>VZSF01004400.1:213337-417792 GCA_013398295.1 Chionis minor
CCCCCCCCCCCCCCCTTTTTTCCAGTGGTGATCTATCAGTGAAATCATAGATAAGTCTTTATGGATTTATATAGCTATTAGGACATAAAATGCTTATCTTTGTAGGAAGACTCTAAAATGTATACCTCAGCAGATGTCTCTTCAGCTGTTCTTTAATTATTATTTTTACACTTAACCTGCAGTACTATATGAAAGATTTGATGAAACTCTCCCCCTCAGAGATATCCAGATGGCTTTAAGTTTAGATCCTGATTCAGATATGAGTGTACTGTAGCCTTGTGCTCATTGGATTCTGAACCTTTTCTGAATCTGACTTTGAAAGAAGGGTCTGGCAAGGTAAAGATCCAGCTTACTTTCCTGAGCTGAGGAGTATTTGAGTCTAGGGTTTACAGTGAACTAGACTCAAATTGTTTCAGTGCACGGGCATGCACAAATTCCAGTGCTGGTTTTAGTTGGAAATGCTCATGGGGTCTGATCCAAATCCTATTGAAGTGAAAGACTCTTGCTGACCTCAGTGGGCTTTGGATCAGGTCCATGGAAAAGTGTTTCTATGAAAAGAATGCATTTACTGCGGCCCTGATTCAGCAAGGTATTTGAGTGCGCACATAATGTTTCAGCATGTGTATGGCCTCGTTGGTATACACATGTTTATTGTTATGCAAAGGCTTGCCTTGCTCCTCGAACAGGGGCCCTCAAGAGCCTCCAGCCTGTCCAAGTTGGGTGAGGATTTTTTTCCCTGGTGAGGGAGGGGTCAAGAGGCTTAGCCCCAAGCTCTACAGAGCTTCAGAAATCTTCTCTGTGTAAGGGAAATCCGTGCAGAAAGCTTGTATTCCTGGCTCAAGACTTACCCCGACTGTGTCTCTGTCTCCAGGAGCATAGCTGGAGTAGGCAATAGGATATTAGCCTGTTTTTAATGGCGTGTTGGAGTAGATCGTACTTCAAGGAGATGGTCCCTTGGGAGAGATGGTCAAGGGAGTGCAGTCGGGCAAGGCAGGCAGTCCCTGGTGCATGATAAACGGCAGGTCCATAAGATATCTGAGCTACCCATAAACTGCATAATCATATCACAAATTATATTAGCACATGAATTCAATTTCTAGGTTGTGGATTAATATCATTTGGATATGTACATGCCCCTCCTGAGTGTTTGCCACGGTATCCAAAACTGGTGCATAAGGAACTACTTTGGTAGTGAATTAAAAAAAGTTTATTGCTCTACAGAGGAAGAAATATCAGAAGTGGACTGAGTAAGGGCCACAGTCAGAAATAGAGTAGACATTCAAAGGTAACTGAAACACTCACTGGCTATTACATACTTTTGCATTTATTTATTGCAGTGTTTTCCGAACTTGGTTCCTTTCCTTGTCTTTACCTCCTTTGTGCCAGCCCTGGTCAACCCCAAATCAACGTGATTGAAAATGAATACTTGAATTTTCAATAAATAGTTTAAGGTTGGAAGAAACCACCTGTTGGATGTGAGAAGAGTGTAATCTGCAAAAACACTTCTAAAATATTTCTTTACTACTTCTAATTATAAGTATCATCTATGTCAGCTAATTAGTTTCCATTGCGGTGAAGATACAAATTTGATGAGGTTTCCAACCTCCAGTGTCAGTTCAGTTCTGTGGGAAATGTGACCTGTGAATATACGTAAGGGTGTATACCAGCACTGCCTTTGCCTCTCTCTAGTGCATTAAGGCTTACAAGAGAGCTCAGTCATTGTGTTCCTTCATGAGGAAGGATTCAGTGCAATAATTTACAGCCAGCCTCAGAAATGAGACAAAGCCTGGAGCTTTTAGATCTCAATTTGTTTAGCTGTCACAGCTGAAATTGAGGTGCCTTGAGCATTGTGTAGCTATTTACATATGAAAAGAGGCTGAGATGGATCCAGTTTGCTGACATGCAAAATGAGGTCTTATGTCTGATCAAAGTCTAACTGCTTCAGCCTACAGTGAAGGTGAAATTTCATAACAGTGTTATAACTAAGCCCTGGAACAAATTAAGAAAAGAAAAAAAAATCATTTTATTAGCTGTTAAGGTCCTCATAGTGAGACTAGGGACTTGATTCAGTTTCTTACCAATAGAACATCTCCAAGGAACTTAAAACCTAAGGTGTCTGAGATACCTGGCTGAGGCAGGTCTGAAATAAGACTGCAAGTACTCGTGCCCTTCTGGAGGACTAGGCAGATGATACCCCACCCACCCCACTCCCTCCCCAGCACCCAAAATAGCCCTAAATATCTCCATGCAATGGAAGGAAACCCTACCTGTCTATCTGAAGGATACCAGGGCTTTAATCCAACTACAGGGAGAAATTATTTGGTATGCAGTAGTATTCCTTCCCTTCTTAGGGAGAACAGGAAGATCTATACTGGTTTCAGTGTGTTCCTAGCCTTTTTGAAACGGAAAGCTCTAACCAAATCTCATGTTTCAGGGCTTCAGCCTGCAAGACTTGGGAAGGATTTATTGTTTGCTTCTGAAGCACCAGATTTTTTCCCAGCTGGAGACGTGACGCTGGAGGTAGGCCAGGGCTTGGACGTGGTACATCAAACAGTCTTTTTGCAGATGACTGGCTGGTCAAACTGAGTTGATTACCAGATTTGGGAAGACATTTTCTTCTGCATCGTTTGGTAAGGCCCAGAACCATACCAAGGCATTTTGGTTGGAAGGGCAAAGCAAAATGGCCCCATGGTGTGGCAACTTAAAGGAAGCAGCTGAGAGAGTCTCAGTTGTAGGCAGGACTTCAAGGGGAGGTGCTCAAATTCAACCCAACCATGAGTGCAGTAAGGTGTCTCCCAGCTTCCAGCAGCTTCCCTAGCAACCAGGGGGTGCTCTGGGTTCTGCTAGCAACTTTGCACGCCAGGAGGTAAAGTGAGACTGGTGTTTACTTAAATCCAAAAGCATTTTAGCCACTAGCACTCAAAGGCATTGGACTCAATGCCCTGTGACACGCCTGTTACCAGACGTGATTGCTTGGCATTTCCCTGTCTGAATCAGTGGCTGACAAAACCTGAATAAAATAGCAGCAGTGGGGAAGAATGTGTAGACTGAGATAGTGCCACCTGCAGGATCGGGACATTCATTTCCAAACTCATGGAAATGGAGTGTCCAGACCTTCTTGAAAGCTTTAGAATTCTTACTGCTGATAGCTAACTGCACTCAAGCTGCATGGGAATCTGGAATAATGCTCAACAGCAGGATCTTTTCAACCAACTGAAACAAAATAGCTGTCTTGAAACTGCCTGTTGACAGAAATCACAGGTTTTCAATTAAGCTTACCTTGAAAAAAGGCTTGCTTTCCAGGGAAACCTTTTTCTTGAAACCAATTTCTTGAAATCCAAAATGTTTCCATCTGGATAAACCGAAGGGGTAGTGTGGGAATTTGTTGGTATTCTGCAGCCTCAGGTCCCCATTCATCTCTCTAGTGTGTGTGTCCCACCAGGAATTAGGAAATACAACTTCGGTGATGCAACAGCTCTCATCTGGAAACAGGGAAATCAGCTGTATTGTGGGGAATAGAGGGAAATGAGAGTAGGAGACCTGGAATTCCATTTCCCAGGGCACGATGCAGCAGCATTTCCTAATGGAAATATTTGGGGGTTTGGTTGAAATATTTTGGTACTTGAGTTTCAGCCAAAACATTGACATTTTTCCTTTGAAAAATTGAGATGAAAACTATTTTTTATTTCCATTGAAGTTTTGCCCAGGAAAAATAAAGCACTTTCCAACCGGCTCTACTGAAGATCACAAAAGTTACTTTCCTTGGTGGGTTTGTTTTTTTTTTGACCATTTAAGCAGCTGTTAGAGAATTAAGATGGATGCTTCAGGCAAGAAGAAAAAAGAAAAAGGAAAGACAGTGCATCAAAGCCAAATATTTTTAGAACAGTTCTTCAGCTGTGTCAGAGAATGGTGTATATAAATGTAAAGCGTCATATGAGCCCCCTAAATGTAAAATTATGCAATGATATGTTATGAAGGCTTGTCTGGTTTTTGTTTTGTATATGTTACTGTTTGTAAGTAGTCTGTGTCAAGATACATACAACACTTCAGTATGACTTGGTTTTTGAAAATACTAGGAAAATGTGGACTGTCTCATCTAGAGTACTTCCAGGATCCCTCTTTCTGCTTAGCATTACCAATTAAGCCAAAAGGCTTAAAAAAGAAGCTTAAACTCTCAGCCTGTACACTTGTAATTTTTGAATTACCATGAGAACGAACCTGACTGCTTCCAATACCAACAGATCAGTACGGCTATTGTTTTCTCTGTGCGTTCATTCTTTGTAGCTTTGAGTGTCAGTCAAATTAGAATAGATAAGTGTAATAGAGCCTAAAATATGAACATCTCTCCCTGCTTTACTATTTGAGTCAATCCATTACTAACAGAAGAGTATTTAGCAGTGTTGACAGTGAGTTGACCCATCCAGGCCCTGATAGAGACTACAGAAGTTGTACAAGGTCCTGTGAATGTGTTTTGACTTGCCTAGTGATTCTCACTGCTCCGTGCCCAGGCGTGAGCCCAAACAGCACCAACTGTGCGTGTACGTACTGTTCTGGTCTACCATTTCATATGGACTTCACAAACAGCTTGTACTCCCGAAGCGTAGATGTTTTGCTGTGTCAAGAGTAGAAGATGAAGGAAAAGGTGACTGATTCTTTGAGGAAAAAGGTTTAGAAAGAGTTCATCCTCGTGGGATATTTGAGTGGCGCTATAGTCATATAACATGTACAGATGTAAGTCCTTGCGTGGACCACTTCACTCCAAAATAAGTTTTTTTCCGTTTAAGGCATGTCACCAGCATACAAGGAGAAACACTAATTTTTCGAAGCTTTAATGATATATTGTGGCCGTGCCATTGATAATTATGGTCTACATAAGTCCTGAGACAAGGTTGAAGCTATCCTTAAGGCACCCTGACCACAAAGCATGTCGCAATGATACTCCTTTCTGAAGATGGTCAGTTGTTATTATAGGTTTTTACCTAACATACAGTTCAGTCAGGATGAACTGCTGGTGCTGCACAAGAAAATCAAATGGTATCCGTCCACATGTGCTTGTGACAGTGTAAAGGCACACATGTTGTCTGAGACACTGCACGTGGTTTCGGTGCACAACTGCCTGCTTGTTGCATCTCCCCATGAGAAAGACTAGATCTGTTCTTATATGGCAGAAGGCCTCTTGCCTTCAGGTTTAAATATTTCCTCCTTGTGGCGTAGAGCCATCATCAAATTAATAGAAAAGATCTGAGATTCCACTAAAGGATTAAAAAAAGCTTTATAACTGTGCTGACAGGGGAAAATGCTCTGCAACCATACGAAATCACCAGATCTTCCTTGTTATTCTAGGCACAGGGATGCTTGCCACAGGTGTAGCATGACTAGAGGTGGGCAATTCTGTGGTTGCTGTCACAAGACTGAAATGGGAATGTACTAGCTAGTGATGGTTGCTTTTTGTGCCACCACTGGTGGAGAAAAGGAAGGGTATGGATCTGGAGAAGCTTAAAGCATCTGCAGGTGCGCAGCTTGAGGATTGATTGCAACAGAAGCCAGCATACCCAGAGAAGCTCAGGTTATGCATCTCACAAAAACACATGCACAAGCTGTCTGGGACTTGGGAATGGGTGTAGATAATGCTAGAGCACTTACAAAAAAAGTGCGTCTCTGAATCTGCTTGATGCATGTTCTGAAAAGCTTCAAGTAACGTGCAGGGATTTGGCTAGTCTTAGTGCAGAAGGTGGAAGAGTTAAGGCAGCTCAAATCAAATAATTTATGGTGATTTACCCTCTAAAGGATCCCAGTTTGTTGTCTGCTCTGTCGAACATCTTGCATGATCTCTTTTGTAACTGCTGTGAATGGATTGACAGGTATGTCCGAACAACCTCTGCTATGGGATCTGCTGTAGGAATTCAAGTAATGATACTGCAAATGGCATGATGGCATACTCATGGGTTGGAAACTCTTGCCTGGCCTTTCTTAATTGTGATCCACAGAGGGACACTGGGCGTTTTGATTGTTTTGTGCTTTTTGTCCTAAAGTGACCTACTGGGTATAAATTGGTGCTGTTGGTGGCTCCTTCTTGCAAAGCAGAAAGGTCCTGGAGATAATTTGAGTACCTGCATTAGACTTACCCTCTAATCATTTAGAAATGGTATTGAACATACGAGTCTGCAACACCAGCAATCAAGCACAATTTCAAAAGAAGCTTCTGCATCAGTGTTGTGCTGTCAAAGCATGGAGCGTATGAGAGTCACCAATGGGGATGGGATATTGCAAGTGAACTTCAGCTGCTACAAGTGACCAGACGCTGCAGAGTAGAGAGGTTTTATTGAAAAAGCTCTACTGCTAAGTGCAGGCACTGCTCCAGATGCCTCTGAGACATTATTTAGACAGAAGTCGTCATTCACCTCTTGGAATAAATTTGTGGATGAAAATTTAATTATAGTAATGCATTTGTAACTTTTTGTTCTTTTCCCATTGGGGCACGAGGAAAATGTAGAGTAGGTAATAGCTGGATAATACCACAGCTTTACTCAGATCATAGCCCCTCTGGGACACTGCTCTGGGCTTCCAAAACCACTGGAGCATTGCTGTGTTCATGTTTGCCTGTTAGATACGCAGCAGTGCCCGGGTGGCTCATAACAGCCTGAGCAAATTTTGGTCACGATAATACTGTCTGTGATCATTTTTCTTGCTCCAATTGCCTTGTTACTACTTCATATCACTAAAACCACCTTTTGCTTTTAGTCTCTTTTGGTTCCTCCTCACTGATCAAGCTCCTTCCACTTGCCCTTGTTGCCTTCCCTGGACAGTGTATTCTTGGAAAAGTAGCAGTACAACAAATGGTACAAGAGGTAACAGGATGCCCTAAATCTTCCTGCACGAAATCTTATACAACTAGTAGATTTTCAGGGGGGGAGAAAAAAGCCTCTTCAACATCACCTTCAAAGTTCAGTATTTAGCAAACCCCACCCATGGTTCTTAGCATTTTTCTTGCTGTTTTATCCAGTCTTTCAGCAATTTGGTCTGTATTTCTGAATAGACTTTCCTTTCCCATGCTTACTGTTCCTGAATAGCCTGTATGTTTGATGTTAACTTTCCAGTCATATGAGTTATTCCAGTGTATCTGTTATGCCAACTAGCCTATAATTTTGATTATGTACTGATGCTTTCAGTTCCTCCTTTTCATTTCCCATCCTACTTGTCTGAACATGCAGACATCAGCAAATTGACCCGCCGTTTCCCTTTCCGTCCCTTGTATAACCCTGTTATCATTACCCACATTCCCTTCCCAAGGGTTAGGCTTTTTTCCAGGTCACCATGTTCTCCCTGGTTGCCCTGACATTACTTCAGCAGTCAGTCGTATGCGCGCAATGCCAATTGAGGCAACCTCTTCTCTGAACTACTCGGTAAACTGGTTTTTGTCTGATGGTTCATTCCACTCCTATGATCTGGAAAGAACTGAGGAGTCTGAGAAGGAAAGTAGAACTGAGGAATGAACCAGAAAGCTGAAGAAAAATCCTTGGGTTGGGTGGGAAACTACAGTTCAGTGTTAAGCAGTGTTTGTGATTTGTTAGGCGAGCTGCTGTATTTAGCCGGAGTTATTGGAGCGCCGCAGTGTACCATTACCGCTGTCGAGTATGTCTGCTAGTAGGTCTAGGAGGTTTTATAGTCTGTCTTGCACCTAAATTATTGCAAGTGACATAGAACCCCTTCAAATGGGGCATTTGGTGGAGGACTAGCGCTAATGACATGGGTGGTCTGGGGATTACTAAAGTGACTTTGAGTCATTTTAATTTTCCCTTTTATGTCTACCTGTGTGGCCCTACAGGAAGGAGAATAATAAGGGAAGCACTCATTAAATGTGGAAAAGGGATCTAGTTACCCGTTTTCAGGTGTGTCGACACGCATAGATCCTATATGGAAAAGTCAAGGAAAAATATGTTGAATGTGAAAGTTTGAAATTTTGCAAGCCTTGCACCTGCCTTGCAGTGTGACGTGGCAGCCAAGGAGAGGAAAATTGAATGAATTGTGCCAATAAAACACTTGAAACCTAAAATAGTACTGAGAAATGTTATGCATCAGCAATTCCTGTACCATAGGAGTTTGCTAACTGACGAGGGAATGGCGTCTTTTGAAACCAAGGGGTTTTCCACATGTCTGATAGGCGCATGAGCTGAGGGAATAGAGTCTTTTGAAGCCGCGGTTTTCCTCATGTCTAATAGGTGCGTGACCTCTGTTCCTCCAGTCGAGAAGCTCGGGACAGAGTTGCTCGCATTCCTCAGCAGGCGCCTTGGTGTGGGAGTGCCAGTGTCTGTCCTTCTGTGTCGCAACGTGGGATGGGGAGATGAGGCATGCAGGTGCTCGTAGGTGTTGGGAGTTCCTCAGATCAGCCGAGGCCCTGCCTGTCCCTATTGCCCACCCTCCTGTTTTCTGGCTGAATGAATGGTTATGGGGCTGGCTCGCGTCACTCCCGTGAATCGCTCCCGATTGCCTGCCTGCTGCCCGATTCAACGGCTGCCCTAAAGCGGTGACTGTCACCTGTCTGCATTTGTGTTTGAAACGGGCACGATTTGTGCTGGGGCTTCTAGATGCTGCTAAAGTGAAGGCGTAAGATACTTGGGCATATACACTTTACCTGTGCTTCTATTAATGCTTTCCCTAATTTTTTGAAGAGGGGTAGTCAGAAGTACTACGTTTAGTACTAGAAGGAAGGCAGTTCACACCTTTGCAAGTCACAGCTAGTAAGTAATGAGCATAGCATCTTCTGTATGATACATGTTCTAGTCCATATACATTTTTTTCACGTTTTTCCTACAGCTCTCACCAGAACAAGACTAACGTACCTACGTTTTGTGAGTCCGCTTGCACCATCTGTCTCTCTTAAAGCTCTTGTTTATGTCAACGATGCAGGATCAGGCACCCTCTGAAGAATTATGCCCACTACTGCTTCTATTCTATGGCTTTTTCTGCGTGGAAATGCACCAGCAGGTAACACAATAAGTGAACACATGGTAGGAAAATTGTCCAGTGCACAAAAGAGATCCTGGATGACATTAAACAAATGGCCCAAAGTAGCTATAGAAATGGTTTCATGCATCTTGGGCTGTTAGCTGTTTTATGTTTCCTGTCTGGAACGAAGAGAGAGACGGGGCAAAAGAGTTGGGGCCTTGTTTATGCGCATGTGTTTATTGTATCAGAGACATTTAAGTAGGAGGATATGACAGGTTTTCAAGGGGACAAGGTATGACTCAGATCCAGGTGCAGCTTATTTTCCATGAAATACATCACTTGCCTATTAGACATAGATTTACCAGCGGCCAAAACAAATCTTGGCGAAGTTGGCATTCTTCTTACTGTAAATGAATGGCATCTCAGCTTGTTATTGTTATTTTACAAATACAACAGGTGTTGCTGATTTCTGCTTGATAACCTGCTGTTTAAGGGGGATTATTTAACTTATACATACAGATAAGTGGGCTGCTAAACCAAATTCATCCCAGGTGTAACTGCAACAATCTCTTTTGGTTCCTAAACTACAGATTTTTATCCTAAATCTTATTTATTAGAACTGGACAGATGTTACCATGTTCTTCATAGAATGGATTTTGAGGTGTGTTTGCTTCAAGGAGTTGAGCTTTTTTTCTTTTTTTCCTCCTATTTTTCCCTCCTCCAACTATTCTGGTGCCTTCTATTTGCATTTGCTCAGGAATAAATGGCATGGTAAGCACATAAAAGCATATATTAGAACTTTACATTCTTTGAAAAATAGATATTGTGCTGTGGGCATGCCAGGAATCTAGGTCACAAATGAGATTTCAGCCTGCAAATGCTCCTGTACTGTGTAAGGTAAAAGAAAGCTTATTGGAAGAACTTGGAGGATTTCATTTGGATCATAAATATGTTTTAGAAATCAGTGTGTCCTTTGAGAGATTAATATAGCCTGTTTTAAGAAGCACCCAAGCTACTGCTATGTTTTAAAACTTAAGCTAATGAAGAACTGTCTATAGACCTGACTAATTTTTTTGGGAGGGGAGCAGGGGGAGACAGAGAGGGGACGACATGAAACAAGCACTTCTTTAGATACTGGAAGCTAAATCCAAGGGAACGGTATTTCCAGGTAGGCTGCCAGCATTGGGTGCTGCATGCAGTGCAGCAGATAAGATCTGCTACACAGTTTAAAGATATTTGAACACTCCCAACATTTTTGCATGCTTCCAAAGAGAGAAATACCACAGACCTGAGGTTACGGGTGTCTGTGTTGGGTTTGGTGGGAGGGAACAGATTCATCCAGTCGCCCCACAGCACTGAATCATTATTTCCAGAAATGTTACCTCCTGAGTCAGTCAGTAATTTGGGGGTATCCACAAGTCCATGCCTGTAGGTGGGTATATAAGTGCCCACTCACATCTAGTGTAAATACCACTGGCAGGATAACTTTTGCATGAACTACTGTGCAGTAATCCTCTAGGAGCTTGAGATTTAGTGTTCCCTCAACGGGTCTTCGGTTATGCTAAAAACTGCCCCCAATTACTCTCGTCTGTGGATGGAGACAGCTTGACTAACTCACTGTGTTACAATCTGAATCGTGGTAATGATTTTACAATTATTTCAAGTTCCATCCCTGACATGATTCATCAAAATGACATGCAGTGCAGCCCCACGTGATGTTCCTGGCTTTCCTATCTCTTGGTTTGGTTCTGATGATGATCACTGGCCTTTTCCATAGAAGACTTTCTGAAGGTTTTTTTCCCAGCAGAAATGAAAGTGGAAGGGACGTATCTTTCAGTGCAGTTTTGTGAATCAAGATACGCCACTCCTGCAGCTGGCTGCTAAATCAGTTTTTTGTTGTATGTGCTTTAAAACATACATCATAAATGAGGGGTCTTGATTGCTTTGTTTGTAAGGGTTATTTGTAACTGCAGACTTCATCTGACATGCTGGCCTCTCATGCTTGATGCTGTATTTATGGAGTTGAGGATGGTTCCTGGACTCCAGAACTCTTTATAAAATGGGGCTAATAGCAATACACCGCAGTCTTACATGGCAAAGCGACTGGCTGGTAGGTGATACAGAGAACCTGTGCCGGAAGCAGGAACCGTCTGATTTTAGAAATGAGAAGAAATTCAGTGTTTTACTTAAAGCACAAAACCTGTGACAGTTTATGTTCTCAGTCAATATTTTGATACTTATTGATAAAACATAGTTTCTCTCGTGAACTTCTAATAGGCCAACAACAAACAGGGTGCCAGCGAGAGCCTTGAGGCAAGTGTATTCAGTCACGCTGGATATGCAAACATAAAAACCAGTAAAGGAAGCAGAAACCTTTTTCCTTTCTTCCCCCCCTCCAAGCAGCGCACAATATACCTGACCCTAACGCCTTTGTTTCATATAGTGTTTTGTTGCGTTGTGTTGTGCTTACTGGTGTAGCATTTCTATATAGCACCTATATTAGCAGTGATATCCTATGGGATCCCTTCAGGAGAGTGACGCGTGGCTTTGGATTCTACCCAGTGTGCCAAGTAGTTAACAGGGTTTTTAAAATTTGTCTCTAATCTCTTACCCCAGTGTGTTCTTGTCCTCGTTAATCCCCTTATAATACTGAAGAGTGAAGGGAAAAGTATTTGTATGATTGCTCTGTTTTCTCAGCTCATTCTTGGTGTGTTCTTTGAGAACAGAAGTTCAAACTCTGCCTTTATATTTGGACTGGGAGAAGTGTGTGTTCCTGGACGGACCCTGAGCTCCTCCCAGATGCCCCAGAGCTTCCCACCCAGCGGCAGCTCTGGTGGTGATGTCTGTCTGCAGCTCTTCAGAAGAGCAGCCTCCAGGCCCAGACACCCAACAAACCCAGCTTGAGTTCCTTGTTCTAAATGGAAACACACCCAGATGGGTTTGGGTGTCACTGTGAAATAAGTTGGTAAATCAGTTGTGGCAAGCCGTTTACTTCTCCTGTGTGACTCATTTGGTTGTTTTCCCCCACTCCCCCTGCAAATTTGTAATGGCTTCACAAATCTCTTTCCCCTTGTTGCTTCCTACTGCTAAGTCAATTAAATTTCTCTTAAACTTATTCTTTATCCTGGCCAGCTTTTCTCCTGCACTCCTTGTGTAGTGGTGCTATACCTACCCCCTTAGCCAAAGACTGAAGTATTGAGGCTGACTTCAGATGCTCTGCTTACCTGGTACATGCAGCTGTATAAACTAGAAGCCTTCTTTCCCTTCCCCAAGACATTCTTTGGGGTCTAGAATTCTCTTAGAGACAGCTGTTGTCCTCTTCTGTGCCTTTAATCCAGTCATTTCTTGCTCTGGGAGCTGCTTTTGTCAGATGGGACTTTTTTTTTTTTTTTTGCATGAACTCGGTATTCGTGTTGCAAAATATGCCTCCGTGAGACATACTGAGCAGATGGCAAACAATAGCTGTCTCCAGCCGGGAAGGAAATCCATTTATCACTGTTGCATCATTGGTCCCCATTGTGTTGCCTTCAGACAAACCCATTCATCAAGACAAGTTCCAAAGTGCTGGTGTTTACCAGGGATGCTGCACAAGCCCTCTCTGTTTAAATGCAAGTCCTCCCGCTGCAGTTCCTAGCAATTTCTCTTCATTTCTGTTACAAGGATGTCTAGAAAGACTACCTGAGGTCAGCAGCCTGTTTTCAGGTGATGTTTGAACCCTGAGTGGGTTGTTGGCAATAGGGACAGAATCTGGGACCTTTTTCTGACAACCTGTTCAGCCTAAGTGAGAATAGATGGCTTTTATTTATTAACATGAAGTAAACTTAGTCTTACATGTGCCACCCTCTCTACATGTTGCCCACTACACCTGCCAAATACCTCATACCGAAAGAAGCCCATCTTCATGGATCTTGCAGCCTTTGTGGAAATGTTTGGGAAAAGGGGAAAAGATGTCTTTGTGTTTAGCAGGGTAGTAGCAGAGCTGGGACTGGACCTAAGTTGTCAGTGTCCTGTTCAGTCCTCAGAGCTTTCTTCTGCGACTGGGTTCTTACCTGCCCATGTACTGGTATCTCTAGAAGAACGCGTGCTCTGAAGGTCAGGAGGAACGTGTGTGGTCGTGCGGACAACCTGCACCACAGAGCGTAGGACTGGATCCTGCGGACAGGGAAGGCAGCACTCGGGATGGGGTGGCTGTATTGCTCCAAGACCCAGTAACGCGTGCCAGCGCCCCGCGAGCTCAGAAGGGCCGGGGGGTACTGCAGTGTCTGTCCTGCCACCCCTGGGGAGCTGGCCCTTCGGGTAGGGGCAGAGCTTGGCACTGGGCTGCGTGCAGAAATGGTTTTGCCAGCAGCAGATGAGTCTGACACACAAGTCTTTGGTCTCGCAAGCTTCGCTTGTTTTGATTCGAGGTGTTTTCAGCCAAACTTCCACCATTTATGGGGTAACAGTGAGAACATGCCTGCCAAGGAGAGGCTCAAAAAGAGACTGAGAACCAGTCAGAAAAAATATCCTCGAGATGGCAACAGCAGCCACAGAAGCAAAATCAGATATTAAAAGAAATTATGTAAGAAAACTGAAGGTATTCAATTTTGGGTGGCCTGAAATCATGAGAATGCAGTTAGATGAGAGAGGCTGTGGAGTTCCTGCACAAAGCCAGAGTTTGCCGGGGTGGGAGGGTTTGTCCGGGATTGAAGCAAGGATTAGTCAAAGACTCAGGGCTATCTGGGAACACTGGTGTGGGGGCTCTGTCTCGGAGGCACTGAATTAAGGGGTTTCTGGCCAGGGTGTTTAGTGAGGAAGTGTTGGTAACGGTAAGCAAGCGGATGCTGTTAATCAGAACAATATGGAGCGGGCAAGTACCCGCCATACTGTAGGGCTTTTCTTTTTTCCTTTCTTTCCCCGCCTCTCTTCTCCCTCCCTGGCATGTATGTCATGCACTATATGAGGGCTCGGCGGTTCGAAATCGATGAAGATGGGCGGCATTACAAGAGCTGAGGATATGGCACATTTAGACTTTATTATGAAACCTGCAAGTAAAAGGAGTGTTCTCTATACCAGAGAAATCACGGAAAGGGTTAGTGTTTCACCAGGAAGCTGACAGCACCACAGTGGACCACAATTAAGACTTTAAAATATGTAACAGCATTTTTATGACATCAAAGTACTGTTGCTGCACAAGGCAGCGTTTATGAAAAGATCCCTGCTCTTCACCCTGCAATCATGATGTACGTATTGGCAATAAGGAAGTCAGCAATAGCTATTTACTGCTCTCCTGCAGCTGTGGACTTATAACTTAGGTCCCTAATTAAGTAGAAGCAGGGCTAACCACGAAGCACACCACAGTGCCTTAAAATGGCTTTCATACTGCGGAAATCTGGTGTTTGGTTACTCCAGAGAGTGGGTTTTTTTTCCCCTTGAAAACTATATTTGCACATTCAGAAATAATTATCTGGAGATTAAAAAAAAAATGCTGTCTTGATACACCATGAGATCTAAAGAGTTTTTCATGGAAAGCATTTAAAATAAAATAAAAAAATCCCGCTGTATATGGGAGATATTGACACCAGCCCCATCTCTGTCATCAAATGTGAGTGATTGTTAGCAAAGAAACTAGTCATGCTGCACAAAAGAGATCACAGCGTGTGCGTAAATCTGCATAACCTAATTGACTATTTTGGGAACGTGATCTTCAGCTGTAAAAACCCGCTTTTGACAAAACAATCAAGTTAAAAAGGAATGTCCCATCATTATGTTCCTTAAATGTCACAGGAACTGCAGTAAGTGCATCTTGGCAGAGGCGAGCCTACATCATTAGTTCCTCTCCTGGTTGCTTTTAGGGTTTTTGTTCCACATGGCCTGACTTGACAGGACAACAAATAGGCCTTTGCATCTGTACACATTTATTAGTGGATTTTATCGTTGGACATCAAGGAAATTGAGTCTCATCTAGAGGTTTATGACTGTACACATCTGTGGATTTTACTACCCTGCTTTCAAACAAACAAACAGCAGCAGCAGAAAATTATTTTGGGAAAGTAAAGTTTAAGATTTAATAATTATTTGATGTTCTGAGAAGTCCTTGGCTGTTTGTTCAATATTTGCCAAACATTTGTTGAGCGCTTTAGTTACGGAGGGGAGGGGGTGGGTAGGGAGCTGGGGGGCAGGCTTGCCTCTGCCCTGCACGAAAAGGTGATTTGGGTAATTCCAGCCTCCCGCTCGACCTCCAGCGTAGCTAGCTTTTGTTGGACTCTGCATAGAGATGGCTTAGCACTGGGAATAACCCCCTTTGGAGAAATCCTGTCTCTAACTGATAATATGCAAAAGAATCCAGGAGTGGGGGAGTAGGGTGGGGCGGGGGGTAAACTGGGGCATAATGTTGCCCTGTACAGCTTTTGTTCTTGTCTGTCAGTAAGAATTCAGCATGTTCCAACTCTGCTGGCTCACAAAAGAGAGCCTGGAATCTAGCTAAGGTAAAGCAAGACCTGAACGGTCTGCATGCCTTGCTCATTTAAATCCTTGATGAACTTAGAGGGCTGAAGGATTTGCTCAATACTTCTTCATAATCAAAGTATTGCACAGTTCTTATGCCAAGAATTTCACACCTGGCTATAGTCTGAGCTGTCACATTTAAAAAAACCCCAAAAAAAAACCACCACAGGATTCTGAAGCAAATTTTGGAAGCAGCAGCTGGGTGTAAAATGAAGTGGTGCACACCTAACATTTCAAAGGGGCTTAAACAACAATTTTGAGTGAATTACTGCCTATTTTTTCTTAATGCTGTGTTTATGTGGAAACCTAAAGACTACAGCTTACATGCCAACACTCTGAAATATTTTGCTGATAATAATCTGAGGTTCGTACCTCCTACCGTGTTTCATTGGAGGACGACTGTCCAGGGTGAAAATTGAGGTCTTAAGTTAATGGAGCCTGTTTTGATGAATTATGCTTTGTTCGTGAATACTTTAATAGCTTACATAAGGGAGGACTGGAAGCTGATTTTTTAACTTAGTTTTTTTAGACTGGTGAGATGGATGGAGGAGGATTTTTGCTGAACAGGAGATTCTTACGATGTGTCTTACACAAAGGATGCCGTTTCATGAAAACATCTTCAACCTATTTTATTTCAACTGATACCAACTTTTTAGATGGAGTGACTGAGTGGTATAAAGAGCCTGAGAAGATGGTGCTTATTATTCATTGTTTGGTAGTGGGAAACAGGAGTCTGGGTGGACCTTATAGGTTGATTTTACTCTAATGTATGCTGATATATTCACTTTGCGGTAGGCTTTCACACCCTGACTCCTGCAGGAAGTACCTGGAGAAAGAGACTGGGCTTCACAGCACTTCCCAGAAGAGAGGACTCTCCTCCCTTCCTGCTGTGCTTGTGGTGACTCTGTTTTGAGGCCCACTTTGGGCCATGTTTGGACTCACTCATGTGCAACTGCCCAGAAGTTGTGCCAGAGTCTGGAGCAGGGCCAGGGTCTCCATACCGACCTCCCAAATCCCTGTGCTGCAGCAGGACCTCAGGACATGATTGCGTTGTCATCATCCTTCTGCTGAAATGGTGTTGTCTGGAGAAAGCAAAAGCTGCGTGTAGGACTAAAATAATGATCCTCTTAGAGGAACTGGTGGCTAGACATCTTTATTGGGCCCAGCAAGGAGCCCCAACAGCAAGTCATCAGGACAGAGAGTGGAGGAGTACTTATGCCTTTTGGTGAGCTGTTGCAGCCAGCTCATTTAATAGTTATGTAAAGGCAAAGTTTGAGGAACAGTTGCTTGCTGGGAAGAATAAATGTATGTTATCCCTATACCACACAGCGCAAGTGAAACTGCTACTGAGGTGAAGAAAGCCTGTGGCAGTGCCTCTTCTCAGTCATTTGTAAACCTTTGAATGAGTTCCCAATGCGAATTGTTACTCCGCGCTGCAGTGGGCTCCTTTTTGGCCAGCTCAAAGAAGCCCCAGAAAATATTGCACCCATATGCGCTTTTTTTTATATTCTCATTAAGTTTATAAAACCCACAAATTTAGACCATCTGTCCTATAAATGTTTCTAAACTACAGCAAGATGAAAAAGCTGTTCTAGCTTTTTGATATAAGCGGTCAGCAAACCAAACACAAAACCAGAGCAAAGCAAATATTTTCTTGTCATACATGCTTCCCAACCGTGACGGATGAACTGTTATTTTTGATGTGTGTTTGGATCTAAATTTTGGAGAGAAATACCTCCTAGATATGTGCACTTAACACCAAACCAGCTTGATATGAAGAAATCTTGTTGGGGAGGGGGAAACAGAGGGAAAGTTGCACCACATGCTGCCAATGGACTATATTAAAGAAGCTGTTTCTTCAATTATTTGTCTTCCAACTGCCCTGCTGACTGCTGTAACAAAGCCATCCCAGGCACGGACTGTGTCAGCCCGCTCTCAGGGTAAGGTGTTCACGCTTCTATTCAACCCACTTCTCTCTTGGACGTTAATCCAGGAGTATTTATTGCCTCCACGTGAGACTCCGAAGTGGGTTTGGAGCGCGATAACGCAGGGAGGCTGTTGGCAGTGCTTGGCTGACAGGTGGGATTATGCCCCGGTCCTTGTTCACAGGCAGAATCAGCAGCAACCCACGTATTGCGAAAAGACTCAATACAGCAAGCGGGAGAAAGTGGAAATCTCACTTGAAATCCTTTTTCCTGGTGTTTCCATGGACACAGCAAATTCCCAGCCTAAAGCCTTTAGGAATGAGAAGGCACTGTTTAAATTGTGCGCCCTGCTTTGGTATTTACAGCTAAGTGGAAAAAAAGAAGTCTCTTCTGACTGTGTCCAATGGTATTTTTACCTTCCTTTGCTGTTGGCACGTTACTGCTGTGAGGGCCAGATTCTCACCCAAATCCTGGCTCAAGGAGGTCTTATTCTGCAGGGTAGACCCTGTGTTTGTACGCAGAGATATTCTTACCCGTTTAATGTGGGTATGTTACAGCACTTACTATGCAATTACTACAGGCTTAACCAGAGCATAGGTACGAATGTAGCCGGGGACCTGCCTCGCTGGTGTGCTGAGGAGCCATGAATGGAGCAGTTTGGGGGGAGCTGTGAGTGCTCAGTACACCTGGAAAGGCATATTGAATTATCACGTCTCTTTCATGGAGGAGGAGAAAAATGATGGTTGAACTATACAGAGAATGAGGGGTAAATTGTTTTACGTGCAAGCAGTGCTGGCTTCCTTCAGCTATTTTCTGTGTGGATATCCACAGGTGATACAGTCCTTTGGGCCCTCTTTATCATCAGTAGGAGTTATAGGCAGTATTTAGGCACTTGTTTTAATCCTCCATCTTGGAGGTAAAATGTGACTTCAAAGTGTATTGTTCTCTGCTGTGATTATAGGTGCAACTGCAATAAATAGCTTGTAGACGCCTGCGTTTGGGCTGAGGGATGTATCCTACTTGTCAGTTCTCCACTGTATCGCCACTCTTTTTTTGTTCATAAAACTGTGGTGTAAAAACCAAAGTCCTAGTTAAAACACGCTAAAAGCCGAGCCATGTTCAACACTGCCATCGCTTCTTGATTCTTTCATGGTATTCAAAGTTTCTTCATCTTTGCTTGCCCAGCCCCAGCCTGGTTCCAAAATGCGCTTCTTTCAAACCCTTCCTGGCAGTTATCTGGGGGTTAAACTTCCTGACTTTACGGCAGCTTTACTCCAGGAGAGCAGGGACCAGCTGCTGGGACACTGAGTCATGACCACGCAGCAGAAGGCATGGTGCTGTTGGCGTTCGCTCTGGAGGAGCTGCCTGATGGTACATTTCTGGGGCTGGTCTCCCCCACTCATTCCTGCTATTTGGACAAGACTCTGGCAAAACCCAAGCAAATTTAAAAAACCCAGATCAGCACAGGCAGGTGAATAATGTTGTTGACCAGTGACTTAAATTCAGTAGCCATTTGTGCCATGAGCAATGTAGTTTTGTGTCAGTAGGTGAATGAGGCAAGTTTATCCACAGTGACTTGCTCCTTTTAAAGATAAAGTGTGAAGGGTTCAGTGTAATTGTTCTTCTTTTTGGAGTTCTCTCACTCTGCTCTACTTTTCCTTAAAAAAACCCCCACTAATGAATGGGGAGAAATTGTACCATTTCTTCTAACTCGTTACCATCAGTTGCATGTTCCTTGGGTCCTGCCTGCGGATCAGGGAGGCACCAGAGCCCCTCAGCAGGCTGAGCACCCAGTCCTCTTGTGCTGGAAATGACTAGCAGGGGGTGGACAGGTGAGCACCACAACTGTGCTTTGCAGGTAGGATCCCTGGCAGGAACCTGCTGGCCTCTGCAGGAGCTCGGCTGGCGAGTCTCGCAAACACAGCACCAGTCATTTTCTCCCACTGCTGTGATAATTTAGCCTGGGCTTTAACCCCAGGGCAGTGCTTGACCTGACTTTCTCAGAAGCAAATGGCATGCTTTGTAGGCAAGCAGCACTATTCTTCTTTATAGAGCTCTGCTTCTTATTTTAGGAAAACGAAGGTTTGTTTTTCCATTCTGGGTTGGAGCTGTAATGTGTTCCCCAGTACATCACTCGAAGTGCTTGCTGAACAAAACACTTACTTCAATGAATAGCAGGCTTGCTTAAATAGAAGCATTTTCTGGGAGGTTGGGACAAACTGGTAAATAATTTTGGCTGAAAGTACCGTGTGGATGGAAGAGACATTGAAACTTTCTTTCAGTGCTTTATCACTATGTCTATATTTTTGGAAATTTGAAATGTCTAATCTAGGTTTTACCTGCATAGAACTTTTGGCTCTTTAATTTCTATATCAGATTTTGAATATATAAAGGGACCTAACTAAAGAGAAGTGTAAAAGGTTACAGACTAATGCCTTTGGAAAACTTGGTTTTATCAAATGCAAAATTTAAGGTTTATCATTTAAAGCAAAAATCATTGGGCTCATCAGGAATGATTTTTTTCTCTGTCAGTAAACCCCAAAGTTTGCATTTGACACAACCAAGCTGGGCATTTTTTTTCCCTGGTCACTCAATGGAAGAGTTTGCTATTTCTGCAGCTTGAGTTATAACTGCCGTGGAATAAATGCTGCTTTCTCTATTTTTGGCTCTGCTGACAGAGAGGCTGTGCAGTGCAGTGAGGAATGAGATGTCCTGTGCGATATGCCCTGTTTCCTACAGGGTGCTCCAAAGATGGATAGGGGTCTCTGCAGTGACAGCTGAGGATTTCAGATTTACAACTTGGTGGGAATTTCATAGGTCCTCTGATTTCTGCAGCCTTCTGTGTATGTCTTCCAGTGTTTTGGAGGAACTGGAGTTGCATCATCAGGGTAAGATTGTGGACTAAAAAGTTATAAATATAAGTCATTAAAAAATTGTCAACTAATGTAATGATATATGAAAACTTTACACACAGGCGTATGCTTGATACTGAACAAAGATCTGAATTCACCACTGAATTGCCTTACTAATCTGCCAGGCTCAGCAGCCAATCAGCAGCTCTTGATAAATCAGGTTAAAAAATAAATAAAAATTTTGGAACACCCCTTAAGTGAAAGTAAAGGACTGAAAAGAAACATTTTAGAACTAAGGGGAAAAAAAACCCCCACAAAGAAACCTTTTTGCAAAAGATTTGGAGAAATCATTAACTCTGCCTCTTTTCTCCCACATCTCCCCCCCACACCCCCTCCCACCCCGAAGCTGAAACACAAATTGTCAGTGTTCTTTTCAAAGGTTTGCAAAAGTTCAGCGTGTTTCAGGCTAGCTGGTGAAACTTTTTCTGTTCGTTCATTTACAAAAAATAAACAGGAAATTTTGCATTTCAATTCCATCCAGCAAAACCCTATCACAGAGCTTTTACTTTACTGTGATTCCCCCCCCCCAACCCCTCCCGATGCAACAACATAGGTGCGTGCAGTATTCGAACGGCTGAAACGGATGTCGGAGCTTGGAGTAGAGTCATTTATACATGTGAGGGTATTGCCATGTTTATTTTAGCCAGACTTTTCCAAAATAATACAGCTGACTTAAATGCCAGATTTGCATCCAAGCAGACAGTCATATCCATGCCCTGCGCTCCGTGGAGTGTCGCTTGGACTCTGTCTGGAGACTCGTGGGGGTTTTCCGGAGGAGGCCTGGAAGGGAGGAGGAGCGGAGGTGTAGCGTACTCTGTCTGATTATGGAACAGCTTAGGAATTTGGGACAGCAGGGAAGCTCTCGGGTTGGTTGTCAGTGATGTCAGCTAATACCTTTGCCAGTAGTGCCCAGTAGCTGCCTGCTGTGTTTCTAAATGCATCGACATAGCACTTCTAGCAAGTCGCATTTCATTTTTTACAGCGTGGTTGGGTTTTTTTAAACAAGTAGAAAACTTTCATTTTACTGTGTGGAGGAAACAGCCTTCTTTAAAAGAACTTGAATACCTAGGGTAGGCTAACACAGTTGCACCAAGGAAGCATGAAGAATTAGTCTTAGGGCTGGGTCCGGTTGTTGCCCTGTCCATCGCATTCACGTGCCTGCAGCCCATTCGTTTGATTGCGCGTCCCTGGGGTCAAATGCTAATGTCTGTATTCCGCAGATTCCTATCATTACTCCTCTGCCTAAGGGTGTGTTCCAGTGGGAAAGATGCTTACCCCACAATATCTGTTGTCTAATCTGGTTTACTTCTCTTGAACCTCAGATGTCCTTAATTACAATGCGTACACTAACTCCTAGCTGCCGAGTTTGAATTTTTTCCCCCCTGTTGTGCTGCAAGAGAGCAACAAGATGTGTCTGTAGCTTTGCAGTTCAAGCTACAGAATTTCTTCCCACTTGTTCCTCACCTCCGTGGTGGATAGATTTATGCTTCTGTAGTTTTTCTACTTTGGTGAAATGCAGTAAGATATCCAGGTGGTTGAGGTGCCATATGAAAATAGAATTGCACTGGTATGAAAGGCAATATTTAAATATATCTGAGGTAATCCACATGGTTGAATTATACAAGCAAACATGCAATTCTTTAGGCTTTTCCATGGCTTTATGTCATAGCAGCATTTGACTACTGTGCATGCTCTGGCAAAGCCCTAGAACAGTCTGTCGTGTCTGACAGCAGGTTATTTCGTCAGCATGGGCAAAACTCAGTTTGAGCTGTGTGTCGTCTTTAGCTGTTCCAAATGTACAGTTATGTGTGTTGGAGACATGAGGACAGAAAGACATAATCCTGCAGCTACTCCCAGGTGATCTTTGGACCTTCTGAGCCATCGGGCACCGTATGTTTGTACAAAATCAAACTTCTGTAGCAGCACTTTCACTGCACAAGTCCCACAGAGACTAGCACTTATTACTAATTGAGTTGCTTGGATTTGTCTGTTGTGCCCTCTATCTGTGGCTTTAGGTGAGCAAACTAAAAACAGCTTTTTTTTTTTTTTTTAGGTATACTCATGAGCGTATTACTAAAAGTATTGCTATAACTAAGGAGGAATAATGCAAACCTTTGTTTCATGTCTCTTTCTGAACACATGCTTTATCTCAGCAATACTTTTCCCTGCACTAGCCTGCTTCTCAGTTGCTGGATGGATTTTGAGTTACTCCTGTCTCCAGTACACAAGCATCACTTCAGCTGCCAAACACAGGAACTGATACGAAGCTCACAGAAATTGACAGGAAACATTTCTGTTAACTTCAGTAGGATTTGTGTCAGACTTGTGCTTCAGAAAGGCTGTTTTGTTTTCCTTGCCTCCCAAAAGTAAAACGGGTGACACTTGCCAGCAACACTGATAGCTCCCATGCAGAACTCGGTCTTCTCCAGGAGGCACATGCTGTCTGCTGGATGATCCATTCTCCAGTTAAGATGTTCTTCTGCTAAATTTGTTATATCTGCAGTATTTGGGTTTTGACATCTTTGCGTGTATATAGATAGTAGGGGTTTTCCTGTCATGAGCCAGAAGAGGACCACCAATTTACCCTGTTATATTTGCTTTTAAAGAGACAAGATTACTGGTGTGCAAGCTTTTCTACTGACAGAATAGCATCAAGTCACTTATTTAATCTTATTTACAGTGAGCTAAGTAAGCAGAGTTGTAAATAAACACAGTAGTTTAACACAAACCTAGAAATTTTCTGAATTGAATATGATTTTTCATCTGATGGAAAAGTGTGGTAATGCTGTTGGACAACACATCCCAGTAATAATGTTCCCAATACTGAATACTCCACCTCTTAAATCGAGTACTCCTCATGCCTGTGCATGGCAGCAGGTAAAGGAACGAGGTTATGATGTGAATGAAGTTCACGGAGAGGTTAATAACTTTACTATTAAGCACTGGCTGGGAGATAAGCAAATCAGCATTCCAATATGCAAAGCAGAGAGGGAAAATTCCTGTTGGATTTTCAGATTGCTATTAGTCGGGCTTATTTCTTCACTTCTCTGACGAGGAACAGCTGCAGATTAGCAGAGGGAAATCGGAGACAGTAGACAACCTGGTAGGGTCATTGTGCATTGCTCCTTTGAAATCTCAGGTTTATGGGGTGTCAGAGGCAGCCGGGGCACGAACTGGCTGGGCTGAGTTGGAACAAGAGTTTGAATCACAACAGGCTGGACCATCAGCTGGCTGAGATCAGCACAGCTCTGCACTGCAGATAGAGCCATTTACTCCAGGTGGGGATTTGCCCCCAAAAGCTTTATCTTTATATCTGCCAAATTTCTATCAGCGCAGAAATTTGATGTGATCTTGGTTGAGTATGGTCCTACGGTCACCCCAAACGAGTGTTTCTCTAATGGAAAGATTTTAAAGGGTGACCACATTGAGCCACAGCCTCATTTTTAGAAATTAAGCAGAAATAAGGCTGCTGGGTTTCTGCAGGCTATGTTTTGAAAAATTACTTTTGTTTTCTAAATTGGAGACTGCTTTTTGAAAAAGATAAATTATTTTTTAATTGACATATGAAAAGTGAGTATTTTCTCTTTTTTTTTTCCCTATTTGATTTTATTCCTCCAGTTGTATGGCTTTACTTTTTTTTTTTTTTCCCCCCCCTGCCCACAGGTTGGTCTTCCTGGGTTTTTTAAACTACCTAAATTGAAAAAGATATGGGGGCGGAATAGAAGAGAAAAAGGAAAACAAATGATGGATGATGGAGAGGAAAATCAGAAAAACATATTTAAGAGGGGGAAGAAAGCAAAAGACTGAACTAAAACGCCAGAACAATACTGATCACATTTAAAGAAAAAGTAATTTTTAAAAGCCTTGCACTTAAGGCATTTTCTGATTTTTCCACTATTTCTAATTCCAGTTCATTTTTTGCTCAAAAAATATAAAACCTCATCTATCAGTATGTGGTCCATTTCAACCTTTTAAAAGCTTTTGTGCATTGCTTACGCGCTTCCATGTCCCATTGAGATTCAGTGGTTTAGGTTTTGTTGTTGGCTTTGTTTTTTGGTTTTTATGTTACGCTGTACTCATTAAGTTCAGTGAAAGTTGTGTGAAATAAGCCCATAGACTAGTACTGAACATCTCAGCTGAGCACTTTTGGAGGTGAACCAAATTTATTTTAGTCTTGTTGCTTCCTTGTGCCAGATTAGGGACTCGGGTTCACTCCTCCAAGCTGTGCAGCAAGTTCAAGACCAAACCCTGTCTGTGAACACAGGGCTTCTGCATTCACTGGTGTTCAGCTTCTCTCACCTACAGACACCCAGACAAGTGGATTGGAATGGGTAGGGGACCTCTCTCTTCCTTTTCTACCCATAGATTTGTCCCAATACAGAACAAGAATAGTTTTTTAATCATAAAATATACATTTTTTTCAGTAAAAAGGTACTTTGACTAGAAATTCCATTTTTGTTGGAAATTGTGACAGATTTGATACACAGGCTTTTCCATCGTAGCTTCTCCCACATTAACTCTCTTAGGTAGAGGATCAGCTCTGAGGGTAGACCGTGTTGGCTTTCCTTAATCAAATTCAGGTCTCTCTATAGGTACTGCAACTCCCTGTGCCTTCTGTGACTCTCTGTCCAGGCTCCCATGTCATCAGCTTCTTCCTCGTCTGTGGAGGGTGAGGAAGGAAGCCCATACGGAGCTGGAGGCTTTGCATTCCTACCTTGGTAAGAATCTGCATTTACCTGTCCTAGCTTTCAGCATCACATCTTTGCCAGACTGCCTCAGCCTTATTTCAGGGTTCAGTGGCCAAATACGACATATTCAGATCTTGTCTCCCCTAAGACTGGAAAGAAAATTCATCATAAAACATGAATATTTTATTTACAGTTGGCTTGATCAGAATCAAAGTCATATTTGCTTCTAGCTTAAGGAGCTCACATCTGCAGTCCAGCAGGCAGATCGGTCTTGTCTGAGCAGGGGTAACAGCTCACCGGCCGTCTCTCACGTTGGGATTAGGAACCAAACGTTGGGACGCAGGCTGTCCCCCGGTCACTGGGGTTCCAGCTCTGCGGAGAGGGGGTGTCGTCCCCGCGCCTGTGTGGAAGCTGTGAAATTCCTCCCAGCACAGCAGCGTGGTGTAACAGGAGGTTCATTGGTGAAAGAAAAGCGCGAATTCTGGGTCAGACCTCGGTAAACGTAGAGAGGATGAACCAGAGAAATGGTGGCAATCTTTGAATGAGATTCTTGGCTCGTGTGAATTCAGTCAAAGTTTCGTCTGGGTGACACCAGCCAAAGGTCTTGTCCATGGACACCATTTGGGCACATCTGAAGAGAGGAGTCCCATCCTTTCCTGCAGAATTGTGCATTTGGGAAGAGGCGTTTGCAGCAGTTGCGTAAGGATTTGGCCAATCCTTCTCTAGCATCACCTGACTTAATCTTTAGGAAATGTACCGAAAGCTGAACTTCCTATACACCACTTCAGAGTCCCACTCGATAGCAAAAATCTGAATTATAGCCTGTTATTCTTAAATATGGATTTATCTTTTTCTTCCACGCATATTATGTGGAGGGTTTGTTTTTCAGCCATTGAAACTTAGGTGCTCTTAAAACAAAATATAGAAAGAACTGAAAGCATCCCAACTATTGCTGCCCATGATTCAGGATAATATGCTAATTGAAACTTCAATATTGTCTCCTGTAATTAGTACTATAGTTTGCTTTTTTTCTATTGCAAAACTTTTAGTTTATGCAACTGATGTCAATGGAGCTGTGCTAATTTACGTCAGCTGGTCTGATACTTTTGCTTATGATTTTTGCCTTGGCAAAACACACATATAATATTTTTTCCCAGAAGATTGTCTGAATACTCTAAAAGTCATTATTGACTAATACTGGGGTTAGCCAAGTAGGACTAAGATGTCTTTCAGTAGTGGAAACATCCATCATTAAGGGTAAAACAGATTGCATTTTGCTGAAAGAAAAGCTACTTCTGTTTATTTGTAGGGCATAAACATCCCGTAGGTCTGTTCAGAGTTATAACAGTGTAAATCCATTATAGCTGAGTGGAGACTCAAGCGCATTATTTTTCAATGAGTGATATTCACCTGTTTGCTTAAATGATGCCAGGTGGACAGAACCAATTTTTATAACAAATGTAAACTCCTCATAAACAGAGCTTTAACTTCCCCTCTTCTTTGATTTTGTACTGCAGCCTTGAGAAGGCTGGGGAGATCTGGACCTTTGTGTTGAGGCATAAGAGCAGGTGAAGGAAAAATCATTTGTCCTTATCCTCACCCTATGGAACAGACTTGCCTGCTCCTGAGATCACAGATCATCTGAGGGGGGAATTAAGTTACACTAATTTGAAAAGTTAACACTTTCTAAAACTTGAAACTCAAAGCCAGGCCCTGTTGTGCCAGCAAGCCCCTTTTGCAAACAAGTGGCCTCAACTTCAACAGGTATAATTGCCATCTGCCTCCTCCGAGCAATGCTGAATTCACACCAGTTTGATCACATAACACATGGACTGGTATGGGTTTGGCCACAGTCTGGTAGATCAGGATCTGCAGCAGATAAGAAACCTAGACAGTAGATGGAAGCAGCAGGATTTGCCATGGTGTGGATGGTGATGATGGAGGAGAAATGGGTATTGGGTGGAGAAAAGTCACAGGAGAGGCTATGCCAAGTGTAGAAAATCTCAATAATTTGGAAGTTGTGTGTTGATGCTAGACCTGTCTCCTGAATTCATCTGAGAGCACAAAGTAGTGAGTAAAGGTGATTATGAGAGTTTCTTTCCCTGTTGATAAGACATTTCAGAACAGCATCTGGCTGAAGTCTGCTATCAGTGTTTTGACTTTGCAGTGGGTAAGTCTGCTTTGTTCTGTGAAGTGCCAGATACTCAGCTCGCAGTAGGGTCTTCAACTTTATTTTGGGTGAACTGAAATTTCTGTAAAAATCATAAGACTCAGGAGAAAGAATTGCAGTAATCCTTCCTGGCTGTGACAGAAACAGGTCCAACCATTTCCAGGTCTGCAGAAGCCTGGCAGGATTAAATGTATAGCCACAGTCCTAAAAAGACAGCGAGCTGTTTCGGTATGTTTCGGTATGACCAGGCTTATGAAGAAAGGGCTGTGGCTCCGAGGTGAACTCACGCGTTTCTTCCAGATGTGCAGACAGGTAGTTAGGGTCTGCTCCAGAAATGGCACACAGTGAGGTTTGGGCTAAGCAACGTGTTACTTCCCTTCTAAGTCAGTATTTGCACGTCAGACCTTTGCTGTCTGCTTGAAAAAACCCAAGCGTCTAGTCGATGCAGTTGTGGGAAGGTCACCCACTCATGCTCAGAAAAGCTCTCCGGTTATGATCTCCTTCCTGTAGAATCCTGATTTTGGCAGATTTCACGTGGCTGGAGCTCTCTTCTTTTTTGACGTGCCCTCGTTCTTTTAATCTGTAATTTTTGGATGAATTCTTAAATACTGGATATACTCTTTTTGTTCCCTCTATAACCTGGTCAGTGTCTTTAGATGACAATATGCAACTTAGCCCAGTGTAAGTGGTGAACATTCTCAGCTGGATTTTTTTTTGGGGGGTTACCTGTGCACTGAGTGGAAGCGAAACAAAGAACCAGACAACTCAGAAATCAATCCTTGGTAGGCTAATAGTTTTTCAGCTCCTTCTGACATACCCACAAGCTAGGCTATGTCACAGGGAAAACGTAGTGCTGGTATAAAAGACAAATCCTTATCTGAAATCCTCCTCTGCCCTGTCTGGTGTGCTGTTGTATTCTGGCAAAGTGGGTGAGGTATATGGGACCTGCTGCTGCTGGGAATACTGGGCAGCTGCTCCTCTGGACTTGGCTGAGGCCGCTGACACGCTCCTGGGTGCCAGAGGAAGGAAAGGCTTCTCTCTTTAATAACCTATAAGCTAAGATGAGCCAACAAAGTGGGGATGAGCAGCCAGCCACTAACCACATCTTTTTATTTAGGCTCATAGTTATGTTTTAATTTAGGACACAGTGCATTTTTGCCAGTTCGACGGTATTCTCATTCAACCCATTCTGGGGACTTTTAGGAAACATTTTGTCCCAGCCATCATCAGAAGGTGTCATTACCAGATGTAAATCTTCGGTCAGGCAAACTGGTTTACAACTGGTCTGTAATAAAGCGCGCTTGACCTTCTTTGAATTCTTCAGATCAAACTGCTTAGGCATTTTTCATACTTCTTCCTGCCTTTTGGTGGCAAGATATCGGTAACATGCTGTTCTGTACAAGCGTATGAAACCCCTGGTGCCCAAATGGATTATTTTTATGGTAGATGTGATGCTGTCAGCAGTGCTGATGCTAATTTCAACAAGGCAAGAGTTGGCTCAGCACAGAGTCATTACCCTCTGTCCGTGATGACCGTGCACAGGAGTCAGGCCTTACAGGCAACCGTGGGTAAAGGCTGACCAAGTCCTGACAGCAATCCCTGGGAGCTGGAGTTGCTATTAAGGACAGCTTCCCAAAGGAAGCCATCCATCTCCCTTTCCATTGACTGGATACTGCCCTCCGTTCTCACCCCAGTGCCTGTAGCTGATGATTTCCTGTCACTCCTGTGAGGTGTCCTGTACGCTGAGCCTCGGCAGCCCATGCCATCTGTACAGGGTAGGTGGATTTGTCTGGAAGGCTGTGGCTTACTTCTGTTCGTGTTTCTCGTACTCCAGCTTTCCGTAATAAATGTCTTACTATAAATACTTGGCTGACCAGAGAAGTTTGGCTAATCCTAACTTCTGGATGCTTATCAAAACCAAAGCTTGAATTTCATCCACCGTGAATCCTAGTCTTTTTTTTAAGCTGCTGTTTGGAAGCACAACTCCATGTGCTCTTAATAAAATAGTGGAAACAACATGCGGCAACTTTGTAAACAAACTTAAAAACTTTTTTTTTTTTTTTTTGGAGATCCAGCTTACTTGTAAATAATCTACACCAGATGCTGGACGTGACATAAATTTCCACTATTAATATCTTTTTATATGGCCTTGGACAAATCACAAGTCTGTGTCTCAGTTCCCCACCCAAAAAAAGGTGTGGTAGCTTCTGAGGACACTAAATGTTTCAGGAACAAGGGTTATTTAAATAACTAGGAGGCAAAATTTGTACTTAGACCATAGTGACGAGTACTGAAACCTGGAGACCCTTAAAAGCATATTTCTAACACTCACAAAATTGCCATGATTTTAGGACCTGTAGCAAAGACACAGCATGGTCCAGTCTGTCTGTTTATATATTTAGGATATATTTTGGATAATGCTACTTGTAGCTGTGTTGAAGTAATTGGTGTAATAGTTGGGGCAGAGCCGACCATTTATGCTTACAGGTTGCCTTTTCTAGAAAGAAGCTTGAGGTACAGCTACTTGAAATATTTCCAGGATGTGATTTTGATTTAAGGGCATGATTTTCTAGAGCTGGAGCCCCAAGTCAAGATGCTGGGTAAAATTTGCGAGAGACTTGGTTATCCTCCTCATCAAAAGGTGTTGAGTTGCCAAGCTGGTTAGAGACAACATGCTTTTTAAGGTACTGACCCTAAATGCTTCAGTGGTCAAATACAACAACATGGTTTTGCCCCAGTTGGCAGTCAGTTAGGTGAGCAGCCATAAATATTTTCTTCTCAAGGTCAGTGGCAAACCCCCCTTGTTTGCCTAAGTGTCATCCTGGGGCTGCTGATCCTCCTGAAAAGCGACTGTGCTGCCCTTACTGCAGTTTCCAGTTTGGCCATTGGCAGAACCAGCTCAATGGTGTGTGCACCAGCAGGACAGACGTACCCTTGGTTGCTTTAAATCTGAATTTCAGGCCTTGAGGCACACACAGAGACGGATGAATTTTCTGACTTGTGTTCCTGTTGAAGCAAATAAACAAGCCTGCATTTTCTAAAGTGTGCAGTCCCATCCACCACCTCAGGAATGTGGCAGGAGAAGTTGACATGGCTTTCTGGGAGAGCTGGGAGGGGTTCTCCCCTTTCCCCCCCCCCCCCCCCCAAGCTGAATTCTCCTGCTACAGTCACTTGTTTCATGTCAGTGAGAACTCCTGGGAGCAAAGTTATTTCACTACACTTTGTGTAGTGGTGGCGTTAAGACGCAACAGTAGAAAGGAAATATGTATTTCTGCAGTTACAAAATGAAGCCAATGCAGCCAGGTTTTCTTCAATCTCTGCTGTCCCTCAGCAATGCAGGCAGAGTTGGGTCCTACCTTCTTGCTGAGTTCCAGGTCCTTCCTTCCACAAATAACAACAAATAACGGATTTCCCAAATGCTCAGTGAAAGTTCCGCTCCACTCACAAATGGGATCCGTGAGGCCTAACATGAGATATCACCTTGGATGCAGGATTAAAGTGTGGGTTGTAAATCAGTGTCTTTTTTGAGTGAAAGTGTCAGTATTTCGGCATCCCTCGCAGCGCTTGCGCTGTTTGTGTGGCTGAGCATTCCGTTTGCTTGGAGAGCTTCTCTGTGTTCTTGTAATAATGACAATATCAAATCCTTATTCTAGTGTTCTTTCGGAGCTGACTTGCTTTTGATTTCAGATTAGTTTGTTATTCTTTGCTTTTCCAACCCCATATGCGAAGATGCACGGCCCTAAAGGAGGAAAGAACAGATGTAGAGAGCAGCTGTAATACAAAGCTTCCCAGCCCAGAAGTCAGCGGGACCAATTGTGTCCGATAGAGCAGCAGCTGAGCAGCTCCCCTCCGGAGTCCCTCAAGGAGAGATAAAAGGGCCTCTGGATTGCTAGGTGGAGTTTAAAAACCCCCATGTTTTCATTCATCACCACACAAAGCAGCGGTGTGGATTGTAGCTGCACACCTGCAGCTGTGTTCCAGTTTGACCTTTCTTGTTATCCCTGCCAAAAAATAGATCTTGACAATAAATTCAGAAGAAGGTGGTATGGTTTAGCAAACAACAGCGGTGTCTCATTTCTCCTTTATTATTTCCACATCTGAGGGGTGAGTGTGAAAGAGGAAGCAAAGCCCATGTGCAGGTGGAAACGGAATGGGTAAGATTTAGCATTATGCGCGGTAGAGCAGGTCAGATGAAACTCACTTTGTTTCTGAGGTCTTTTTCTGCCTGAACTAAACATTCTTTTTAGTAGGGAGGACATTTCCACTCTGTGGCCATTTTTTCCCTTTTAAAGCTAGGTGCAGTGTATTGAAAAATTTTCAAAACCCCAGTTTTTTTCACTGCTAACTTTTTTGTTAAAACTTAAATGCTGACAATGGCTATTCCTATAAAAGCATTTCCTGGGTGCAAGGGAAGGAATGTTTCCTAAACAATCCTAGGCTGCCGTGCTTTTAAGCCCTATTTAAAGTTTCTTTCCAGTTGGATTTTCTCCTTTTGGTGGGGTGAGGGAACAGGACACAAACATTGCTGCGAGTTCAGGACAGCTTTTCTAGAACTGGTACTCGCTGCAGAAGGTTATTGCATTGTATTTGCTAATAAGTAAACAGCTTAAGAGGGGTCAGCCTGGCTCCTTGCCCCTGGGGCCCAAGTTGGGATGCAGGGGTGTAAGTTCTGCCCTGTGCGGGGCGCAGTGTGGTCAGAGGGGTTCAGAGAGCATCCCTCCGGGCAGCTCTGCCTCCGCCAGCGGTGCCACTGGTTCCAGCAAAGAGCTTAGCTACCAACGGGGGCGTCTGTCTTCCCCTTCTGTTGGCTGGCTCTGGGTACCGAGTCCTCATTGCCAAGCCAGCCCAGCCCAGTGCCTTTTCTTTATCTTCTTGCAGGACCATGCTGTTTTTTCTTCCTGTCACAACTCCATGCCTCAAATGTCTTTCAAAAGCTCTTCCAAGTAAATTTGCTTGCACTAAGTCCTGTTTTTCCTGTGTCATGTCATCTCTCCTCTCAGTATAAAGAAGAAAGGAAGGATCGGTTCTGCCCCTTTTTCTCGCAGTGTGCAGAGACACGTGTCTAACCTTGGCACAAGTTTCATCCAAAACCTGCTGGATTCAATGAGTCCTTGGCTCACATTCTGAATTGCTTGAATTCCCCCGTTTCCTTTCTTCTAGCTACCACCTCTCTTTCACCTCTTGTGGCTCATGTCTTGACCATGTCTGCAGTGCCTTCTTCCCAAAACACATTCGTTAGGTGTGGTGTAACGTATGGAGAAAGTTTCAAGAGCCATGTAAGAAAAACATTAATAAAACCCCGTACTAATGGAATTCTCTATTAAACATAAATCTAGTTAATCCGTGGACAGGGCTAAGTCATAAGATTGATACCTGAGAACACCACATGGTCGTCACTGGGACAGCTTCCCCTTGGACAGAAAATGACGGATGAAAATTGCCTCTGTATTTTGCAAACCTCCACCAGAGCTGGCTTATGGTGAAGCGTGCCCAACCTGTACAGAGTTTTGGTTTTTAGAAGCGAGCGCCTTTTGCCGTTGCTGTACTTTAGCCTTAGGTAAAAGTTGGATGTCTGTTGGTTTAAGTAGTCTGGACTGAACCTTTTGTTCCTGTCTTGTTATATATACAACCACTATGGCACTGGAGGGGCTGGTTTTGCTCTCACTGAAGTCTGAAATCTGGTTACTGCTTAACGATAGTGGAGCCCACTTGGGCTTCTTGCTCCTGCATTGAAAGCACTTGGTGATTTTTGTTCTGTAGCTCTTTCAGGGTGTTTTTGTGCTGCTCCGAAGGCACATTTCATGGGAAGCGTCATGGGAAGCACAAGTCAACGCAGCCCATCAGCAAATGGGTGCTACGTGCACCAGAGCAGGCGTCTGTTTTCATGGCACGTCAGGGGCTTTCAGTCCTGCACCAACACCGAACGTCTCGTCCTTCTGCAGATCAAGAGTGGCTTTTGCGCAGCCTGAAAAAACTTGTGCAGCAAAACAAAATTCATTCTATAGATATACTTGATACTTATCTCTGACTAAAACCCTGGCAGAATATTTTTTGATTCTGCCACCATGACAGACCGCAACTGATTAATAAGCATCAGGCGCTGGAGTTCAGAGATGAAACTCCATTGATGGTAAGGCTTAAATTATCCTCTTTCCTATTTATTTGTTCCTACGCATTTGAATGTGTATAAAAGCCCTGGCAAATGCACCATTTTAGAGTTTGTAGGTAATGTTTGTGTAAAATACTTAAACTATCAGCTTCGCAGAGTAGGCTTTCCTTTGTAAAGTAAACAGCCATCCATTTGATAACATTAGAGCATGGAAACTTACATATGAGAAACTTGCAAAATCAGGGCAGTGCACAGGCTGAGGCAAGGCATGAGTGTCCGCGCCTTCCGCTTCGGCAGGAGTTTTGCCTGTGTTACGGAGTCAGCCTCGGGCTTACCAGTATGGGGGATCAGCCCCCAGCAGCCCTGAGAGACTTGCTGATGAAACGTGAAGTCGTTTCTGGAAGTAATAATTCGGAGAGTCTCGCTCTTTTAATTTCCCTCTGCCTTCTGAGCCTTTTTGTGAGGGCTTGCTTTTATGTTCTCTATGGCCCCAATGGCCAGAGATGCATTTTGCTGCTTATGGTAACTGGAAAATATTAGAAGGGACAAGAGTCCTGACCAGATTGTATCCACCCAGAGGAACAGTACAAAGAATTATGCTCCCATACGATCAGGCTGTGTGTACCTCAGCAGCCAGCAATAACACCCCAGCTTGCTATCATGTAGATGACCCACAAGTGGATCATTTGGTTGGCCTTTGTTACCTAAACTCCTAACTATTTTTAAATTTTTTTTTAATTTAGCCCTGTATCATTGCCTTCTTTCCACATAAATATTTTCACAGATTTAAGCATGTGATAAAGGAGGGACAAATATGTTGGTCTTCAGGCATATGTAGTAAAATGAGTATGATGTAGGTATTTCTCCCCATTTGGTCTGTTTTAATTGTTGACCATTTGCAGACCCTCTTAATATGTTTTATTTTGCTGAATTACTTTTTTACGCTGCCTAGTTCAGTAGGAGCATGCTATCACTTACAACCTCTAGGAACTGCTGTAATACAAATATCAGTAAACACAAATGTGGAAAAAGAAGAAAACTGACCTACAAGTGGGCCCAGGCTGGAATTTGAAGCTTATGTGGTTCATGTGGTTTGCTGTCGTCAAGGGAAGTGACTATGTTCTTCTGTTGCCCCAGCTCCCGAGTCAGAACTGCTTTAGACTTTTGCATGTGATGGATACGAGGGTGTCTTTTGTAAAAAAACTTTTCTAGTGCTCTAGAAAGAGGTTGCACAGACAGTGACACCAGTTAAATCACTCTTTCTGGCAGAGTCACTTTGCACAGGGAACTGATACGTTATTTTGCTGGTTTAACTTGTTCCTTCTCCAGGAGGATTTGCTTTTGTTGTGTTGTTGGCACAGCTTTTTATTAGTGACTTCTCCTAAATGTAGATAGTGTTGCCTAACTTTATGTATAAGGAAACCAGACTCCAGTTGATGCCAGGTAGTATACAGTCAAGGAACTATTTTCCTAATTAATGAGCACATGAGTTCACACTAACTGATGATCTGGTCTCAGACAGGTTTAAATTCTTTGTTCTAACTGGTTTATCAAAGAGTAAATAACTAGGTAGTAACAGGTAAGGACCGAATTCTGCATATCCCTGATCTCCAGTCCTCTGTTTCAGTCACTCGGCAAGGTTGTCTTAAAAGGAGGATAACATTGCTCTGTCTTCAGAGCAAAGTATTAGAGATGGGGATTTTAGACAATCTTTTCTAATGCTTCTCTGGATGGAAAGCCAGCAGAAGAAATTCTGCCCGCATTTACACATATGCAACCCAAATTTGCAGCTAACTGAGTGCAAAATGCTGTCCTGCATACACAAATATATTAGAAAACATGTGTGTTTTATAAGGATCGTACTACTGGTTTTCAGCATGGTTTTATTTAATGAAAGTTAACATGATATATGGTAATTGTTTGTGCAGTTATGAGTCTTTGTTGATGTAAGCATGCAGTCATGAACCCAATTCTAGCACATGGTTCTAATTTCTTCTTTGTTACTTTCATGATTTGACAATCTTAGCCAAATAAAATATTTTTTGAGAATTGATTAATGAACATTCCCAGATTTATAACAAGACTGATTTATAGAGCATTAATAAAGAATAACAAAGTTTACCCTAAGATGACTTAGACTTTCATTTCTGGTAGCTTACTAATGTGGCAGGTGGTAGAAGATAGCGAAAACATTGTAATGAAAAAGGCACGGCAGAATTCCAGATTTGTTCCACAGGAATCCAGGAATGGGAAAACTCTTACTATGTATGCTATTATTTGTGCAGCCCTGTCTTACAGATGACTGCAGCAGGTCTGAGTAGTCTGCTATGGAAATAGCTCTTATTCTTTTGATACTCTTTACTACTGGTGCCTAATCATGGCGGTGACTCGCTTCTTGCTTGTGATGGAAGTGAACTAAATTTGCTGATCTTATGAACTGACACGTTTGTGAACTGGCTGTGTGCCTGTCTACACGTGTGCCTCCACTGGGACACAGAGAATTGGGCAAAATGAGACACCTCGCAGTCTTCATTCAGTCGATGCACACTGCATCTGGCACCCCAGCAAGACAAGTACTAGTCTAACAGCTTTCTGGCATGCTCCCTCTGTAGGCATGACGTTTGTGGAAATGTAATTACATTTCATAAAAGAAAAAAGAATTACAACAGAATGGAAAAGAAACACCAACTCAGTTGACACAAATAAAGAAAAGACCCTGTGAGGTTGAATAATAACCACATTAGTAAGAATTATCATATATTTGATACTGTTGTTCTGCTATTTGAGCGTCTCATCAGTTTAACTATGTAAAAATCCATCATTTTGATCCTTTTCTTCCTGCAGCAATCAAAGCTTTTCTTAACTTTTGTATGTGGATCCGCCACGTGGAGCCTGTGCCAGACGACCAGCTTCATTCGTTTGTGTTGCAGGTTTAGCAGTTGCAACACCGTGAGCTGCTTCCACGTGCCTGTCTCCCAGTGCACCTTCATCCGGACTTGGTAAAAACATCCCAGTCTCAGCCCAGCGCTGTGCTCAGCAAGGATGAAATTATTGTAGATGGCTGAGATTTTGGAGGTGTTTCTACCTGTCTGTTACGCTCTGGGTTGTCAACAGTAGCTCGTGTCACAGGAGCCACTCGACCTCTGCCAGATGTCAATGGCTCTGTCCCCACCACTTGGGCTGGATTCAAACCAGTGACCTACAGGTGAAAAGCAATGCAGGCTGCAGCCAGCTCCTTAGTTAGGCAGACTTTCTGTACTCTGGGAGTGAGTTTATAGACACCTATTTAAACTTTCTCACTTTTGCAGTCTCGTTTTGGGCAAAATTCTCAGGCAATTTGTGCTCTGTCTCCTATCACCAGACTGAAAATATCATTGGAGACTTCTGCTAGGGTAGCAGTTCTCTAACTTGCTATTTTGCTGCTTCTCCCATTTCAAACCATACAGAGGCACGACATGCTTTCATTTATTTATTTATTGTAAAATATCAGGGTTTCATCCCTCAACAGATGCTCCCCACAGGTTTGAGACTGACATTTAATTTCAGCTGCAATCGGTTCTCTGTGTTAGCTCGGTTACAGTGGGGAAAAAATGTATCTGAGCATAGTATATAAACATTATCTTCTACTGGGGTGAGTTACAGAGCCATGCTGCTGACTGGCTTCAGAGATCAGAGAATGGTTTGGGTTGTGCTGCCCAAGACACGCTTTTACCCCAGCTTAGGTTCTCCCCCAGCTTTCTCATGGCCACAGTGAAGATTTAGCTGTGAGCTGCCTCTTCGGGGCAGCACGTTGTTTCTCCAGGCAAAGCCTGGACCTTACACAGCCCATCGTGGGGACAGGGAGTCGTTATAATGCATAGTTCTCGGGTGCCAGCCAAATATCCAGTTCCACACTGAAGTGTATTCCTTGACACTGGTTTCCAAGCTTCCCACTGTTCCTGAAGAGGGATTACTCCCCTACGGCTGCTGCTGTGGTTTGGTCCCTCTGTAGTGGTGTAACTTTCAGGTGTTGGTGTGGTTCTGTGCCATCAGAAATAGGTTTTCTGCTTGGGTTGCTGTGATTTCTGTCTTTTCAATACAAACCTTCCAATGTGGAAAATCAAATGTCAGGTGGAAATGGAGAGATGAAAGAAGACACGTTTGGGTCTTTGCTTGAAGGCTTATAGCTAAATACAGGTGCAAATCAAAGCCACAGAGCCCCCATGTAGGTCTGAATGCTCAAAAGGGTTAATAGGGCATGGGCTGTTTTCAGGGCTTGGATCCTGAAATGGCTTTCCATTGGTATTCCTTAAACAGTAACTAAGCCTTTCCAGACCCCTCATAGCTCAGGGAAGTAACTTAGATCAGTTGTTGACTAAAGGGCCACAATAGATTCTGCTGAGATGTGGCTCTGTCTGCCAAATCCTGTGCCCAAAACCACAATTACCAAATGGAAAGATCAGTGTTTCCTCACATAAGGCAACCTAAGCAAAGTTGTAGCGCTTTAAAAAAAAAAAAAAAAAAAAAAGTAAAAACCCAGTAAACTGATGCTGCACCACAGGCAGCATGTATGTACTCACTCAACGGTCTGTGCATTTACTTAGTCTGTGCCTGACTTTCTCAGCTGTGAGGTTATGAGAGTAAGACCTCTATTGCCTTGTCTGCTTAGACTTCGATTGCTTCCGAGGGAGCTGTGCCTCGTGTGAGGCCGTTCGGAGGCTGGAAGGGAAGGGCTGGGCTCTGCTGGGGTGTGCGGGGCCGCAGGTAGTTGTGCTTGTAGAAGGGTTGCAGCGGAGACCCGCGGCGTCTTACCCAGCTTGCTGGTGACGGGCAAGCTGAACGCAACTGCCGAACCACACAGCAGCATCGGCGTAGCTCCAGTGCTGGTGTCAAGAGGGAGTTGTAGCAGTGCTTGTGGTAACAAGGATTACAATTGTCAGCATAGCAGAACACCTACTTTCATCTTGAATTGCAAAACTTTGCTATAAGGGGCTATTGTCCCCTTACACATGTTGCATCGCTTTCTCTGGCGTTAAACTCTCTGAGCCGAGGTGGAATAATACACTTCTGTGTGTGTATCCTGCATTAGTCCCTGTTCAATGCTTAAGACATAGCCTGGAAATAAACCAAACAGAAATGTGAATTTGTGGATCTGGGTGATGTTCACAATTTTGGGGGCTGGGTGGTTTTTTTTTTGGGGGGTGGGTTTGTGGTTTTTTTAAATAGCTTCCTGGAAGAGCTAGTTGCTCAAATTTGGGATTCATCTCTGGTGTCTGAGTAGGTCTGTTTGGCATAATTGGCATGTGAATACAGGCTTAGAGAGCTTGTGAACACTGCGGTGCTAAGAGAAGAATAGAGAAACAAGGTGCTAACAGATTTCAGAAGTAATGCTTGGGAAAACAGTTTTACCTACTTTTCATTAGCTTTATTCTTTAAAAGCAAAACAAAAGATTCAACTGTTACTTAATTTTCTGGAGCACCTGAAAAAGTGCCCAACACACTCCATCTGAAATGGAGACCAGGAGAAAATGCCTGAGAGCCTGACAGTGTGATACAGAAAGCAAGCATAAGATGACACTCACTAGTCAGAACAAGTTAAATAATTAAAGAAAAACATCTAGAAAATAAATTGCAGAGATACTGTATCATCAATTTCACTAATAATATTTGCGGTCCATGGTAAGGAGCACCATACCGCCGTTGCTTCCGCTTGCTGTTTGATAACAGTGGAGCAATAATATACCAAATAACATGATTCTGTTATTAACAAATGTGATTCCAGACTTAAAATACCATGTGGTTGGCATCACAAGAGGTTACCATAGTGCGGTCCCTGGAAATACCAGACTTTGCTTACTTTTTGGATGAGAAAGTTTTCAAAGGTGGTTGGTATTCCTGCCAGAAGACCTTGCCCTGAGCACTGCGTCTGCTGCCTCCGGGACCTCAGCTACTCCAGAAATGAAAATGGTGCAGCTGCTCGCCAGTGACAGCCTTACTGCCTCACCAAGAGTGCAGAAATTCATGAGGCTGCTCACTGTAGAAAAGAGTTGCTTAGTTATTTGTTGTCCCAAGAAAACAATCCATGGAACTTACATACAGTCATATGGCAAAGATTAGAAATGTAATGGGAACTTCACTGTTGCTGTCATTTCTGAGTGGATGGAGCTGAGACACCAAGTGGGTCAATAACAGCAGAAAACCCCAGGAGGTTTGTTTTGATGCTGCAGCTGTTCACATCTCCCCCAAAGTCGGAGCTGGTCCAAGGGATGGTGGAATCGCCAAGGAAGTTCTGAGTCAGCAGGGCTCTGAACGGCTGCTGTACCAGACATAGGCTGAACCATATGAAAGCACTTAAACAAATATGCAGTTGTTAGCACATGGAAGTTTTGATAAGAAAGATCAATTTCTTTGCAATGCTATGCTGAGGTCTCCTACGACCTCAAAAGTATGTTTTACTGGAATTGTGTGTTCCTTTCGGCTTAGTTAGGTTACTTTAGGGCTACATCTCTGGAGCCCTTCCTACCTGACTACGTCCCTCGCAAACGTGACTGGTACGGGTTTGAAGAAGGCATTTCCAGACCCGCCTGAGCCGGGCGCTGGCAGCACCTGGCTGGGGAATGAAGGCAGGAAAGCTGGGGAGCGGAGCGTGCTGCACCACAGCCCACAGTGCTGCTGCCAGGGAACTGTTCTGAAGAATCTCCAGCCCAGCCCTGGCAATAACGACTGGGAGTGTAAGTTGTCACGGAGGCAGGCGTTGATAAGAGTGAGCAGCCAGCTGAGAGAAACTTGCTCTCCTGTTTCACATAGCAGTCAGGACGCAGAGAGGAATTTTTAGGGGCTCTGTGCCCAGCACTACTCCTGGGAAGTGGTGACAGGATGAGGAGCGTGATCCAGAATTACAAACACTAGTAAAAAGGAGGAGGAGCGAGGAAGAGGACTGACAAGCGAAAACATAAAAGGAAGGATTACTAGAAGAGGAAAAAGAAGAAATCAAGATAAATGAATCCACCCACAAACACACTCCAGGGACCTGAAGGGAGAGAGTAGGTGCTGTCTTTCTGCTCTGCGTGTTCACAGTGCTGCTGACCACCTCCGTGCTGGCCTCTGCCTACTGCCACCTTACAGCTATTGCTTATAGCAGCTGTCTCTGCATGTGTGTGTGTATATATACATATATATAAAGTGAAATCAATTTCATTTTGCTCCCGTTTCTCTTTTCTTCTGAAGCTGGATGCAAACGTGCTGGGTGAGAACCAGCTCTCAAGTGCGGCCAGTGCTGCTCCTTTGCACTGGTCGTGGCCCTGCGTACTCAGGGCACGGCTCGGGGAGGCAGTTACGGAGCGGGGACCTCAGCATCACTAAATGGTCTCTGGACATTGTGGCATTCCCGTGCTGCCTGCGCAAGTGGGCAATAATCGGTGCTGCAGTTTGCTGATGGAGAAACTCGGATGACCTATCTCATAAGTGAAGGTCCCAGGAACAGTCCGCGCCGCATTGAACAAAAACCTGTTGGTCGAGCTCATGTTCAAACCACTGTGCATCGCTGCCTACTAAAGCACAGATGTGCTACCCCAGTGAGCTGAGCTGCTGTCTCCACGTGTCGTTTTGTGCGTTGCCATCCTTAAGAGACCTCATTTTCCACTGGTGGGGAAATGTTTTTCCGTGGGCATTGGCATGGAGCAATGCAGACATCCGGTGGCTGGTTGTGTTAATGGCAGGTGAGCGCGTGTTTCTCGCGGGGCGCCTGGCAAAGGTGCTGCACTAGATCCAGTCCCAGTTTCCCGTTGCGGCCACCCACCCGGGCTGGAAGCACACACTGCCCACGCAGAGCGCTGCGTCCTGCACCACGGGCACCGAGTTCCCAAGCTGCCTCTCTCCCCCTCACTGCTGCCTTCCTCAATCTGCTCACATACAAAGCGGGGCGGGAAAGGGGTTTCAAGGCTATTATATTTTTAATCCCCACTCCCGCTTTCCCCCCGTGGGTCTTAAGCGACAGCTCGCGAGGATTTCTGCTTGGAAGCTGGTAACCAGTGGACCAGATGCGCCGGTCTTTTCCTCTGGGACTCGCAGCTACAAGTGCTACCAGTGACCTTTGAGGACTCCATAAAAAAAACCAAACCATGCACTGTTTTCCCATAGACCGTCACTGTGGAAACTACAGTCTGTCTTTGTGCTTCATTCATTTTCAATTTGGCCAGCCCTGCCACTGATATACGGACAAATGAGGAAGCGGGAGAAGAGAAAAGAATACTTGACAGAGGAGACTGGCAAATCAAAACTGTTATGTTGTGCTGTCAAGCTCAAGTGTGAATAGTGCTGCACCTGGAGAGCGCTGACAAAGGGGCTGCATTCATGCCCGGCCCTCGTGTGTGGGAAGCCAGCAGACTAAAGGAGCTGCCGTGTCAAGAGCGTGATTCAGGAGACCTTCCTTGTTTGGGATTAATCATATGAAAGGGAGGCATGAGTAAAAATATCCTGTTCACAAGAATATCCTGTCGGCTGGATGTATGTACTGATGTTAGCCGAGCAGAGCTGCGGAGAGGTCCGAGACATCTGGGAGATGAATCATCCCCATCCAGAACTGGAGCAATTAGCTACATTTAGACTAGCAAAAGGCCTTGAAAGGTGTCTAATTGAGTGGCTTGCAACTGCGCCAGGAAACAATGTGGATTTGACAAGAATCCCACAATTAATTTCTGTATTGACCTAGTGGGACACCATTTGCTAATGTGGACAGATTATGCTAGATAAGTAATTCAATTCTTACAGCATCCACTGCAGACATAAGTGTTTTGTTAGCTAGGAGGAAAGTAAAGGAGGTAGTTAATGGCAAGTCTTTCTTGCAGCCCGTTATTAAATCTGTGACCATTTAAACATAAAACGGAGTTTTTGGCAAGGTCAAGGCCACACATTTCTTGGGAGCGTAAAGTTCAAAATTCTGCCCTGGCAGCCCCGATGGCTTTGAACCACCGTGTTAAACTACTTTAAACAAGCACACATTTACTCGAGGACAAATTTAGAAGCTTAATAAAGGAAGACATGTCAAATCCAATTTATAGATATTAAAAAAATAGAAGCAAATTATGTTCTAGGTAGGTGTGCAAACTTAATTTCCCAAGAAAAATAGCAATCATTTCCTTTATAAATACTAAAAGTAAAAGCTTTTGAGCTTACTTTAAATATTTTTTTAACAATGACAATATTTTTTAAACATCAGTCTTTATTATATGGAATTGCAATATAAGTATTAAAATTCCTGCTTTTAGTTGGACCAAAAACATGATGGCTAGACCTGAGAACTTGTTGGCAGATTATGATTGGCAAGATTAAGCCAGAATTAATTCGTGAAATCCAGAGTTTGCAATTTATTAGTAATTATCTCTGTGTGTGTATGTGCAGTGCTCCCCAAGAGGAATAGCTTTTATATAACGAGTTGAGAAAATAAATAGTAGTGTTCTGGGGAGAAAGGTCTGACTCAATAAGCAGGGAGGCAGAAATAGGTTCCTTTTAATGATGGTGACTTTTGCTTTTTTTTATTTCTGGTTGTGTTAGAGGAACTCTGTAGCTTAACTAATCATGCTGGACCTGTGGCTTTGCTATCGAAACCCTTTTCTGAACAAAAAAAGATTGTATAAAGTTGGTCATTATGAAGCAAAGAGGCTTGGAGCTGCTCCCTCACAGTGGCGAGACGCGGAGCCGGGCGGCAGAGTAGTGCGTCACCTCTGGGTAAGTGGATGCAGATTGGCCAAACCCGTTGTCTGAGCCCAATGGTGAGCAGATGAGCTTGTGGTGACTTCCAAGGGAGGTGCCTATGAATACAAGGGGTGGCTTGTTTTATTATTTTAGGAAATGCCAAGAAGCCCTAAGGGGTGTCTTCCCTCCCACCCCATCAGCACAAATGTAAACTCTCCTGAACCCCGTCAGACTCAGCCCCGAGTCTGGCTCCACTTTCACCAGCTCCGTAAACTCTGTCTCTCGCTCACGGTTTGGGGCAGCACTAAGGATTCAAAATAGCTCTGTGGTTTACTTCAGGGAGTAGGATTAGAGAGGAAGGTTAGTCTGATGACAGAAGAAGGATTAACAGGATTATTGATCTGTGGCTTATTCCCAAAGCAATTACAGATGAATTTGTGGCAGATGCTTCAAGGTTTAAAATCAGCCCGGCTTCACACCTTGCAAACAGTTCAGAGTTGGTCTCGACGAGTGCCCAAGCGGCTTGTTGCCCTGGAGCACCTGGAGGGCGATGAGGTTCACTGCTGTCTTCGGTGCAGCTGCATGCAGATGTGGCTGCCGCGGGGCAGGTTCAGCCCTGAAGAACTTGGGCGTTCAGGAGACAGCCAGGGAACTGAGGGGGAGGCAACGGAGCGAGCTGAAAATCAGGCCTCTGCCCGGGGCAGAGCTCATCCCTCTTCACCCCCCCGGGTCTGTCTGCTGAACGTTTTTTCAGTTAGGTCTGAATCTTCTCCTGCTTTGCTGCAGTGTCACCACAGAATAGTTTAGGTTGGAAGGGACCTTAAAGATCATCCAGTTCCAAACCCCGTGCTGCGGGCAAGGACACATCCTGCTAGACCTGGTTGCTCGTGGTGATAGGAAGGAAACACAAGCTTCAGAAACAGGGTTTTTGTAAGAGAAAATCCACGTTTGATTTTGACAGCAGTCAAAATCTTCAACGAAGAAATCAAATTTAGGAGCAGCTTGTATGCAGGAGGTCACTAGAAAGTACCAAGGGCAGTCAGACAGCAGGAGAGGCTGGAACACTGCTCACATTTGCCATCGACTCCTGACTCTGGATAAAATCTACTGTGAGCTGAAAAAATGCTGAATTATGGTGAAAAGAAAAATGTAGATAGTCTACATTTTTTTCCTCCAGAAGTTCTTTTAAGGTAATACAGCTTTCTGACAAAGGAGACATTTCCATAAAAAATGTTCATTCCCTCCCCCCACCCACCCAAAAATGAAAGTCTTCAACACTCAAGAACAAACAAACAAGAACAAGTTCTTGGGTCTTGCATTGCCTTTCATTTATTTGTTTACTTTCATTTTAAAATAATTTCATCTACCAAGGTCAAAACAACAGAGCTGCTCTGGAGGGGAATAATCCCTTTTCCTGATTTAAGTGACTCCATTAAAATGTTATCCAATGGGCTAGAATGCAACTCATTTAAATGATCGGATTGCTTTTAGGACACCCCTAATATATAAGCTTCGAAAAGGAAATGAGAATGATTCCTGTGACGTTCCGGCTGAGCCCCAGGGAAGGGCAGCTTGTTCCTGGCTGACAGCAGGAGCACTTGGGGGCCAGAGGCAGGGGGGGTATTTGATATGATTCATGTATACAACACAATGGCGAAGCTGCTATTAACTCCAAGTAGTTTCCGTTAGCAGCAACAGAAGAAATTAAGAATGAAGTGACCTTAACTGGTTTGAGTCCGCTGAGGAGCTGAGGCACTTGGCCCCAAAGCCAAATTTCGGCCTTAGAATAAGCGTCCTTCTGTAATGCACAACACTATCGTGATGTCAGAAAAGTGTTTACAATTTATTTCCAGTTATTTATTTTAATTATTAAAGTGGGAGTTTGGAGGTTTTGCTTGCTTGTTTTTTAAGCAAGCAGTTGTAAGCTAAAGTTTAGTGGAGCTAAGTGAGGGCAGCCAATAAAGCAGATGTTATTGCCGTACAGGAAAATTTCATTTCATCAGGCTCTGGTAGTTCAGTAGAAGAGCGTTGGCAGAAATAGGCAGGATTTCTCTTGTACCCAAGCGGGTTCTGAATTTCTCGGATACTTTGAGGGGAAAAAAAAAAATAAGAACTAGGAACTCATGCATGCAGTTGGTGAGTTTCTACTTAATACGGTGAAAAATATAAAGGGTCTGGCAGGTTTTACTCCATTAGATTTGAGAAGGATCTTGCCCATGACTGCTGTGGACTCTGGATGTGGTCCCTAGCTCTGTGGTTAGCTGTGCTGGGGACACAAAATGACTAAGAGGAAGAGATTGTGTAAGATCTTCTCGGTGCTTCTCCCTGTGAGGAGAGAAGGGATGTGGGCTTGTTTGACTTGGGTAGATGAGCAACTCACGTATTTTGCTGGGAGGACAAAGGCTGAAGTTCTCTTGGGCCCAGAAATGACACAACAGTTCTCCTGGAAATCCTGATGAAAGAATTAATTCACGGGCTCCCAGTTCTTCAAGACAGCCATGCTGGGCTGGGCTGCTCTGCGAGCTGTGTTTTAATGGATCCAGGAAAACTTTGTTGTCCTTCCTGCTTCCCAGCAGGAGTTATGGGAAAACACTGGAGAATTAGCGGTACTCATCTAGTAACTACTGAAATGTCTTGTCCGTGAGCCAGCCAAGGCAAGCTAACAAGCCCACCCATTTAAGTTAAGAATTCCTCTTCTGTGTGAGGTGGTAACTCAAGTTACAACATGAGCTAACTTCGCAGTGAAAAAGTCTTTACAAGGAATTTTCCTAAGGTCTTTCAAATCTGGAAGGAAACACAAGAAACAGATCACTTCTTCCTTTCACAATGAGATGATGTCTTTCAATAATATTTCTTATCAAGCTTGTTTAGATGAAATAGGAAACACAAAATAAACCAATCAGATTTTGATCAGTTACACTAACAACTACGGAAATGAATGTAAAGCTGTGGGTTTGGTCCACTGTTGTGTGAATAGCATTTGTGATGATGTCTGTCCATCCTTCATGTACAGGAAGAAGTGTCCAGGAGCGTGCTGTGTAATACTGCTGAACTTTTGGTAATGTGAGACCACCTTAAAGCAATCTTTTAGAGCTTAGCAGAGAAGGGGGAAGAGCCCACTGCTTTCTGTGTGTGAATTATGAGGTGTGCAGATTAGCGATGGAATAGTACCGAGGCTTTGCTGTACTGCTTCACGCCGTGTGTTAGTTACCCTGTCAGTCTCACTGCTGCGGGAGGTCACCAAGTTAAATGTGTGAGCAGGCTGGGAAATAGGATGGGCGACTCTCCTACTACAAGAGTCGATGTTTCCTTGAACTTTGTTTCTGGATTGCTTGATCCAGGGCATCAATTAATAGCTTTGATTTAAAATTTAAAAAAAAAAAAAAAATCCTTACCTTTCCCCTCCCAGTCAAGCACCTGAATCAAGGTGCTTCAGTGAAACTGTCATTTTATCTGACAGTTATTGCAAATTTGACAAACAGCTTAAAAAAATAGCAGGTTTGGTTTTCAAGTCCTACGTGACGCTCTTTACTATCTTCCTAAAGGAAGTTCTGACCGAATTTAGAAGGGATAGAGCTAAAGGCTGTCACTTTGTGGACTCAGGAGACCAATTCAAGCTGCACGTCTCTGAAATATCTTCCTGGAGGTTGCTTGGTGTGAATGTCACAGAGGGAGGCAAGGTGGTGACCCCCTGGAGCTGTGCTGCAGGGGCTGGGCCATTCCTTGTAAGAGCTCCTATGTAATCTCGAGCAGCGCAGCTCTTGCTCAGCCCCTAGGTACACTTGTCTAATCTGTTTTGTGCCAGCTTAATGGGAATTTGTGTCAAATAACTAGTAATGATGGCTGTGGGAGGAAAATTATTTGTCTGACAACGGAGTCATCTTTGTTTCATCTTCCCACAGCTATTAATTTGCTTAAATTCCCTGCATCCTTTGTGTGACAGGTGTCCGCCTGCCTCCGCTATTGATTCCCATATGTTTTACCTCTGGACTGGAAGTCCAGTTATAGACAGTTGAATTCTTTTCCTTTTTTCCCTTGCTGCCAGGAAAATGATGTTGTTCTTGTAGTTAATTTATTGTTCCTTTTCACCACATGATATCATCTACTTCCAGATGTCTTTTTAAGTAGCTGTCAGTAATTCAGTCCTATCTGAAACTGGCATCTGAGTCTTCCACGCAGGAAAAGGAGCATGCCTTGGAAGGTATCATCATCTGTTCGTAAGACTCAAGTAATCCTTCATGTGCTTGGCATTTGTTGTCCTACAATTAGACTCCTTTCTTAAAGATAATAACCTAATTATAGTCTTTGCTTCAGCAGTTCAGTGGAATATGTTGGTGAATCATGAGTGAAAGGGGCAGAGGAAAATTCTTTAGCTATACAGGCAAATGGTTGGGATATGACAATCAAACACCACTCTTACCTTTTCTCCTTGGTTCTAGTGCTGTCCCTGCTCGCTGTGTCCCTGGGAAGCGATTAGGGTGATCTTCCTCTAAGATTAAAAATGCATTTAATGCATCATTTCCCTTCACTGTTTATACAAATTGCAGTGTCTAATCGCAGAAATATCTGTAATGAGTATCTTACAAAAAAGAATTGTGCATCTTGTGTCTCTGTGGAGAACTTTTCAACATAAAAAGCAAGCAGAAGTTTCCGATGATTTATTTTGTGTTTGCTTTGGGATTTTATTGTAAATTGCTATTCTGATTTGTCATGGAAAATGCTAAGTTATTTCTCTGGCCTTAGTCAAAGAACAGCTATCATGGCAGTACTGGTAGCATGGTAGATCCTCTAGGCAGCTGTATTTAACACACAGCACTAGAATCTTCTTGAAAAAGTGGCTCTGCTACTTCTCATACAGTTCCAGTGAGCATCGACCATCTGCATTTGGATAGATCTGTCCCATCCTAAAGTGTGAGGGGAAAAAAAAAGGGAGGAACAGAAAGAAAAGGGATTTTCTCAGGGTCACCCAGCAGGGCCAGGAAGAGAACTAACCTGTCCTATTTGCAGGGGCTCATTTCTCCTGGAGTTACAGGTATAAATCGTGACCTGTGGGAGGAGGAGTGGGGCTGTACACATTCACCTGGCAGGCTTTAGAGCTCCCAGGTGAAATACTGACGGAAGGCGCCCTGTGATGGTGCCGGTGAAACCCGGGTGAGGCTGGTAGGCGGCACTTTGGGTGCTGAACTTCACCAAGAGTCAGAAAACAGACGTTTCTGGGGTTGTAGTTCTGCTAAGTACTACAGTTTCTTTTGTGCCTGTATTTTGGATCTTATGCTTCCCTAGGTATGTAATATTAGCTTTCTAAAGCAGGCACAAAAATGCTGCTTTCTGACCTGTGTGCCCAGGTGCATCTTCAGCCAGCACTGGCTGACCTTTGCTCGGGATTGCTCCGAGGTGCCCAGCTCTCACCGGCTTGTGTCTCCCTTCGGGGGCTTCCTCCCCTGGCTGCAAAAGTGATCCAGAGACCTACTGCCCTGCTTGATGTGAGCACTTGTTACTTAGGCAATAACAAATTGCCTAAATCCGGGCCTCAAGTGACAACTCTTGGCAATCTCTAACCGCCTCTGCTTGAAAACCTCCAAACTTTCCCAGCTGTTGTGCCCAGTACAGGCTACAGCCAAGATCCTATTTCTGAGAAGGTATATCCCATAGGCCCTGTGTAATGCAATGTTTACTACTGAAGATAAAACATATTTGAGCCTTGTCTTCTGTTAACAGACTCTCGAGCAGGCTAGATCCTCACCTGATACAAACTGAAGTAGCTCTGTGCGAATCAGTGGAGGAGTGCCAGCTTACACTGGTTAGGAAATATCTGTGCATTCTTAATCAGGGTTTAGATAATGTTTGTAGAAACTTCATTCCTCAGCCAGAAGAGAAATAGCTAAATAAGATACAAACCAGTAATGAGTGCAGTAGGCCAGAAATCCATACTGGTGTGGAAAGGTCTGAGATGTAGCTGTTGGCTGTGAGAGTTCCCTCTCCTCAAGGCCAGGTGGTACCTCCAGGCACAGGAGGTTAGTGCTGGGAGTTGGGGTCAGCAGCCCATTGCAGGCAGCGTCGGAAGGTTAAATCTTAAGGTTTGTCTAAGCCTGGAAATTAACCAAAACAGCTGTTCCAGTGTATCTGGAATAGCTATTTTGGTGTGTTTCCAAGTGCAGGCTGCTTTGAAATGCTGATGTTTGAAGCTGTTTAGCTTTTATTTACAGTAAGAAATAAAGATAACAGCCCACTAGAAACTTGAAGGAATGGGGGGATGTTTGAACTTAAAAAAATATGGAGTGGCTTTTATTTTATTACAAACAGTGATGAGTATTGCTGGTTTGCACAAAGGGATAAGATGATACTGTGGCAATGAGTTTTCTGGTTGTGCCCTGGAGGTTAATGACATTGTGTAACAGCAATCTTCTATCAGTAGAGAGGCTTCTGCAGAAGAGGGGGAAGTTCTATTCGCGTAGCAGGTAAGACAATTAGCGATGAGATTAAATTGCATCCAAAAAGAGCTGGGATAAGTAGCAGGACAAATTTTCTGGCACTAAGAACAGAACACTGCTGGGTTGTCTGCCAGGGAGGCTCCATGTTTAAAAGCTGCACGTATTTAAGAACAAGATAGAAAGTAACTTCTAGAACAAGGCAAGGAGAAATGATTCTGCCTTGGGATGGCCGCTGGGTGAGGGGACGTGCTAGTCCTGCTTTCTGGCATCTGTCTGGCGTATCGGGGCTACGGGTGCGCCCTGCAAACACAACATGGGAACAGGATGTTTGCAGTGTCCTCACTGCCTGATTACATCTCTCCTGGTCCACCTGCACCCTTATGGTAGATGCCGGCAGAAGAGGCTGCCCCGGCCCTCAGGAGCAGCGGGAATGGGACAGGCTCTGCCAGCAGAAGATGCACTTGTGCGCGCAAGATGAGATGCTCTACAGAGAACTGGTGTGGCCGTGGGGATGTCCCACGAAGCTGTCGTAATAAAGGCTGTAGGGACAAATGAATTATTCTGCAAAGGCCCCATGGGAAGGCAGCAGGGTCCCACCTGTTTGTGTGCTGCTGACAAGGGGCCACAGCTGATCCCCATCATCCAGCTCTGTGTTAGCAGCTCTCTGCACGAGGTGACATCCAGAGCTGTGCTGGCCAGTCTGAGCGCTACGGGATGAAAGGCTATTTATCTCCTGGAGAACTGGAACGCACCACTTCAACCAGATGGATCTATCTTCTGAAGGTATTTCCGGACAGTTTCTTTGAAACTTGAATTTGAATGGGCATAAGAGACTTAAATTTCTCGCAAAATCCTCGCTTCAGGCTGCAGGAGGGCTCTCGAATGCTCAGTCTATGTCTTTCCTTTGGTACGGGGGCTTTTATGTGTGTCAAACTGTGTGTATTTGCAGCTGGGGGGAGCACACGTGGCACAAGGGACACTGCCATTCCGGCAGCCGGACTGTGAGGGGTAGCCTGGGCCTGGAACAGCCAGGGGGCCTGCTGCGGGGTGCCAGTGGTGGTGGCCAGGCTGGCCGGGGAGCTGTTTGGTAGCCAGTCGGCGCAGGCTGCCCCCTGGCTCCATCGCTGCCCGTGAGGGCTTCGTCCACGCCCTGGGTGGGACAGGAGGAGGGCTGGCAGGCACAGACCCCACGGCATCCTCACGGCCCCTGCTCCGTCCCGTCCTGGCTGCAGGGAGCCCGCCCGTGGGGCCAGGGCAGCGAGCGGTGAACGGAGCGTGGCCGAGGTGAGCGGTGGCCGCGGCAGGTACCGCGGGGGTGGACGGGCAGTCGCTCCTGCCGTAGCAAACAAACCCTGGCACATGGCATCCGGCGTCTTCCCGGGAAACCGGCTTTCCCTGCGGGCTGCCGGAGCCAAACGAGCTTCGTAAGGCACCTGCAGACCCGCGCCTCAGGCAATTCTTCCACCATCTTGCCTCAAAACAAAACGGGCCCTGCCCTCGCCTCCCCTCCGACCTCTTCCGGCGCACACGCGCTAATGACGGGTGCGGCAGGAGGAGGGAGGGCCGGGGGGGCAGAACCCACCGCCCCGACCTTCCTGCGGGTCCCGGGGGGCTGCCGGGTCCGCGGGTCCCTGGGGCTCGGGGCGCTGCTGCTGCCGGGGGCGCGGGGCCTGGGCCGGGAGCGGGGCCGAGCCCCGGCCGCCCCGGGACAAGGGCGCCTTTGTCCGGCATCACTTAGCAGCGATTACAGCCCGTCAAAACAGTTTTTGTTTTACGACAACGTGTTAATGGGCCCGCGGCTGGGTGTGAGAAGTGCCCCAAGCCGCAGCGCTGGGCCGAGGTTAGGGGTTAATTGAGACTTTCTAACGCAGCGCATGAGATTTCTGCAACCTTTTGCAGCGAGGGAAGTGGGAAACAAAAAGGAGATAATGTGATACAATTAGTCGGAAAGCGGGAGGGTCAAAATTCCCAGATGGAAAGGAAAACTGGCCAAGTGAATCAGGCCAGATGGGCCACCTGGACCACAACAAATGCCAGAAATAGCTTCAGTCCTTCGCCTGGTGGACGAGGCGGTAGGTGGTACGTCTGCCCTTCACAGTGGATTTAAAAAATAATAAGAATAAAAAAGCAAGGTCAACGTTACAAACAGCAGTAGCCTGTTGCAGTTTGTACTCCAGATCTATGATCGTTAGTCCAGCTCATTTTTTTTTGTATTTATTTTCTTTATTTCAAAGCCATCTGATTTTAACCCAGCAGCCCCCATCAGACACGTTCGTGGTTCTCAGCCATTTGTGGTGCTTTCCCCTGTGTGAACCTCCAGAGCGTTATTAGCCAAAGCGTTAACGCCTGAAGACAGGTTTGGTGGCAGGGGTGGGTTCCCCACGGTCAGTGTGAGGGTGTTCTGGTGCACCCAAGAAACCCCCTGCTCCTCGCTGACCTCCTTCTGCCGCCAGTGACTACGTGGCCACTGCGCCTGGACGGAGGCGGGGACGGTGCTGGTTACGGAGCCCAGAGAGGTGGCTCTGGGTCTGTCTTCCTTGGCAGATCGCTAGGGCTGATGCACTCAGCCCCTTACTCTGTGCTGCTTCAGTTGCTCCCTTCCTCCTCTGGACCGTCATTTTTCAAGACCTCTGCAGGGTGACACATGTAGAACAGGAAAAACAATTTCTTGTATTTGCCTCCCAGCTTGCACTGGAAATGAACTGCAAGGTGACTGGAAGTGCCAAGTCTTTTTTGGCACCTGTTCAGCGCTTATTTGTTTTCCTCGAGCCAGTGTGATTAGTTTCCTTCACTATCTCAAGACCATATAAGCTTCCTCTGTTGGAGCTGAATCATCTGCTGCAGGTGCCTGTAACTCCTTTTCTGTGTCACGTCCTAATGTTTGGGGAAACCAGGCGTAATGAGTGCGATACGCGGGAAGTCATGCCACCCGTGCGACCGTTGCATGTAGCTGCCTTCTCCTCGCTGCCTCAGCAGCTTGTACGTGCCGGACTCGACAGCCCTCAGTCGCTGCCTTCACCCTCCAGTGGGCTGAATGGGACTGATGTCTAACGAGGAGCCGCTGCCAGCCCTGGGGTACCTGGTACAAGGTCAGTGGAGCCCAGCTGGGCTTCATTAACGAGGGCTGGCCTGGTGGAGAAAGAGCATTGGCAGGGGGACAGTGGCACTGTGCAGCCTTCAGAGCCCGAACCACCAGCTCGGCAGCAAGTTAGTAGGGTGGTGGGTTGCCAAAGCGGAGCCCAGCTTTGCTGGCCCTTCCCCTCTCTTTTTCCATCTCTCCTTCCCCTTTCGTATGCCTAAAAGCAAACGTGGGGAGGAGGAGAAATGGGGATGGAGAAAAGCTCGAGCAAAAGTGAAAGGGGGTAACAGCAGTGGGAGAAAATGGGTTGCATTTCGTAGCTGTGGATTACCTACTGTGTGCTCTGTATAATTCCCAAGTTCAAAGTGGCCTAGAGGAGGCTTGAAATAAAAGCAGAGCCCAGCCATGTGGAAGGAGTAAATGGGAGAAGTGAGTGTGACCCGGACAAGCCTGGATGTCCTCTAGCAGGATCTCACTATGTAATCAGAACGCTCCTGGGTGTTAGAAGTTATATGCACCAACCAGACAGTTCTAGGAATGGGAGTGATTAACATGACATGTAATGAACCCCTAAGCTTTCATGCAGGACCACAGGCAGACAAATCCTGTAGCTCTGTGTTCATCCAAGATCCTTTCCTGTGCTGTGAATGTGACCAAAGTGAGTGCTCTTGAGAAGATGCTGCAGTGAGCACATTGCAAGGGTTTATATGGTACCTAATGTGTTGGAGCCTGTGCTCACCGTAACTGCTTTTGTACCCAGGTGTGATTCTCAAATGAGCGTTGTCCCTGGCTTTTCTCCATCTCTTCCTCTGCTCCAGCCTGCTCTAACAGTTGTTCGTAGGGCTGCACCTGCCTGGTGGCTGGAGGAGCCAGGAGAGGATAAAGCAGAGGGAGCTAAAAAGGACAGGTTTGAACACAATACAAGGTAAACTTGACCGCTGCTCCAGGACAGCTACTTCTGTCATTGAGTATCTCTAAAGAGGGAGTGGGGAAGAAACGGGAGAGGGACGTGCAGGTGAAGAGCCGGCCGCAGCTCCTGGTACACTGCGTGTTGGAGCACCACCGGGGACAGTGTGCCTGGACCGGCCTCCCACCGCAGGCAGTGAGACCGTACCTTCCCCTTCAGCTCGGCTCCACCGCCAGCAGTGGTCCTTTTATCCCAGGTACCGTGTGAGATCTCTTGACACTGCTTCCGACGATACTCAGACAGTAGAATTCACTTGCGTTCTTTTTAATTTTATTTATTAATTCAATGATAAGATTGCCAGTGTAGCTCACAGGAACCAGGGAGAACAACTTCTCCTTTCATTTGAACAACATGGCTTCTGTTTATTGTTCCTGCTGTCGATGATTTGTTTGTTGGTTTATTTGTGGGTGGGTGGGTTTTTTTCCTTCTCTTTGAAGCACCAGACTGTCTCGAGCTGAAGGTGGGGTGTTGGGTGACTGATATGTGCTGGTGTTCCTAAGTAAGCTTCCCCGTATCTGTCTTGACGTTTCTTACTCTCCTTTGGCAGTACTTGGTACTATCCTTGGTTTTGTAGTAGTTTGTACTGGAAGTCTTAGGTTTTTCATATAATGCTAGGGGGCTTCTGTGTCTTCGGGCATGTGGGACAAACCTTTTCGGGATTCCTCTCAACTTGAGCCCACACTTGGCTGCAGTGTTGCTGTTGGAGGTCTGCAGGAGATTGTCCTCTCCTGCAGAGGACAATTTGTTGTTCCTTTCATCCACTAATTTTTACAAATCCAGAAAAAGAAGTCCAACCCAAACCACTTTTGAGCAAATATTTTCCGAACTTAAATTCTTACTGATCCTGGCTGTCATCACTGATCACTTCAGCTTTCTTTTCTCTAAATCTCTCTTTTCCAAGGTCAACTGCTTTTTCTTTGCTATGTGTCATTCTTTACCGCATTGAAGACCTCTTCAGTGTTTCAGCTACAAGAGTACAAAAGAACTAGTGCCTCGCACTCTGCCAATCTATCCAAGCAGATAAGAAGGTCATGTCTGTATTGAACATCAACTTGAATTAGCACAGTGGCTGGATCTTCACCTTGTGTAACAGCTGGAGGTCTGGCTCCTAGTGAAAACACTGCTTGATGATTTCTGGCTGGTACAAATTGGCTAAAATATTATGGTATGCAAAAAGAAAACACCTCTGACACTGTTGTGTTTCAAGCATAGTTTGGCACTATAAACGACGTTAGTTTAAGGTACAGCTACTGCAAGATGTGGTGTAGCTTGGACTTTGCTGGCTAGCTGTTGTAGTTGGAAGAAATTGTGTTTAAACGTGCTGGTGTGAATAGGTTCCAAGTGCTGTAAAGACAAGCTTGCCACAGCTATGATGTGGATTTCTTGAGGGTCCTGTCAGAAAGTACACCCACTCATCAGGAAGGTGGAGCCTGTTGGTTGCACTGGACGTGCCTCAGGAGAGGACGGTAAATAGCTGGTCTCCATGTACGTGTGTATGAGATGGGAAATACTCCTGCTGCTGATCCTCTTTGTTTTGCACCCAGGGAGCATGTAGTTGTAAATTGGTACTGCAAACTGGTAACTCAGCTGCAATTTCTTTTTCCTTCTGAATAGCTATTTAGGTATTAGAGCCATATGACTGAGTTAATTTGTCACCAGGAAAGGTTAAGAACATTACTTGAGCAATAAACCAGTTAGGATAATTTTTGAATTTGGACCAGAGCAATGAAGTAGGATTAATGGTTAGATTATTTCTCTGCTGTGGGTGTTCAATAGTAGCTGAATATTTCCAATGATAAATACCTGGTTTTAAAGTTTGGTAAAGCACAATAGGGAATAAAAATAAGGTTACCTAGCCAACGAAAGTAACCGATTACTTTTGGTTTAGTCAGATGACTGAGAACAAAATACTACTTTGCTGGTTTAGAGAGATTAGTCAAAACAAAATACTGCTTTTAAGTGCAGGAGCTACAGGAATACCTCTGTAGTCCTTGAGCTGCCTGCTTCTGGAATGAAGGCTCAGATCAAATTGAGGAGAATTACCGCTACCAGGTGCTTGTGCTGTCTTTGACCTGCACATCTCTTTTGAACATTACTTGCTTGCTGGCATCAAAAGTAAGGTGAAATTTCAAAGTTTAGAAAAGTTCTGATCAGCTCTGACAGGATAAATAAGGGAAGGAAGTCTCCAAACAGAAGAGGATTGCCATTGACTTTTTGTTCAGTGGTTGTTTGTTGGGTTTTTTGTAAATGTTATTTTGTTGTTAATTTTGGAGTTTGGTGGCCTTTTTTTTCCTTCAAGATGATGATCTGGGTGATTTTAACAGAGCTGCTCCATGCTGATGGTGCTGTCAGTGAAGGGAGAGGCAGGCATATTGCTGTTAAAAAGAAAGAAAACCAGCCAAACAAAAAACCTCAAGGCAGTTCTGCTCTCCAGCACTGTACGGTGATGCTCCTCCAAACGGCGAGTGGAGATGATGTACCTGCAGGATTTCTCATGCGTTCAGCATAGGGATCTGCTGTGGACACTCTTGCTGAAACCCCTGAAAGCTGGCTGTAGGACAAAGAGCAAGAAATGTTCATTTTCTGAGAGGCTGGGGGTTTTACGTTTGCCACCTCAGTGAAGTCCCTGACAGCTGCACTGTTAAAAACCCGGGCAGACCTGACAGCCCCAGAGCTTTAGTTTGAGGTGTTTCCAAACACGCCATTCCCTGCCTGTTGCCTCAGAGGGAACAGATGGAAAGTGTTACCGGTAAAGTACGTTTTCATAGGCTTTCTGGTTCTCTTTAGCAAAAGCCGTACAAAAGTCTTCAGACAAATTAGTGCCTGAAGGTAGTGGAAGTCTTTGGTAGCCCTGGAGAACTGCTGACCCAGCTTGTTCTCGGAGCTGTGTCCAAGGGGACCTGCTTTCTGCCTTCGGCATTTCCACTGTGGATGGCGATTCCTTCAGAATCAATTACGTTACTCTCAAATGTCTTCTTAAGTTTAATGAGTCTAGTTAAACCCTGAGAGTCACTCATGAGCTGTGGTTCAGCGAATGGCAGGCGCAGCCAGCGAAAGTCAATGTATGACCCAAGGAAAGACCTTGTCAGACAAGCCTGATCTCAGCCGTGATGTGCTCTCCTGCGTTTTCCTTCCTTTTAATCTCACGCCTTCCTGGTCGCACGCTGCTGAGCCGGGCCAAACGGGTGCCTGTGAGGGGCTGGTGAGTGTAGGACAGGGCCAGGTTTGAGCTTGGCCGCGTGTTGACCTGTTCCCATTCCTGCTCCAGCAGGATGTCTTCCTCGGCCACAGCTCTGTGCGGGCTGCGACGGCACGGCCACAACGGAGGAGGGGAGGACTTAATGGAGGGTTAAATGCGTATGCATGTCTGTCAGTGTGACCATACGCACACCATGCTGTAAAAGCTCAACACAGTAAAGTACGTACTTATAAAATACACAGTCATTTAAAATAGTCACTTAGCCTCTTTTTGCATTGTTTAGGCTACGTACTCGATGGGCAGAGTTAGCATCACTGTAGCTGGTCTGTTCTTAGGTGGTTTACCTTCACCTGTGCTGTGCTGATAAATCCCCCCTGTGCCCATCATCTTCCCATCCACTGGGAGAGCAGGTCTTCTCGGAAGTCTGGTGATCCCAGTTTGGAGTGACTCCTCTGGTGCTCTGGGCTGTGTGTTTGGGGTAGCAAACACGAATACGGAGATGCATGACGAGTCAGCGATGGCAGCATCTCTGTCACAACCTGCTCCTTGCTTTGATGTCATCCAAAGCCCAGAGATGCCATAAAGATGATCTCTGTGTGTTTGTTTGGGCTTTGGCACAAAGCAAAAGGTAAAATCTGTGACTCCCGTACAGAGTTACCGTAACACTGATATTACAGCGAAATGAGTCTTGTAAGGCCATGTGATATGGAAGAAGGTGTGGTAGAGGACGTGGACACCAAGAACCATGTCTGTCTTGGAGAGGCGACACAGGGGGCTGGTTGCTCGCTGTCTCGTCCAGCGCGACACTGCAGTGACACAGCATCTGCGCTGAGTGCGTGGAGTCCTTGCCTGGGCCATCTGGGACAGAAATATTTCACCTTGGGGCTAAAAGGATTTCATATCTCCTATTTGATTCTGCCTGCAAAATCCAGCTTGCAGCTGCAATATATGGCATCCAAAAGATTCAAACCCAGGCTTTACAGGCCCAGAATGTCATTTTAAAACAACAGTAATTATTATTTTAAAAGAAGGGGTTTGGGTTTTTTTAGGGTTTTATTTCAAACTGGGAAAATACTTAGTCTTCTGTTAATCGCTTGGCAAGTTGAGGTTTGAAGAAACAAAGCTGTTTTTAAATCACATGAGAACCAAAAGAAGAAAACGTCTGGAAACTCTTAATTGATTCTTTGTATGCTCTATAAAAGTCAAATATAGCTGAACTAGATTTTTCAAAATATGTTAAAAAATTTGTTTCCAGGCTTTAATTGTCTCTGCCAAATTTCATCTCAGAATGAATTTTTATCCTGATGTTGATTTAGAAAAATATTTAAGCAGATGTACTAATTTAAGCATTTACGTCAAGGGGACTAGGCACGTTTTTAAGTCTTCTGCTATGATAAGGACAGAAATGTTTCATGTTGAAATGATTTTTTTTAATTAATTTTTTTTTTTTTAGAACTAAATATCCTGAATTTCTGTACTTTCATGTTGGAGGAGTCTGTTTCTCCGAGAAAATAAAATACAGTGGAATTAAATTTACTCTTTGAACAGTGGAATAGTACTACTAATAATTAGAGAAATAGCTGATCAGGATTGTGTGCTCTCTGATTTATAGCCAAAGGAATATAGCCAAAGGGAACTGTGCATGGAGGAATACCTCTCGGGCTAGGACTTCGCTTTGAAAATGTAGCACCCCCTTCAGTACCAGGCTGACTGGAAGCCCACTGAAGTCTCTTTGACTTTAAAAGGCTTTTGATGGAGCCCAGAGCTCCGCAGGTTGGGTGCTCATACGGTAGGAAGTGCAGCTTCTCATTTCTGAAAACATGGTCCCGTGCTCCAGGCAAAGAGCCAGCGCTTCTGGGAATGTCTTGGGTAAACCACTGGGGTACCAGAGTTTTCCAGTACCTTGCTTGACTGGATCAGACTTTCTCTATATACACCCAGGCCTGTGGGACGCAGCATCTAGTGAGCAGCCTGTTTGCTTTTCCTGGTCATTTCTGTGACCAGGAAAAGTGACTTTTTTTGAACTTTCTGCAAACTGGTCGCAAATAAAGCAGTACGATATTCTGTGCTTTGCAATAGCTTAAGCTAAGTAGGGTGCTTACCGAAAGGAAAAGGAAATAATGGATATTTCCTCCTTGCTGATGGATTTTGCTTATGTTGAGGGAAAGAGATATAGGTGTTGCAAATGCACTGTATCTGCTTAGGGGATTTCTGATTTTCCCATTTCTGTATGGAGGATGGTATCAACTGTCATTTTTTCCTTTTGTCATTTTGTAACTTTTGAAAATTTACCAAGATTTGCAAAAGTGAAAGAGGCGAGAACAAAACACGAAAGGAATTTTGTAGTTTTAAGCACTGCCAGACTTTCAAAAACCCCAGAGCTGTTTGAAATAGTTAAAGGAAAAATCCCTGAAGAATAGAAGCTGAAAAAGTGGGGAAGGACAAGCACAATATTTGCTTTAGCTGAGAAAAGGTAAAAAAAAAAGTGGGGGAAATCAAAAGGAAGCATACATACTTTGAGAAACTGTGATTTATTTCTGGTTTCCACCTCAAGGATTAGAAATAGCTCCAACATTTTTTTCCGATGATTTTTTTTTTTTTTCCATTCTCTCTCATGCACTTGAATCTTAGGCAAGAAGAGAGGGACCGACCCTGACCTGCACAACAGGACCTGGTTTACTGAATTGTTTAATATGAGTCTAAGCGTTTCAGCTGCGCTGACGGTCTTCAAAACAAGACAGGACGTATTTTTAAAAGTCTTCTGTGGCTCAGCTATCTGGAATATGTCTGATGCAGGAATGGTGAGGTGAGCTCCTCTGTTCTGCAGGATATCAGATTGACCCCCCCTAACCTCGAAACCTTTTTAGCCCGACCAGCCACTGAAAAGTCTCCAGATAATGCTGACTCTGAGCGGTACCATCTGGACTTCATTTGAATCAAAAGTCAGGGTGGAAAATCCTCAGCGACTCTCGGACCCAAAGGCTGAGTTTGGAAAAAGAGAACCTGTTGCAAGAGGGCAGCTATTCCCGTGCCTGTGAGCACTGAGAGACAGTGTAATTCACCCTTGACGGTGAGAAACCACCCAGAGATTCACAAGTGTTTTGTGGTTTTTTTCCCAGGGTAACCAGAAAGGTATATGTGGATTATCCTTGTAATAGATCAGTTGGCAGAAAGAGAATTGTATGTGTTTAGCAAACAATGTGTTCAGAAATTAAACATGGTGTATTTTTAAAACCCCTGCTTGGATTTCTTGCTAAAATCAGCAATAGGAGCATATACTAATTTTCCTGGTCAGCAAAGAAGTTTAAACTATTGATTTCCTGTACTCTTCTGTTTGCAGGTACAGGTCTCTGGTGAATTATTGGTTGTGTTTCTCTTCCTGAGCATTAGCAGGCCATTTTGGAAGGATAATGAATTCTGTGAGCTCTTTTGATGATACAAACTTGACTACATCAGCCTTGTTGCCACTTTCAAGGCGGAACACATGTTGCTGGCCTTGTTTTTAGAAATGAGGCTGGACTCGTGTTGCCCAATGCTTGGGAATTCGGGATGTCTCTGATGCTATACTTTGATGCTTGCTGTTTGTGATCATTATGACTCATTTTCCAGCAGGAGTCAGAGGTTTTGTCTGAAAATGAGGGTCCCGTTGTGTACGCTCAGTGACATCCAGACCCGCTTACCAAACCTGCAGTGGAAATAGATCATACAGAGAGAACAGGAGCATTAGTCAGAGCCTTGGGATGGAGCGGAGCTGGGAGTACAGATCACTTCTGGCACAGGGACACTGCTGCTGAGCTGCATTCACAGCTCAAAGTCACATTTTGCCATTGACATTCCAACTAGTAATATCAGTGTAGCAAGTGCCAGTGCTGGTATCCCTTGTCCAGTATACAGATACTCTCGACTGATCCCTAAGAAAAGGCAGAAGAAGCCAGAGTTCAGTACTTTTTGTCTTGTTTGCTTTTATCTCATAGTAGGAAAAAAAAAATCTTCAGCAGCTTTTTTTCTGCATGATGTAAATTAAAATAACACCACCAGGAAGTTTTCTGTTAACGTGTGAGAGTTTTTTTCTGGAGTATTATGTTATTTAAATACATCTAAGCTGTGCCTGGTTATTTTTATCTGAGCCTATTGTTTCTATGCACTGCTCTGCAGAGTAAAATACTATCCAAGAATCTGAATATTAATTCTTTTCCAAGAGAGAGAATTTAGAAAGCTGTCCTGGCCGTTTCCTTCACTTTTTCATCTAACTCTTTTCCCACCCACCTTTTCTTAATCTGCAGTAATTTTAGCTGTATCTAACGTTCTGATGTAACTTTATGGCATCCAGCTAACGTTTGATCTCTGGTATGGCCGAGACCATTTCTGCTTCACTTCTGGTTGAGTCAGGGAGTCAAGTCGGAGTGGAATGCCAACCACAGCCACGAAATCTGAAGTAACCCCGTAGACTCCGTTGTTTTGGGCCAGCTGCGTATTGAGCTGAGCAGATTTTGACTGGGCGTCTCTGACTGCAGATGAGTTTTTGTTGCGGAGTTCCTGGAGAGTTCTCTGTAATGTCAGCGCATCTGTTGGACAAGTTGCGTGAAATCTCTCTCAAGTGATTTTTTTTATGATTTTTTTTTTCCCCCACGCACAACGGATGTTTGTGTCTTGCAGCAGGGTTTGTGTGGAGCATGTTTTCCTATGTTTTCCTATGCTGGGAAGATAAAACGACTGGGGACTATGTTGCACATTCTTGGTTGCTTGGTGTAGCGAGTGATGTCGGACGCCAGTGGTGGCTGCTCTTTAAGTAAGACGTTGTGGCATTTGCATGACCCAGTGGGACAGCATGTGGGATAGCACGCGGAATGACAGTGGCAGAGGAAGTGAGTCAGCATCCTGGGAACGATGACCCAGATGGTGGTTCGGCACCATGGGAACAGTGCACTTTAGGATGTCATGTGCAAAAGCACCTCATTAAATAGACCACCGGAGAATGATGACAGCAGAGCCAATATTTTCAATTCCCTGGAGGAAACATAGCTCCCACAGAAAATCTCCTAGCACTCGTTTATGGAAAAATAGCACTTGATCAGGATTTTGCTTTAGTGTACACGGTTTCCGATGTTATCTTGTCTTCCAAACCTAAAATGTCCTCTTGATCTGGCATCCCAGTGACTCTGTTCCTCTGGAATAAATGCCATCTAGGAAGATTGCGCTTCCTGCCTGGATTTGCGGCAGCACCGCTGTGAATGAGGATCGCAAGGCCAAGAGCAGCTGTTGCTCAACACTGCGGAGCAAGACAAGGCATTGGGTTGGGTCCAGGTCTGACGTAAGCCAGTCTTGCAGGGCTTGCATTATTGTTGAATTTGGCCTATTCTTCTTATTCAGGAACGGACTGTGCTGCCTACTTGGCTGTCCCAGCCCTTCATCCTGAGCCAAAGCAGGCTAAGACTATTTGTGGAATCTGAAAGCGAAATCCTGGCCCTTTTCGACTCAATGGGCATTTTGGTGTTGACTTCAGCAGGGCGGGAATTTCACCCTGAGCATCCCGGATGTCAGGAATACTTTCTGGTTTTGTGATTCTTTGTGGAGGATGTTAGATGCTGTTTTCCTTAGCTCTGCTTCTCTGCTCGGGCATAAGGGACCTGCTCGAATTATTCTAATTGGCAAATACATTTTTCCAGCATCTGTGGCAGAAATAGCTCTGTGCATGAAGGGCCAGGTTAAGTAGCTCCTGTTAAGTAGCCCCTCTGCAATCCTGCAGTTAACACTAGTTGTTAATGCCAGACCCCTCTCCATGGGCTGTGTGATGTCCAAGTTTTTGGTGGCTGCTGCTGTTCTACTGTGTTGGTTTTCTAAAATTCCTGGAGGTCTAGCCTTTGTTTTAGGGGTGAAACAGGAACAGTGAAATCCTGGCGCCGCTACAGGTCAAGGCAAAGTTCTGTGCGTTGAGACAGGGTAATAAAAATTTCATCTGGGCAGCCTGAAGGCAGGAACAGACCATCGTACAGGCCGTACGTGTGCTGACGCTTGACGTTGCCTCTGCTGGTGTTGAACCAAGAAACGTCAGGTGTGGGGGGGTTTCCAGCAGGAAGCTGCAAAGAGCTCCAGAGCTGTGAAGTGTTTCCATGCTGAAGTCAGGGTAGGAAAGAGGGTGGTCAGTCTTAGGTAAACTGTTGTTAAGTATTATGCTGGGCTTTGGGAGGCTGGATTCATTCCTGGGTCTCATCTGGACTCCTGGTATGACTTTGGGCAGTCACTCGAGACCAGAGTTTTTGTAAAGCATAAGTGACTCTGTGGGCACCTCAGAGGTGATTTACAGTCCCAGCTCTCGTACAAATACGAAGGATATAGAAGCCTAAACACTCCTGAAAACCCTTGAAAAAATCTTATCTCCTTCTTACAGCATTAAAATAGTTAACATGGTCAACATATGCACAGACCTGACTTCTTATCCCTTCATTCCACATCTCTGAACGGGAGATAATCTTTTCCTTCTCTCATCTCATGCTTGCCAGGTCCATGCTGGAAAATAAAACGGGCCAAGGGCTCCCAGCTGGCTCTGAAGGCAAGTGGTCTATCAGCAGCTCGTGTTTGTGTAACTAACTCTCACCCCTGTCAAAAACCCCAAACCGGCTCTGTTCTGTAATGCTTGGTGAAAGCTGCCCATGGCCCGTGCTGCTGGTGTGCAGAAGGCTGCGAAGTGCCTTGAGCCAGGACCTGTCCCCGAGGAGACCAGCGTAGGTGCGTAGGCAGCCGTCCGTGGTGCCAGGGGCTGTGGCCCTCTCGGCTCCCTGGCAGTCTTTGCCAGTGCTCCGGGAAGGGCTGTGCGCACGAGAGCGGCACGGGGAGCCGCTGCCTCGGCGGGGAAAAGGGCCACTGGCTTCCGTGGTAGAATTTTATTGATGTTCTTAGCATAAGAGAATGTGGATGCAACATGGAAATACTTGAAAGTGAGTTTCCCAGAATACTTCTGGTTTTTTTCTGGAGCACAAGTCTTCTTGTTCCTAAAATTTCCTAGAATATATGTACTATAGAAAAAGTGATGGTAGGAATACTGATTTTTTGATGGATGTGGTTTAATTGTAAAGTCCTTTTCCTGACCTGAATATGCAATCCATTTATCAGCCTTTTGGTGCTTCTGGCTGGACATCGGGGTGGTCTCTTAAAGAGTTTTAATAGCCCCTGTGCTGCAGTTATTGCATCCTATTCTATAAATGTTCACCTGGAATAATAGAATCATTAGTAGTAGTAGTAGTATTTTAATTGTTAGGTCACGGTGCTCATTCCACAAGGTTTTGTGTGCCCAGTTTCAAGATGAATTAAAGGTTGCTTTTCTATTTGGGAATGTTTTGTAGCAATTAATCTTATTTTTTTAACATCAGCACCTGTTCCTTGACAGCTTTCTTGCTCCCTCCCTCATTTCTGACAAAAGTAATTTATTTATTGAGGTTTTATTGTATTTCATAGTTGAACTTACCTTTGAAAATTTGTTGGAGAGGACCTAAATAAATCAATAGTTCACTCAGCAGCACCGTTAGTGTGGTTAATAAAACAAATTTTATAAATTTGTCGCAGACGTTGAAAGTGGTGCCAAAACCTTTTAAATCCAAAGCACTACTTTCCTTCCACACACCCCTCCCACCATGCTGGTCACGTTTTCTGTTTCTGCAGCAGGGTGGCTACAACACCAAGACAGATTTTAATTCTTCATAATATGGTAAATATACAAAGCCCTAGGTCTGTTGCCCAGATGGCAACATCCTGTAAAACCTGTCAAGTTCACTTCTTTAAAACAATTTATAGTCTTTAATTGAACAACTGAAATGGACTAAGTAATCATTTACAAAAAAAATCCAACAACCTATTTTCTTGTTTTTAACAAAAAAGGAAGTAAAATTTTAGGTCTCGTTCATATACAAATATTGTACTCTTTTTATGCTACAGGTAACAACAGACACCACCCTGGGTCCAAGCTGTTACTCCACTTGAAAGTATTTTTGCAGAAGTAGCTCTTTTCTGTGGGGGAGGGATCTGTTTGCCAAGAGCCTTGTGTCCGTGCTGCAGACTATACTAGAATAGCCATGCTGATTAAAAAAAGAGGCCACAACCTCTTTTTTAATTGAGTATGAAATAAAACTGTATTTTAAAAGTCTGTTGGTATCTCACTAAAAGCGCTTTAGATCTAATGGAGTTCTCTTCAAGTTCAATGAAAAAGTAACACAAGAATTTTGTAAAACTTACCACAGCAGAATCCAAGCTCTGTAAAACCTGCCCAAATATTCACATTGGTTCTGAACGTTAAGCTGACCAAATGCATTGCCTGCTGTGTTAAGGTTCTCAGAAATATTTAAGTCAACTGGGGCTTTCCTTTAGTGGTGGCGCAAGTAAATGATGCAAAATTCAGCTTTGCTAGTCTTACTTCTGTATGATTGAGGGTTTTTTTATTAGTTTCTGTATTTGTTTGAATCTGAAATGGGAAGAGAATTTGGGGATTCAAAAGCACTGTGGGCTGAAACTGAAAGAAATATTTGTACAGCCTGCTGTGACCTGAAATCCCTAAGCTTTGTACAGCTGCAGAAAGAAATCCAGTTTGAAGTCTATTATGTTCATACATGACCCCCACCTCTCAAGTGCATGTCTCAGGAATAAAGAATTAGGCATTTAGGGAATGCGTTCCCAGCAAATATTATATATATCTTAATTCATCAAGCAAGAGAAAGTAAATTAAAAGTCTGGGCTGAGATATTTTTTTTCAGTTTGTACTCAGGTAATAAGTTTCTGATGTTCTAGAAGCGCAGCGTGGAGGGCAGAGGAGCAGTTTCCCCCAGTCCCTGCACTGGTGCCACAGAAGGGCTGTACCTCATCCTGTGCCTGGTACCCCAAGTCTCTGCTTGCAGCTGGGGCCTCTCACTGAAGGTTGTCCTCGTCCACACCCAGAACAAGCCTAAAAATAATTGTGCCTGGATAACAGATTACGAAATAATTATAAAACATTTTGAATTACAGCAAAATCAGCATGAGTCTAGAGATTAGCTGTCAAGACCTAAAACAGCTGGAATAATCCAGAACGAAAACCCTACTTTAACTTGTTATTTCCATGGTTTAAAAATACACTTTCTTGCTGTTGAGTCTTTAGTGTTGGTGGTCACATTGCATCCTGTTGTTAGCACCTGGAGCCAAGCTGGGAAAATCCAATTCTTGGCATGTAGAAGCTAATGCTTTGCATCGATGTGTCGTTGCCAAATTACATGGAAAGCGTTCTCTTGCCAGGTCACTAGAAATTAGATTAATTGTAACACAGAAACCACAGGGAGGGAGAGAAAAAGCAGTGTTATGACTCTGAATATCGCTGTACACCTTGATTGTACGACAGGAAAGTTAGCCTGAAACAGAAACACCAGCCAGCAGGCACAGAAGTATTTCCACGGTGTTCACGGCTCCTTGGTGGTGGGATTCAGTATGGAATTTAGCACAATGATGAATGTGCCGGTACCAGTAACCACAGGGGCCGTTGAGCAGGATGGTGCAAAGGGGTATGATTGACATAAGCAGATATTAATCAAGTCCCACTATTAGTTTATTGTTCGCTCACAATGTAGATTGCATCTCAGCTTTACTCACTGGGACTAAATGTGAAAAGAAGCACTGCCATGTCTGACAGCACCACTTTGAATTGTCTTCTTTTTCTGAAACAATTTTTGCTTACAGAGCCCGGGCCAGAAAGGCTCCATCTGCAGCTTCCGAGAGGAGGTCAAAGACGTGGCCAGGCCAAGGTCTTTGGGAAGGTACAGAGCTGTGCTGTCCCGTGCCCTTTTGGGGTGGCATAACTGTGGAAGTGCCCTTGCACCTTTTGTTTTGCGTGGTGCCACGCTGCACAGCTCTGCAGGAGACCCACATCATTTTCTGGTGTTCTCTGGGTGGCCTGTCCAAACACCTCCAGTCTCGGTTGCTCCGCTCAGGGTCAAGTGCAAGGCCGTTCAGCCAGGGGCGTTCAGCCTGGCTGCTTGGGCAAACCGTCACTGCTGTGGCACAGAAACCAGGGTGTAGAATACTCATCTTTTTTTTCCCCCTCTCTGCTTTCATATGTGAAAATGTAAATTTCCTTTGGGGCTACAGCCTCTGGGCAATTCTTACCAGAGGTAGTTAATGCAGTTGAACAGACAAACTTCTCTCTTGCAGAATATTTTCTCAAGTGGCGGAGAAGCCACATGTGGATTTTTCACTGACGTTGACCATTTCTTGTGTGCTAAGAGTGAGGGTTTTCAGCTTTGCTGCTCAGCTTCACTACCCTGAACTTTCTTATTAATTTTACCAGGAGTAAGTTAAGTCCAAGTGGTGCCCTGTGGGCTCTTCACCAAAACAGGCTGGAAAGGTGACAGGCTGTACCTCGCTGAGCTGGGGGGCAGGAGGCCATTCTCCACCCTGTCGTTCACCTACTTGGCGAGTTGAAGGCACAGGGCAGCTCCTGTGACTGGCTTTGAGGCCTCGGAAACGTTGCAAAGACTGACTTGACTGTTGGATAGTGTTTTGAAGTAGAAAGGTAATATGTAGCACATAGCATACGTTCCAGTTTTGTAGCACGGTGGTATTTCCACCCGTGCAACTTCAAATTCAAGCAGCTGATATAGGAGGACCAGTGAACAATAAATGGCAAATAACCAGTATCTGTTTTATATACACATACCTTATCTGTACTCACAAATGGCATGGAAATGGGTGTTTTACATGTATTCCCAAAAATAAAACATCCTAAGGAGTAATGCCAGCTCACAGCAAACAAAAAGGGGGTATGAAGAGTACTGAGGGAAAGAAGTGCCTGGAACACAAATAAATATTCATAAATATTTGCATCACTCCTGTGTGATGTCTGGCCATACTCTCATGTGTTGTCCTTGCCCCACACTGGGAAACTAGTTTGAATAAGAACTTCAACATTTAGCTTACACAAGCCTTACTTCAAATAGTGAAATAAAAACTGTCTTTAGTCAAATTCAACAAAGAACAATTTTGGAGAAGTCTTCATCCGTTGTGGCAGACTCATGTAATTGTTTTGCGCGCGCAAAGGAGCAGAGCTTTGGATGAAAGCTCCGGTCCCTAGCCCACAGGAGCTAGCCAGTTACTACCCATGCTTTGTATGAGGAAGCTAATCGAACACAGTAGTTCAGATAGGATTATTTATTTATTAGATGTGCTTACAGTGTGGATTGCTTGAGAACACAGGCTTCATTTTACCTATGTGTATCTTGAAAGAAATCAAACTACTTTCTGTTGACTTTGGCCAGGAGCAGTATCTGTGGAGCAATCTCTCTAAGTCATGGCTCCTGCAACTGTGGAAAATCCCTCAAGGTTAGCAACTTTCAGACGCGGAGTTTCTTAAATGCTGTAGGATGCCTTTGAAAAAACAACTGGTTGTCCAAAAGCAGTCAGCATATGGCTATAATATTAGAGCAGAGATGGGAAGAGAGGAGGACCCTTCAAAGAGGACCATTATATCGTTCCCTATTTTCTGCAGAAAATATTTCCTGTGCTGTAAAAGGACAGAATGACTAGTGTGTAACATAAACCCGTAATAGAACAAATACTTCAAAGACACCTTGGGCCCGCTAGTAAATTCATGCTACCCCTTGTCCACGACAGTAGCTGAGGATGTTGTTCAGCAGTTTACATCAGCGCATGCTTATCCTTTTTTTGACATCAGTTTCTGCTTCAGGAAGCTATTGAAGCACATGCCTGGTTTCCAGTACATGAAAAGTCCCATTGATTTCAGCCTGCAATATAAAACTAGTAACTATCATAATTATTATGATGCATTCCTGAGTCCTAGACGTTCAGTGATTGATCATCTAATGTGCCCAACTGTATTTTATCACATAAGCAGCTTCCTTGTTGCAAAGAAAGCACAATAGCTGATTTGTTGCCTATAATTATAACTCTAGTTTGTTATTCAAAACTTTTCTTGGGTCTAGTTATTTAAAGGTCTAGCTGATCACCTCTTGGATCCTATTAAAAGCAGTCTACAAAATGCCAGCTGTGTGGATAAAATCACATGCCTTTTCCACTTCCCGTGGGTTTCCTCTAAGTCTTCAGTGCGGGTGAAGTACTAATGCGGGCTTAAACTTGGTCCTTGTTTCTTTTTACGAGGATAGAAACACTCTAATGCCTCCTGCATAACAGATGATGCTTCTGTATTGTCGGAGGATGTGAATAATTAAAGCATGCATCATGTCTTAACTGTTGCTGGTTTGGAAAAGGGCTGTATTTGCGGCTGAATGCTTTTCTTAGCTGCGACACAGAAAATGCATGTGCAGTAGACTTTGGCAAATAAGTTCAAAACTTCATAATTAACTGGCTGTCAAAAATTTGGAAGCAAAACACAGGAGGTGGTTAGGAAATCAAAGTATGATGTGTTTTTAATCACAAAACACAAGGAAATTTTAAAAATTTATGAGTAATAAATCCATATTGTTGGTACCAAATGGCTCCCTTTGCAGTCCTTTAATGTAACACCTGCGCTTCCTCTTTGTGAATAACGACCCATTTTTGACTGCCCGAGGAGCAGCGCGAGAGTAGGTTTGCAGGCTCAGGAGAACAAAGCCAGGTTCCCAGACTGAGCTCTGACTGCACTTCAGGATTCCATTTACAGTCTGTTTGGTTTGTAATTCAAATCGCTCCAGACCAGAGTTAATGTTTAGACCACAGCCACCTGAAATTTGCTTCAGGGCTGAAGCCCAGCCAGATTGCAAATGGAGGAAACACTTGAGGTTTGCTAAATACGGTTAATAGGGGATTAGAGGCTGTGTTTTTTATGGTAGCACAGGGAGGTCTGTAATAGAAAAAATGTTAAAATGCAAATATACAACTTCAGCCGTGCTGAGCAGGGTACAACTGATTGCACTCTAGCCATCAACTAGCTATTTTTCCTTTCATTAAGCAAAGGGAAAATGAGAGGAGGAAGATAACAGGGCTCTGATGTAGTTTTTGATGAGGGATGGTCTGTTACAGCCAGCGGATGGGATATGACCCAACGGCTGGGTGACTGGACTGTGAGCTGTAAGATTCCGGAGATGATACCTGTCTTTCTGCTGCTAATTTGTTATATGTGCAAAGACTTCAGCAAGTCTCTGGTTTTGTTTTCCATTTGCTTTTTTAATGGCCGTGTCCATGTAGGTCCTTTGCAGCGTGTGTGTGTGCAGTGCCTCATGTGGTGAGGCGTGAGCGTACCCGTCATACAAATATTTACCGCTGCCCTATAAATCACAGGCTCGCAGAAACAGGGAGCCGAAAGGAACCTTGGAGGTCATTGAGCTGGATGAAACAGGATCAAGTGCAGCTAAGCCATACCTACCAGACGTCTGTCTTAACATTTGCTTTAAAACTCCAGCTAAGGAAATTCCACATTTCTGGGTTGCCTGTTCAAGTGGTATTTATCTAAACCTTGTCTGCATAATTTCGGTGAAGGAGATTCCGTGCTCCTACGTTGCCTATTCCAGTATTTCACTGCTTAGCTGAAATGTTTTTCTAATATCCGACCTAAGTTGTATTTGCTAGAGATTATGCTGATTCTTCCACTTTCCTCTCCCGCCGACTATGAAGAACAATCAATCATTCCTCTCTTCTAAGAAGTCCCCATGCATTGGAAGACTCTGTGTCACATTCATTCCTCAGGTTCCTCTCCTCCAGACTAAACAACACCTTTATCCTCCCCTCAAATGGCAGACTCAGACCTGCAGCTGGCCTTTAGAGGGATTTCTGTATTGCCAAGAACGTGGGTAGCCCTTAGTGGTTTCTCCAGAGCCAAAAGGATTTATCCTTCTGCAGCTCTTGTCAAATTTAGTCCTGAGGTTAAGAGGTTCCAAAGCTGTTGTAAGTGTAGGAGAGAGCTCACAGTTGACATGGTTAGAACCTGAACATCAGGTGACTCTGGACGATTCCACTGGGTTTAGGGCTTGTGTGTGAGTAAGAAAGCATATGTGTGTGTGTGCAAGCAGTTTTTAATTTGACAAAACTAGATTTTAAAGGATGAGTTTCACTTTTAAAAAAAAAAAAAAAAAAAAGTGCTTTCCTGAAAGAAGGAACGTGGATGAGGAAGAACGGGCCACTTGGGTTGGGGCAGGAGACTGAGGGCTGGCGGAGATCAGAGGGGACACAGATGGGGTGAAGCTGTGGGCACTACCTGGGAGACCTGCACTCGCCCTGAAAAGCCCTTGTCTGCCCCAATTCCCAGCAACTAGAACTGCTGGAGTTTGAAAGCCTTTACTAGCTTTTTTTTCTCCGTTCCTCTCTCCTCCTTGCCTTGGCACTCTCTTTGTTATTTTCTGGTCCTGTATGCAATTCAAAAAAGAACCCTCTGAAAAGAACCAAAACTTCCAAAATTCCACACTCCAAGGTTGGTTGTTTCCACACTTTTGTTCTTAGGGAAAAGAAGGACTGTGAGTCTCAGATGTGATTCTCACAATCCTAGTCTGACTTTTTGTTGTCCTTGCTAGAAAAGGATGTTTTTTCCTTTTCCTCAAATTTTAAAGGACTCCCTCAAAATCTAGACAAGGCTACCAAAGATGAAGTGCTGTGGGTTTTTTCCTCTAATGAAAGTCACATTACCACAAAAGAGTTTGTCTTATCAGGAACCACATTTTGCTTTAGGAGAGAGATTTGGTTGGAAAATTTTTATTCAGAAAAGACCATAGAGAATTTTGGAGCCACTTTCTTTGGAGACCGCGGGCAGGTAGCACGCAGCATTGGAGGAGACGTGGGGCAGAAGCTTGGCTCTGCGAGCCCGTCCTGCCGGGACAGACTGTCATCGTGATGCACCGCCGTTTCGGCCACCAGCAGAACGCAGGGGAGGCGTTTCTGCACCTGCAGCTGCCTTGGCATATCTCCTGCTAAGTACAGCAGCTCTCGCGGCCAGCAAATTTTACGGGGCAGTGGCTTGGCTAGGTTTTTATTCTTTCTTTAAATCCAAGACAGGAAATATGCAAAGCAAGATGTGCATACACATCTTCTTTGGTATCCACAGGGAACGCTCTTGCCTACTGCCTGGTGCTAGTGACATTGGCATGAGAGAGACAACGATAGTGCAGAGCCCTCAGCTGTCTCCTCAGTCAGCTTTTGAAGAAATCTGGATGATAGGCATGATTTTGTGTGCAGTTTTAGCATGACCTGTGATTCATACCACCTTCCACAGCAGAGGGGAGCAATGTGCTGGCTTACGTGTTGCCAGAGTAAAACACTGGCTCTGTAGGGTCTTGTGACTGACCCACCTTGTCCGTGAAACTGTGGGACAAAGAAAATCCATCTAAGGAAGAAGGCAAGATTCAGCACCTATCACCCTGCTGCTCTACCCACTATTTAAAAACTTTCATTCTCCCTAGAGGAGAAAAGCAATAAATCACAGCCAACGCCTTACTCATCCCGGTACTGAAGAGGCTCCCTCGGTGGTTAAAGCAAACCTGTCGATAGTTACTCTCAGGCTAACGGCAGTCCAGGTGATTCATCAGCTGGAACAGTGTGTGAGCTGGTTTTGTGCAGCACAAGTTCATAGCCCTGTCTTCCGTCAGGGTCAATGAGCCGGCTTTAAGGACCGCCCTGATAGAGTTGTGTTATTGAGGTGTTGGCACTGATCACTGCTTGTACCCTCTCTGCTGGGGACCTCTGCTCTGTGCCTCAGTTCACAGTGCAGAACTGACCGGAGTTGTGTGTTGTTAGAAACTTCACCTATGGAAGCTTCGTCTGTGTGCCTGTCTCTGATGTCCCTGCTCCTGTGACCTGTTAGGTGGATGATCCTCGTTCTCCCAAAGACTTCCCAGTATCAGAAGCTAACTGGGCAGATGCAGCTGAAAAAAGCTGTCTCCCGTGTTGTGCCTCAAATGTATAGTAGGTTCCTGACATTTATGTAAAGAGAAACTCTTATCTGCAGTACTGACATGAAAATTGATTGCTTTGCACAATGGTAAAGGATCAGAGCCAGGAGAGTTCCTAAAATCTTGTTTGTGAAGTGTCTTAAGATTCAAATTACTAATAGCTCTGATGATATTCGTGCTTTCCTTTACTCCTTGCAAACGGGATTTAAATCAAAGAATGGAGGCCCACGTTAATTATTACTGTTGTTGATGATGATGACAGTGAATTCAAATTTCCTTAGGGACCAATATGATTGTGCATTTTGACCTGTGGTGTAAAACAAGTCAAAGAATTTGACCTTGCTATTTTTGTATTATTCCTTACCAAGTACATGAACTATCAATGACATCGATCTGTGACTGGGCCGTAAGCACATCTTTTAGAAAGGCATCCAATCTTGATTTCAGATTCCAACTGATGATAGAATTACAACAGCCGGGAGAAGTTACTCTCATTTGTTTAAAAAAAAAAAAGTATTTCCTACTTGAACAAGATGAGCTTCAGCTTCCAGGCAGGAGCTCTGCGTGTCCTGTCTGCTAGATTACACATCCCAGCGCTTCTCTGATCTAGATTTTATAAAAAGTGAAAGAAAATGATTGTCATTTTTTTAGGAAAAATATCTTAGTGAACGCTAAAAGTTTCAGAAAAAATCACTGTTGATACTGGATTATTTTTTTTTAAATTGTTTTTAAAAAATACTTTTTTTTAACTGAGCATGATTAAAAAATGCGTGACATTTCAAAGAAAAGGTACTTACCCTCAAATGCTTTCATTTGAGAAAGCTGTACTGAGAAAATGCAAAATAGAAATTATGGCTGTTTTCAACTTTCTGAAACAAAAAATATCTTTGATATATTTTAGCTGTGCTGAAATCCTTCCAATTTTAAGCACATTCAAACTGCCTGGTTGTCACAACTTTAGTTTCTGAAGTCCTTGTACAAAAGGATTGCCTAATCAAGCCAATAACTATATGTATACTTTCCTCTATATAAAAAAGGTAGGAGATAATTTCTTTGTGCAATACAAACACTGGTGATTTGCATGGGTTTAAATGATGTAGAAAAGCATCCAAAATTTCAAAAGTGCTAGAACTAAGGCACAAGTTGCCATTACCCTCAACAGTGATTTTATTTGGAGCTTCTGTACTAACTTAGAGAATCCTTGCCATACTTCTCTATCTGTAAACACTCTCCAGATTTTTATTCGTGAAAGCAGCCACTGAAACCTAAAAGGTTTAATCAGTAAAGCCCAAAATTCATATGGTGAGAAAGCAGACAGTTGACTAGAAAGTGGGTGTTTGTAAAATACAGATGCAAAACCCAGACATTTTCCTGTTTTGTTCTGCTGTTGGATTTTCAGAAATTACTTTTCTAGCCATTTCCTTGCCCATTATTCTTAATAAAGATTTTACTGGGTTATGGACTGTTTTCTTTGGGCCAGGCAAAAGATGCTAAGGTGTTTCCTCTGGAATTTAAAGATTCTTCTTTTCATGAGGCTAGGTATGTTTTTCTGCGCTGAGTGGGAAGTCTGATGGGGAAAAGCTTACAAATAATTAATTTGAGGAAAGGTAAAATATTGTTTACCCTTTGATTGACTCCTGGGAGAAGGGAGGCAAAAATAAATCAAAACATTCCACTCTGTGAGTTCCAACTTTTATGGATTTCCCATCGGTAATGTTTCACTTACTATGGTTAAGGACTTTGTGTAATGAAGTAGGTTAATATATAGGAAAGCATTTACGCCGACAAGGTTTGCTTGATCCTGGACCAGTAAACACAAGGGTTTCTGTTTAAGTCATTTGTGCCAGCCACCCCTTTTAGACTGTCTATTTCACTTCCACTGCAGCAGCCTCAGTTAAGCTGTACCTGCCAACTGGTGACTTCAAAAACATAAAAAAGAGTGTATTTTTAATTTGCCTGAGATCACACACTTTAGCATTGAACCACAAAAAGGAGCAGCTTGGTGGCTGCTGCTGCTCTTTACCCAGAAGGAGAAGGTGGAAGGGGGAGCAGAAACGAAGCTGTGCGGGGGGTGGACGCCTGTGCGGGAGAGGGGTGGGACGTGGAGTGGGGCCGGCTGCTTCCCAGAGCTGGGGCCAATGCACTGCTTTTCTTCTTTTTTTTTNAGGTGGCCTTCTAAACTGCTGGTTCTTCCTGGCAGGTTTATAACCCACTGTCCAGAATCCCTCGAGCACTGGTGTCTGCTGAATTCCTCTTTTTCATATTCCCAAGAGAATCACTGCAGTTGTCTTCAGCTGTTGCCTCTGTTGGAGGTCCTCATAGAGAAGCTAAGGGCTGGGGTGAATAACGTCTTGTAGTTGAGAAAGAGATTGGGATTTTGGGGCTCTTCTGCTGCCTGTGCCATTAAATCCCTACGTGCATTATATTCATAAAATACGTATGAATAGAAATGTAACTAAATTTGTGTAAATAAAGTTACATGTCAGTATATAGGTGTATTGTAAAAAGAACGGAGTGGAAAGAGCTCTGGGTCTCTTCCTCCTGAGCTGCAGGTGATGCACAGCCATTTCACCAGGGAAGGCTGGAGGAAGGCAGGAGGCAGTCAGCCCATGGTACAAAACCTCCCGGGTGCCACGGCCGTGTTTTCTGCAGGGGGAGGTGACTAACAGCGCTTGGGATCTGAATCCGGACCCTCTCCGCTGTTGAAGTTGCTCATGCCTTCGCCAGTTGCTCATGCTGATGTTGCCAGCACCTTAACCCAGCACAGCTGGGTATGGAGTGACGGCTTTCCCTGTCAGGTCAGGATTCCTTCAAGTTCTTCTTTTTCCTTTTGTCTCTCCTTCAACTGTATTTGTGTGATGAAAGCATTTTTCTGGGAATCACTAGCGGGCACACTTCCTTGTAATCGTCCAAGTCTTGCTCATCTGTATTATTTTGTAAGTATTGTGCAAAGTTTCAAATATGTCGACTTGTCCATAGGTTGTTGATGTAAGTCCTTTTGGAGAAACTGTCACAACCAACAGGGAAGTGTTTTCCCTTCATCTCTTTCTGCTGAATCCCTTTATGTAAAATTGCTTGGGGGGAAACAGGCCTCTGTACTGCTTTCAAACTTAGCTTTGTCAATATGCTCTCCTGGGTTATTGACAGACGTTCGAGGGCTGATGTACGCAGTGTAGGTTCCTGACGCCTCTTCTGGTGTGGGGAAATGCGGCGCATGTCAGCAGGCAGACAGCAGGACTGTAAGATCCCACAGGCAGGCACTGCAATTTATTTAGTGTTTATTTGGTGGCTAACACAATGGGTATCTGCGCTGTGAAAAAAGGGATCCAAGGCCTCACTCTGATATGTATCACGCTCAAAATAGAAGAACCTTTACTTAAGCTGAAGCTTTTCAGAGGCAAGACATTCTTCAAAAACAAAAAACCAAAGTATTTTCCCAGAAACAGTTTACAAAATTTTTTTCTTAAACAACACGTGCCCTAGCATTAATTCTGCACTGCGGTACTGTCAGATCTCTTTGTATTTTTTTTTAGGAGACTTTCAATCTTTCCTGGTACCAAGAGCCGTATAATATTATTTTACATGCTCTTCTTTGAACCTACAGCACAGAAAATTGAAGTGTAAATATGCACGCGAACCACCCAAAAGTCATAATAAGATTATACGAATGCCTGCAACCACGCAGCAGGAACAATGGGGTTGCACAATTCCTCCGCTCCAGCACTGCTGAATTTTAATGAGGGATAGTCAGTACATGCTGATACTCCTGTAGCTACCCTGGAGCCAGAACGGTGATTGGAGGTGCCAGCGACACAGTGTGTAGGTGAGTCTTAGCTGTAGCGTGCCTTGGAGAGCAGAGCATGATATAGCAGGCTAAAAAACGGCAGGGAAATAAGCTGATTAAATGAGAGTGAGAAATGGGACTGGAAGGAGAAAGGGTCGCTGAAAATTGCCAATCACCTGTGCTGCTTTCATCGGCTGTTGAGAGAGAATATGGTATTGTACACTGATCGAAATAGTAGGAATAACCCAAATAAAGAACATATGCTGTCATGAATTGAAAGCCTCATGCTGCAGGGTTTAAAGCAATCTCTTAAATATCAGGGATTAAGAGGGGAATTTAGTGGAGTGGTGTTACCTCTCTCTCCCATGCCAGAGTCTGTTTTTACCTTCTCTCTGATACCACTGCTAACCTAGGTGCACCTGGGAGCCGCTTGGGAAAGCATTAGGAATAAGTGTACCTCTCAAATATGTGCTTTTCAGATATGAAGATATCCCTCTTCTTTGCAGCTGATCTAACAGTAAGCATTGCTGAGGGCCAGTTTCTGTTCAGGCAGGCTGGCTGTGTTCCTGGCGTACGCCAGAGGGGCCGCATCCTTTCTGGGCCCCTGTAGGCTCTTGCACGTGTTTGTAAGAATGCGCATGTGTTCCTCAGTGCAAAATATTTAAAATAACGTGAAAGGTGTGTTGGGGGCTGTGAGGGTGTCTTTGTGTAGCGTGATGCCAAGGAGAAGTACGATACAGCCTGCGATGTGGGGTGACGGTGTCCTGGGACGGGAGCACAGCGGGGTCAGACCTGCTCGTGCCTTAGGGAGACATCCTGAGCGTGAACCACCATGAGAAGCACAGCAGAGATTCATCTTCTGGGGAGCCTGTGGGTTCGTTACAAGTGAAGGTTTCAGCCATTGAGTACTAGAGCTGGTTGTGTGTTGTAATTTTGCTTATTATTAGAAACTGTCTTACTGTGTCCTTGTGTTTGGGCTTACAAGAAGGAAATCTTTTCACCAGTAGCCAACTCTTTTCTTCTTCCATCTCACCAAGCTCCTTGTGAGCAGGTTCTAGACAGAGCTGAGGCCGCAGTACATGGTCCCGTAAATTCTCTGTTACAGGAAAATTTCTCACAGAACTATCATGAGTATGCAACATTTTTTGTGAATAATAGCTCAGTTTTACGTGGAAATTTTGTTTTCCTAATACCAGATGATGACATCTCACTGAAGCTTTGTGTTCTTCCTTGATTGCATCCTTTCTAGAAGACAAAAGCTTTAACTTTTTGAGGCAAGCTGGTTGGGTCTTTTTACTCTCAGGTCCTGTGTACTGCAGCTTATCAGTTCTCATCACATTGTTCTCATAATGTCATGAATATGGGTTTTGTAACCCAGGATATGTGTAGCCATACTAACCTGTCCTTTTACAAATGTTTTTGCTAAAACAACAAAAGTATGTAGGAATGACCCTTGTCAGTTTTCCTAAGCCAAGTAAACCGGAGAAAATTAGAGGGGAAGCTCCTGCTCTAAACGTCTACCCAGGAGTTAGGGAAGATCGTATATCCACAACCTGGTCTGCCTTGCACTGTACTGGTTGATAGTCTTGACCAGGGATTGCGTGCTCAGTTAACAAAAAACTGGGAAAAAAAAATATTATTCATGCCAAAGGTAGTGCACACTATGTGATTTATAGAACAGGTTACATTTTGATGAGATGCTGATAATGATACCAGCCCAATCTGTACACTGCGTGAACATTTTTCAAAAATGAAGCAATTGCGTAAATATCTCTGGTGTTTGTCATGAATTAGATGAGACAAAGTTACTTCATTCATCTAGCCCAAGTTTGCCATTGCTTGTTTTTTCCCCACTAAGAAAACGTTAGCCCTTTTCTAGATACCAAAGACAGATTAAAATCTATAGTGTGGTTGACATAATGTTTTAAAACCACTTGATCCTTTCTTAAAGACTATTAGACTTTTTTATGAGGTTGTGTGGAGGTGATTTCTTTCAATTGATCTTGAAATGGAAAACATTTTTTTGACTGGGTATTTTGTGCACAGGAGCAGCAGAACAAAAGCTCTGCTAATCACGGTCGATGTGTGCACCTGGCTTTTCATGGGGTTAGAAGCCACCTTTCTGAAACACATCTTACTGCGGAGAAAGGAAGGAAAAATCTGGTATAAGTACAGCCGCGCCTCTAAATTGATTATTCTTGTAGGATTTGCTCATCTTATTTTGGCTGTGCTATAAAACGTAACGGGAGCGATTCCAGCTCGAGCACGTCGCACCAGCATCAAGCAGCCCATGATGTCACAAGGAATTCCTTGTCGTAAGGGACGTCCCCCAAGGAGAGCATTTGCTCTGCTGGAAAATGGCCATCCGCCCACGCGCTCGTCTCCACCCAGCTACTCCATCCAAACAACCAAACCGAAGCAGTGCTTTGACTAATGGAGTGAGTAGGAGTGATGCCATGACAATACAATAGTGCCTCTGCTGTAGACTGTTCCTGTTTTGCATTTGATTGTTCACAGTCCTACCCATCTGTAGCCAAAGGCAAGAAGTGATAACCTGTCATGTTACATAAAAACGCGTTTGGAAAAAAGTGGAATAATGCAAGATAAATAGTGTACGCTTTCTGGGTCTGTTCTTCCCGAGGAGTGCTGTACTCATCCCACAAGTTGCTGGTTTCTCTTTTCACTGGAGGGTTTCTTTCCAGATAGTTTCCGTCGGGGGGGGGGGCGGGAAGGCCATAGGAGCGAATAAAAGCACAGACTATTGCAATTTGAAAAGAAATACTAAACAAGTGGAGCGCTGACACAGTGCCAGGCCCTAAGCAAATGAACAGGGAAGCAAAAGGGTAAGTGCATCAGCCATTTGCAGTTGGACAGAAGGACACAGATGAGGCAGTAATGCTGCCTTAGCTCATGTCTCATCCGCCATCTGTCTCCTCCTGGGTTTCTGTGGTGTTACGGCACTGGAAGTCTGAGCTGGAAACAGCAGAGAATCATGTCATATGACTCGGAAAGTTCCCTCTTTTGCTCAGCACATCCTTTATTCTTACATAGCTGATTGTCAATCATTTAAGTTGCACAATGTAATTAACCTACAGATAAAGCTTACAGTGAAATCTTGTTGGCTCTGTTTAAGCTTGTTTCGTTAGGATGTTTTAGGAGGTTTTCCCATGTGTGTAATGTAGCCTCAGAGGGAGAGGGCTTTCTGTCCTATAAATACAGAGATGCAAAAATACAGACTGGAGAAGCCCTTGACAAATGGAGGATGAAATACTCCCACACCTTAAAATTGCCTCCAAGAGTCACGTGTTTTTAGGTGAGGTGAATAGCAAGAGTGGAAAGCGTGGAAAGTCTTGACTTCCATCGGGGGAATGGGAGCTAAGCCTCACTTAAAGGCAAGTATTTGTAGAGCCAACTTACTACCGAGCCGTCCCTCTGTTTTGGACTGAGCCCACTTTGCCAGTGAGCCTGAAAATGTGAATTCTTCTGCTCTTGGAATTGACAGCATGGTGTAGTGTGGCAGCCTGAGAACCTCCTTCTCCATGAGGATACCCTGCGTGGGCCTTTGCACTTTCGGTCCTGTGGGGCCGAGAGATTTTCTCTAGTCAGTCTCTTGCCCTGGGGTTTTCTTTACCCGTCCTTCCCACGATCCATGAGGTGTCTCACCACTGCTGTCCCAGCAGAGCACTGGTGAAAGTGGAGACACACAAATCTGTGCTGCCAGTGGTCCCATTTCTCCATATGCCGTTGTATCCTCCCCGGGTTATTTCATGATGGCTGGCTGTACCATAAATCTGCCTGTTGAGCCTTCATCTCTTTGGTGTTAGACCTGTAAAATACTAATTACGATAGGAAGGCGCAGCTACGTGAATTAATGCTGGCAGATGCGAATGAGCTCAACCCATCGTTTGAACTTGTTCCAGACTTATTTGTACATGGTATCACCATGTTAATGCTGCCTGCAATCCAGGCAAATCCCTGCTGAGAGACAAGATATTTTAGTTTAAGCACAGCACTGCATGGACATGACTTGCCAGCTCCCAGATTAGACCTAGCTTGCACCTGGCCCACGCGGAGTGCAGAGCTGAAGAGCTGCATGGGGGCTGCGCGCTCGGGTGCCTGCGCATGACGTGTCCGGGTTTAGGATCCCCTGAACTGCAGCTTTGTTGCTAGCCCATGGACGCCGGGAGACATCAGCTCGATTTATCTTTGTTTTGAAGTATCAAGTTTCTAATCCTTAGGTCTAAGAAGAGGAACATGAAAATGCAAGTTCCTTTTAGCTGTTAACGGAGATTCCCAGGCAATTGTCACCTGATGGGATGAACCCTGCAGTCCCAAGGACACACAACTCCCTGTGTGGCCGTTCTGGCACTAAAATTCACCCAGGGACTTTTGCTTTAGCTTAACCTCCTCCAACGGGGCTGAGCTAAACCAAACCCCGATCCTTCTGATGCAGTAGGAATTTCATTAGATCTCCATCAAGATAGTTGTAACAGTCTAAATTTACACCTCAAGTTGTCCTGATACGACTGAGCTCCGTGGGTGCCTCGTGTGTGTTTAGAGGTTTGAAAGCATAGCCATAGGTGTGGGATTGTCCTCGCATGAGAAATGGGTGTTGGCTCCAGAATCCACGGTTCTTGGGGCCGCGCCAAGGCAGTGCTCATGGAGGACCAGGTGTACGGGTGCGTATGAGCAAATGCATGTGCATGTGTAGAGACTTAAAGCTGAAACTAGGGATGGGCAAAGAATGCAAATAACCATTGAAAAAGAACTTTGCTTTTGTTCTGTTCAGTGAAACCTCACAAATTGGTTAATTTCCACCAAATAATTTTCTGAGGATAAAAACATGATCAGTAAGGAGATATTTTGATTTTTCCTTTTTAAAATCGTGACAGTTTATACTGCAACACAGTGCATGTAGCATGTAACGCAAAGTTATTTTCAAGTTCACAGGTATCCCCACCATCCTTTCCTATACACGCCAGTGAAATGTACGTGACAGCAAAACTGTCTTTTCTGGTGGGTCTCCTCCTCTTTGATTATAACTGTTTTCTAGAGAGAGAAGAAGGTCCCCAACGCTTCTTCCCACGAGGGGAAGGGAGAACCAGAGGCCAGCCCCAGTCCCCGGGGAGAGCAGGGGTCTGCGGCTGTGCCGTCTGCCTCGGCCAAGGCAGAGCAGGGAGTAACCCCCAGAGCTGCCATGCCGGGCGCTGGGCCACGCTTGGCTGCTCCCACCTGCGGAGAGGCCTCTTCCCAACAGAGGGAGGCAAAAGATAGACAGAGGAGCTGTTGCTTCAGTGGGAAAGAAGATGTGTGTGGGTGTATAATGAGGGGACTTTACAAATAATTCCTGGGTGGTTATTCATTTTAAAGGGATGTTCAGTTGTCCTGGAGATGTCCCATGGAGTACTTAATTTCTAGAGAAGTTTGGAGAATACAGGATTTTGATTCCAATGCTTTTTTGTTTCCTGCCCCATGGCAAAAATCATTTTCATAATCTGCCCTGGGGATTGCACTGTGTCTAATACACTGGTGGTGTGCACAGCCCTTTTTGAAATACAACTTTTTGTTTTGAAACTGAAATTGTTCCAAGTAATAATACCTTCCCTTCAGATTTTCTTTTTTCAGAAAGTGACCCACCCACTATTGAATAATAAGGCTTGATAACTATAGTTTCTCAGATAACATGCAATAAGCTGCCAACATTGCTTTGGGAGTAAATCAGGAAACCTCTGGCTGTTGTTATGCAGTAGTCAATTATCCAAATGGGATCCTCTACCCTTGAAATTTTTTAAATAAGAATGTGGGCTAGAGATCACCTTTTTTTGAAGATGTCCTGGATTAATAACCAAATGAGCATACAGATTTAAAGAACAGAACAAAACGTATCCATTTCTAGGTCAAGAAAATCTGTATTTCAGTCCAGAGTAAATTAAAATCACACACTTCTGTGGAATCTGCAATAAAGAAGGTTTATAGTGGAAACATTGACTGACCTTTAACAATAGCAGCGAAGCCAACTCTACTGTAACAACAGTTGGAAATAACAGGCAGCAGCGTTACGAGGCTATATAGGTCTTTCCTTAATCTAGCCTGAACATTCAAAGAGAAAATCCCAGAGTGGTTAACTGAATCTCATCTTTTTTTCCATTAATTGGCCACAGCATAGTACTCTGAAGTTGACAGAAATAACTGCTGTGATATTAGCCCAAATTGCCAACAAACATTTTATTTCAAACCTCTCTGAATTGCAGTATAATTTCCTATATTGCTTACCTAAGAGACCAGGAAGCTGGCCCTCCATCTGCTTAGTGAAAGGCTCCCAGCTCTGTATGACATAAACCTTCATTTCTCCTATCTGTGGGAAAATTAAGTCATGGCGCTTCTAACTAGGATGAGGATATGGGTTGGTAGATTGAGCTCAGAAAGATTACAGTGACCCAGTTTTTAGATTCAGGGCCCTGGCACTACTGCAAGCTTATCCTGGAGCCTGAACAGCTGGAAACAAAAAGAGCCAGTTCCTGGATCTTCTTGCCCTACACCAGCTCTTCCCTCGCAGGTAGGCTCTTCCTTTCCTTTCTCACCAATATGTGGACAACGTGAGGAGGCAGAGACAAGCTATAGGGAAAACAGTGTGATGACACGTAGGTCTCACGTGGTCGGGTAATTTCAACGTTATGTAGGAGCCTACAGGTCAGGTCTTTGTTGTGTTCCTCGCTCTGGAGTGTATGATGCTGCAGGAGATACATCAGCAGTCCCAATCACGGACAAGCCCCAGGTGCTTGAAGACGAGGTGGTCTCCTGCTCAGTGGCTGCTACTCCCTAGCAAATAACGCTGGTGTTCCCTGATCATGATGGAACTTCAGCTTTTTACGGTGGTCTAGATCAGTATTCCTTGCGACAGCTTAAAGGCAGTCCATATGTTTCCGTATGTTTCTGGGAATCTGTGAGGCTGTTCCACCCATCCGGATGTTTAATATTGTTAGTGACTTGCAGCTGAGCCTCTCGGACGATGGTAATACTCATTTGTCTGGTTTCCCCAAGAATATAAAATACTATATAGTAGGTACCATTCCAAGGGCCAGACTCAGAGGTGAAAGCAAGATTAAGCAAGTTGAAGTTCAGAGGCTGTCTGGATTAGTGCAATCTACTGCTTTACTTGAAGACCTTTCAATTATATATTCAACATGTGTACTCCCTGAACTCCTAAACTTTTTGCGTTAGGCTCTTTTGGATTTGCTGTGCCAAATGAAAAGATGTTGTATACATTATATTAATCTGTTGCGCTCATTTCAGCTTCCCACAGATCTTTCTGTACCAAAAGCTTCAAAGTTATGAGATGCAGTATCCTCTCCCCTAAAATAATTTATCCTTCCTTTTAGCTTTATGCAACAATTCAAACTCCCTTAGATGCTGGCATAATGCGTAGCTATAAAGGAGTTTAAGTTGAACATTGTCTGGAAGCGATGATGCTAGTGCCATGTCAAGCTTACTATCGTATTGATGTAGCCGATTCAGTATTACTTTAGCAAAGAATCTTTGATGCAAGAGAGGTGGCTTGATGAAATGCTACATCTCAGCTGCTTGTCCGCCACACTGTCTCTTTCCATCAAGAAAAAATTGAGCCCCTGCAAGGAGTAAAGTATTACGAGGGGTTTTTAAAGGGCAAAAAATTAGTCTGGACTGCTTGTATTGCAAAATACTGGAATGTTACGTCAAATATTTGGACCTTAAGTGTTCTCTAGATAGAAAATGAATTGAGAATCTAATGACATGAAATTGATGTTTAAAAAGAAAAACAGCTGCTTATTTCAAGCTTGCATCCTGGTTTTGCCTGTATTCGTGGTTGCTTGGCCGTTCGCATGGCTGTTAACGTGGAGTGCTCAGTAGCAGCGGGTCCCTCGGGCTCAGAACCTTTCAGTTTGGACACACAAGGCGCCACAACTATTAAGACTGGGAATGCTGTCTGTATTTTTAAGAAGTAGAGCATAACATATGTTACTCTAAATATTTCTCTCTAAATGGATACTCTCTTGTTATGGATAGAAATCCAAAAGCACATCAAAATTTATCTGAAAGTTAACCCCTGATAGAATGGTCAAGTTTCCAATTTCATTCAATAGTGTTAAATAGCTGTGTATCTTAATACTTATTATTAAGATAGCTACTTTTTTCAGTGGGAGTATTCTTACTTATGCATGTTACATTTATTATATTTTATATACCTCATTTTTTATATCAAGAATGTCAACTCACCTTGGGAAAGAAATCAGGAACATCAAGGGACAAATACAAGTGTGATACAGACTACAATGCATGGGAGTTTATGTAAATAAGATAATTCTTACAGAGAGTTTATGTCAAGAAGATAGTTCTTGCAGGAGGCTGGATTACATTTTTAATACAATTTTAGAAATTACTGCACAGTCACTGTAAATATTAGTAACACCAAACACTAGTAACGAAATTCTAGGTTTTTGAAAAACAATGTGCATGTACTTTTTCAGCTGTAGATACAATTTTTAAATCAAATCAGAATAAAATAAACTGAGAACTGACTATTAAACTTCATACACTGATATTGTATCTTCAGTATTTTTTGCAATATTTTCCAAGTCTTTTCTATAACAATCTAGACATGGTATCAACCTTTTTCTTTTTTTCTTGTGGGTACTTCAGTATCTTTAAGATAAGATGCCATTTCCAAAGGACCAACAAATTATAGAAATTTAATATATTACCGTGGAAGACACGGTAAGTAGTGGTAGGTGTACTGTAGAAAAACCAGTCTTGATTGTATACTGGGATTATATATATGTACACACAAACATACATATATAAAAAAATATTATCTGAGTAAAGTCTTCCAAAGTCACAAAATAAATGCCATACTTTTCAGATCAACACCTGTTGCATGAGCTTCAACAATGTATGTAACTGCCATAAGCTTTCACTAGTAAGATATAAGAGTAGATGGAAATGATTTTTCTGATTCCAGTCTCTCCAGCTACCTTGCCTGAAGGCAAGCCAGAAATATTGAGAAAAGAGAATGATTGTGGGCATTTTAGCTTCTTGCCAGAATCTAGAAGGTGAGTAGAGACTGGAATATGAAATAAAGGCAAGACAAATTTAATTCTTCTGATCATGCAGTTCTGTTCCAAGTTGAGGGGGCAGATTTAAAATATTCTGTTGCTTGAAATCCTGTTCCTTGGAAGGCAGCGGTTCTCTGTATTGCAGTTTAAAAAATAAAAAAGATTTGAACTGGCAGTAGTTTACTCGTTCAGATCCTTTGCTATCCTAGTCACTTTGGTAGCAGAATTGTCATTCAGGTGCTGGATGAGTGCTGAGTCTTTTTACGTACAAGAAAAGTAATAGCTGGAAGGAATTCACAAAGCTCTAACTGTATTTGATGTTGAAATCTCTCAGCTCTGTCCAACTGGGCTAAATACAGAAATGTGAAATAGGATCCACTGTTCACCCTTAAAAGGTGCAAAATAAAACTTCTGGTCCAAGGAAACATACACAAAGGTAATATAGTAATTCTGTGCTTTCCTATGCTTCTAATCCTGGATTGTGCATGAAAGTCATCAGTGGCCCAGGTCTCTGTGTCTGCCTATGCAGCTGGAAAAGGAGATGAATTAGCTTGAATAAAATGGGGGAATAATCCAAATGGAAATCAAAACTGATCTGAGATTAAAGGAGAGTGGACAATTCGTTGTTAGTGTTTTTGAGCACCTCTTAACTTTTTGACCTGGACACGATTGCGCTATGTCTTCAAAAAGCAGGAAGTACAAGATAAACCTCACAAGAAAACCTCTTCCTCTGCAATTTCTAACCTAATTTTGTTGACAAACCACATGTATACATTCTGACTTGGAAATGTCAAACTGTTTATTTTCAGTCAAAATGTTTCAACATTTCAAACTTTAAAAAAATGTTCTGAACTTTAGATTCTGTGGGGAAAAAGCTCTGGCCATTTAATCGTGATTTTAAATGAAAATTGTAATTTCCCGAGGTGGATGTCTTGATTTCTTTTTTTTTAAATTTAATTTTATTTTTATCAGCTCTATTGGGTGCTTTATTGCAGTGCTGTCCCTCGGGTGTGCACTCTCTGCCACCTTCCAGCTTATGGATGTGCTTCGTGTTGTGCCCTGCAGGTTAGACGTGTCCTGATGGGCGACTGCTCGGGTTTGCGCAGGGGCACGTAAATCACAGGCAGCGGAAAGGCTGGGCTCGGGCTGACCGAGCATCGAACCAGTAACTGAAGTTTAAAAGATGCCAGAGAGTCTAAAAAACTTGCATGTGTTTAAGCCAATTCTGATCTAATTTATACCTGTTTATAAGAGCTTTAACTCTGGTTATATTTATTCAGTTATTCTAGATTTATATTACCATAAATGAGACAAGGATTTGGCCGATACCTTTTTTTTCCTTGTTTAAACAGAAAGTGCTCCCTCTCCCTCCTGGATGGGTCAGGTCACATTCTGACTTGATTAAACTGGTTGTGTTTGGATTGAGGGGAAGTCTACTCTTCCGTGACTGGGTACTTGGGGTATTTTTAGCCGTCTACCCACGGGAGCAACCCTCTTGAGCAATAAGCTAAGTCTGGGATAATTAGACGGTGCTGAGGATCCTTCCTTCGGGATTGCTCTGGCTAGCCCAGCGCCAGCGCGGGTGGTCAGCTACAGTGTCCTAACAGCAGCAGGGACCTGTTAATTATGGTCCTCAGATCTGCTTCTTCTGGAAGGACATCCTTTTCTGTGTAAAAACCCTTTCTGTAAATGACCTGGGGTTTGCATCTTGAGTTCATCGTTTGTGGCCGACTTCAGAGCGGAGGCGACGGCGCTGTGTATGTAATGACCCGACCTGCAGGGCGCAGGCTGGACGGGAATACCGGGATGGCGGGAGAGCAGAGGCCGTTGCCACAGGGCGCCTGCACAGGGATGGTGTTCGGCCAGCCAACGCTGCTGTGAACGGTCAGGCAGGAATGGGCAGCGTGCCAGCAGGGTTTGGGAGTGATATACAAGGTGCACGCTCAGCTTTTGGCTTTGATTAATGTCTGCAAGACATACAGGCAATCGATTGCTGTCACGTTCATGTTAATTGATGAGCAGCAATGCCTCGCGCGCAGCGGCTGATAGCAGAGACCTGGTAATTCACTTACTTCGAAGGTTTGCTTTAGCAGATGGAAAAGGATTATTTGACCATATTTTCAATGGCAATTCTAGTCTATTTTTATCTCTCGTTTGGCTTGCGTGAAAGGAGACTGCCACCTGTTTTTTGCAGGTTGTTTTCAGCACTGCAAGCCAGATTAAAAACTGGCCTAGTTAGCCCTTCATGGAAAACGGATTTGTTGCTCTAGCACCGAATGATGGAAGTGTCCCGGGCCGGGGCTGGCGGCCAGCCCCTCTGTGTCCTGTGAACCCTGGCTCCCACCAGCCCTGCTGGGGCACTGGGATCCCTGCTGCTGGTATCCCGGGAGCCCTGCTGGGTCATTGGGATCCCTGCTGCTGGTATCCCGCCAGCCCTGCTGGGTCATTGGGATCCCTGCTGCTGGTATCCCGGGAGCCTCCTGGGTCATTGGGATCCCTGCTGCTGGTATCCCGGGAGCCCTGCTGGGTCATTGGGATCCCTGCTGCTGGTATCCCGCGAGCCCTGCTGGGTCATTGGGATCCCGGCTGCTGGGAGCGCCAGCGGCTCCGTAGGCGGCTCGTGCCTCCCGGGTTTGATGTGAAGTGCAGGAGAACGGGGGGCTGTTTGCACGGCTCCCTTCAGCACTGACTTAGCGTCTGGGAGGGTAAGGATGATTTAGCAGACCTAGAGAGTTGTAATGACTTTGGGGAACATTAAATGTTTTCGGCGGGCAGCCTTTAGCAGGGAGTTACTCACTTTCAAACTCGCCGGGGTTTAGCAGTGTCTGGTTTTAGAGTTTACCCTTCTCCACTCTTTACGTTAGCCTGGACCATATCTTTCTGATATGAATAATCCTTGGTTATCCTTTTCTACCACGGCCCTGGCCCAGAAATCTCCAAAACATCGTCACCGAGGCAGCCCAGGCTGTGTTTCTAAGGCACCAAGGCTGTGTTTTGCCTCAGTTTGTGCAAGTCAGAGAGACCCAAGTTCATAGCCCCTTCCCCAGCCCTCAGGTAGGTGGCCACCTTCTCCAGCTGCTCACAGAGCTCCTCAATGCGCCACCTGAGAGATGTAAGAGCAGCTAGCCTTTAAAAAGACTTGTGATGTTCTTGCCTGAATCGGGAGCTCTTATAGTCAGTCGAGAGGCCCCTCTAAGAGGTATTTAGATCTTCTTCCCTCTTTTCAGTTTTCTTTCTCACTAATTTGGTAGGTGTTACATATGACTATTTACAAGCACCTGACTCAGAGCTGCTTTTATTCATCACCAGAAACTCCACCAGAAGAGCTACATCAGAGCTTGGCAGTGGCGTTATTTATTCTGGCTTCTCTCAGGGTGGCTTTCTGGGTGGGTTTTTTTGTTTGCTTTTGATTTTTTTAGTATTCAATTGTTAGGCTCTTTTCTTGCTTTGTACTTCTGGATCTACTGAAGAAGTATGAGCTCCCATATATCATGGGGTTTAGGCCCTCTTGCACTAGTTAACTTGTAACTTCATCTTCAATTTTGCTAAATTTGGTACTTATTTTACTGTAAACACCCATTTGTTCCACTGGGTAGCATAGCTCTGAACATCTGGGAATCATCATGTGTCATGAATGACATGATGCATCCTCACTGTTAGACCAGCACAATGCTAGATCTGATGGATGGAAGAAATGTGTCAGGGTGAAGATTAATATATGCTTTGGTTTGTGACTCGTGACTCACAGGGTAAACTTCGTTCTCTCTTTGATGGTACGGATCCAGGGTCTGCATTTTCCCTCTCACATTTTGGTCCTGGTTTATAACATAGAAGATTGCACTAATGAGACTAGAGCCTCTACTAGCTGGACCAGAACCCTCCACGTCTGTCTGGACCAACATGTCTAAATAAATCCTCTCTTTATATGGCCCAGCTGTGCACAAGGCTCTCTTCTGGAGCCGGTTTGCTATCCATAGGCTAGAAAACCAGTGAGAATGTGGTAATGTTTGCTGCTCACTGTGCCTTTGGAAGTGGACATGGTACAATAACCTCTTGGAGTGCCCTCTGGCTGGAGGATTGCAAAACAAGCTGTTCTCACAGAGCAGAAGGATCAATATGTGATTTCCTCATTAAAGTTTCATACTGATATCTCCTTAAAATACCTGTTTGCTTGTCATCCCTGCACACCCATGCTTCAGCAACACCATGAAAAGGCCCCTTGAGACGCAGCGGGATGGTATCTTAAAGGGAGGGTTGTAACTTAGCTTCCTAACACCTGTATTGATATAGGGGATGTTTTAAGAAGTATGTTTTTAGAAGTGTAATTGATGCTGTAGGAAACAAAATTTACGATTTCTGGGTGAAGAAGTTCTCCTTCAGGCACACTAGACCTAGGCAGGGTTTTTTGCTGTGGTCACGGCTGCCTGTCAGTTGTACCATTAAGCAGACTCATGGCGCCTCCTTCAAGACCTATTCATGTGTATTGCTTTGGGAGACGGGACACCTGAAATGTGAATCAAACCACTCATGAGACCAGTGGCCACTCGTGCACGCATGACTGGGCTGTCCTCTGCCCAGGACACCACAGGTCTGAGTAAAAAAAGGGGGTTATATTTTCTTTTTCTGGTTAGCAAAAAGACATTAAGCTCCAAGTACATCCCGTGGGGAAATAGAGGAGGCAGCCAAGGAGAGCCTACCAGCTGGGCTGGAGCTCAGAGAAAGCCTGGAATGTCAGCAGTTTGTCCCCAGACTGTCTTCAGCAAGGGCTCCAGTCTGGCCGGCAGCAGCACCAGCAGCAAGGAAGGAAGTCGGTGCTGGGTCCCCTTCACGTTTCACACAGAACAGAAACTGGGGACTGAGACACAATATAAAGGCTGTGCAAAGCTGGAAGCCACAGAGGAGGCCTCTCCAGGTGCAGAAACATTCATAAATTTCTAGATAGAAGGTCTGGGAAAGTGAAAAGGTCACTGTCTTCAGTTATACCTTTGTTGTTGGGTTTTTTTCCTCTTTCTTCGCCCCCCCNATTTGATTTAATTTTTTTAAAGCAGATTTCCCTTTCTGGGAATTGCACTAACTCTACTTTCAGCCTGCTCTATCGCTATTTGTTATTGCATATTTGATAAGCAGGAAAGAAACCTGAGAAACTGTGAGAGGCTGTTCAGAGTTGGAACTGTTGTGATGGTCACTTGGGGGGAAGTGTGGCATTTCGTCTGTAAATTTTGCCAGAATGAGGCCAGAGACAAGGGAACAATAATGAGGCTCTCGAAACCCGTCTGCAGGTGTGTGGTGGTAAAATAATAGGCAGGTGCAGAGAGCGAGTCTTTGATCAGTCTCGGCAGGGATCTTGTTCGGGGTCTGCCCTGTTTGGCTTCTGTGCCAAGGACTCAAACGCAAACTGCGACTGACGCTTCTGTGCCACGGAAGATCCAGGGCTTTTCCTGTTTCCTTTCCAGTGTGCTGCCATCCTAGAAAGCTGCAGGCTTGTTCCTTACAGCGGGGATAGATGAGTATGGCTCGTCCTTCTGGAGGATAGCTGGCTCTAGTCTGGAGATGAATGTGTATGTCAACATTTCCCATAAATACTGCAACTGAAAGAAAAAAAAAGGTTTTCAGAGAAATTTGCTTTAGCAACAGTTGTGGTTTATTCTGGGTTCCTTACCAGGAAGTATTTGAGCAGGTGAAGCAACCTTTGTATCTCATTCAAGGACTGTGCAAGGTCCTAGATAGCCTTGGAAATTGTTGGAAAAAAGGTAATTCTAACATCACCAAAATGCAGCATTTTTTTAACAAGTGTGTTCCAAATTAGGACAAAGACTAAAAATACTGATGTCTTCTGTGTTTTGGGAAAAGTGAAGGGGAAATAAGTACATGGCAAGAAAAGATTGTGTCATATCTTGGGAGATACAGGGGAACAAAGCACAAAGCTGATCCAGAACTGCATTTTCTACAAAGCATCTTCGCGTCTGAGAATACACCTCTGATTCCTGAGCTGTAACAAGCAGCACTTCTTCCTGACCTTCCCAACAGAGCTGTCCCACCACTTCCAATCTTTCCTCAAAAAACGTTAACCCTCTCTCTTTCCCGTCTCATCTGTCTCCTTTCACCCTGGATAGAATTCCAGTTTGAAACAAGGAAAAGTTTTGTTTGAAACCAAGGCAATGAGGAAACGAAGATTAGCTCAACCCATAAACTCCTGTGCCAAAAATTCAGAACATACTGAAAAACACTATACCTATAGCTTGCGTGTCCGGCCAAAACTAACCATCCCAGCTCTACGGCCGAGTTTCAGTAACCACAGTCCAGACATACTGGCTGTGGTGAACTTTCAGACAATAACTACATTTAGCTATTACCAATTGCAAAAATTTCATTAGTGACTACGCATTTTAAGACAACTGCGAGTCACCTGTTGACACTTTGTAAAATGAAGAATGATGAATTGCCCTGTTTGTTTATTCAGTCCCATGTCTACAGCATGTCACAGTCTGCTGCCTTCAAGCACCAAACCTGGAGCCTCTGCTACAGCACCAAGTTGTCTCTATTGACCTGAAGTCTCAGAAGCAAGACTTATGAAGGATGATGTGCAAAAACTTGTCACATAATTACCGTCGTCACAAAGCCCCTGTTTGGATGTCTTCATTTCCATCATTTTTTTCCATGATTCCCCAAGTTTTTGCTAGTGAAGCTCCATAGTTCAGTTGTTCACAACTCCCTAGAACCTGACTCCATCCACTCTACTTACTTGGTGACCTGACAACACTAGGGCTTCAAACCAAACATTCTGCCTTCCTCACTCGCTTGTGAACATCCTTAGGGTCTTCTAAAGATGGATGTTGTGATGGTTTGTGTGTCCTATTAGATTCAGTCTCCCAGGGGGCGATGCAGTTTCTTGCCGTGGCAAATGACTAGGGTTGAACTGCCCCATCTTGCCGTGCAGCACCACTGAGGACCCAGGACTTTCCCAGTGGCGAAGAGACTGCCTTAACTGGCAGCCTGTCAGGTACTGGGGTGTGAACTTTCTCTGCTGCGTTTAGCTTTGAGGAGGGCACGCTGCAAGCTGGGGCAAAACGAACGTGGCTATCTGATCGACAGAAACGATCTACAGCTCTACACCCATCCATATGGGCATGGAACTCACCGCATGCCTCGCACGGGGGATTCTTGGAGCTGTTGTGAATCGGTCTAAGCGGCAGGTAGTTCAGACCCCCTACATCTTTAAGCCCAAAGGGCACTGCAGGAATCTTCTGTGTGGTCTCGCTTCTACGACATTATTAGTGGGGGTAATACTTGTCCTGCTGGCTTGTTTGCAATAAGAGCTGTGTGGTCTTCGAAGTGCTCTTTGAAGTTAACGTGGAGTCACGAAGACGTAGTTAAGATGAGCTCAGAAAGGCTGATTTCAGGTGAACCTAGAACATTCAGGAGGATAACTTGTCTCAGTGTTCGCCACACATACCACGTGCAAAAGGCAGAAAACAAATGATAAATTATAGTCATGCCTGCAAATTAACGTGTAAAAATAGTTTAATTGAGAATAAATTTCTTTTAACAAGCACTTCTCAGGGGCAGAGTAGTAAAAGCTTGAAGTACCTGCACCTGAACTATACCAGGCTATTGTGTGCTTGCTGTGCTTTTGGGGTAAGCAAAGGAGTGTGAACATCCAGCAAAGCTGGAGTCTAAAATCTTTGGCTGGTTTTCATTTCTTTATGTTCAGCTGGTTAGGGTGTAATAGACTTTTTGAAATCCCTGCTCTGCTCCATAATTTCTGGCACCTCGTGGGAATCTTCTCCACGTCTCAGTGCTTTGTACTAGATGAGAACTTCAGCACCACAGTGGACCAAAAACTCTGAGGTGCTCACACTAAGGTTATGGGAGGTACAGAGCTGTTAAATACTTTGGGGTTTATTATTTTTCTCTTGCTGAGGTGAGTGTAATCATAAGTCATAGCAGTACCCAGTATATAGGAAATGACAACCACTCTTCAAAAGAAAACTTCCAGTAGGGCCAGCTTGTGGTGGCCTTTCAGTCATCTCTGCTGCTCTGTCCTGATACTGTACCACGGCTCATAGACTCGATCGGAGCAATGCAGTTCTTTGGGAAACTTAGGGGAAGGGGAGTTGGGATGTCTGAAGAAAGGTGAAAGGTGCGTGTGCAGCAGGGGGAGAAGCAGAAGCGGTTTGCTAGCAGCGTTTGATTGTAGCAGCAGAACGGAAGACACTTTATTCCAAGAACAGTATTGCAAGGATGCTGGTTCTGCACTTTTGGGCAGAAAAACAGTTGGAGGGACTAAGATAAATGGGATTGTTTGGCACGCTTTCCACAGACAAGCAGAAGGAAAGAGAAAGGCTAGCAGTGGTTCTTGAACTTTGCTGGTGTGCAACTTCGTCACAAACAAGGGGAAAAACACTTCCATGGCTCTCCCATGCAGATTTAGGAGGGCTGGTCACTGGTCAAAAATATACAACTTTAACTGCATAAAGTTTCTGATCAGCGTTTATGAGGATAACTTAAAGAGTCTGTAGAAGATGGCCTTTCCTATGAAAGCAACACAACATTTTCCTCTATTGCTATTCTTCTGTAATTGTCTGATAAGCCTCTCTCTAAAGGCTGTCTCTCCTGCCATGTTGTACAGAGCATGTGAGTGGGGAAAGTCACGATTTTCTTCACAAGGGCAAAGTGAAAGCTTCTATTATAGGTTGCTTCGTAAGTCAACTTCAAGAAATGAGTGCAAGTATTAATAAAAGCTGCTTAATTGATATTAGCATAAATGTAAAGCCAAGTAATATTATCAGTATCAATGCTGGAACAGTTCCATCACATGCTCTTCACATCCCTGTTTATCTCTTTTAGGTGATCTCAAAGGAGAATGCTGAGGGGGAATTCAGGGACCAGAGATTTAATGGTTGCAGTTTTATAGTCTTTATCAGACCATCACGGCTGTAATCAAAAGATAGGAGTTATCACCTCCAAGAGTTCTGTCATCTCAATCAACCTTTGAGGGAAAATCATCGCAAGAGAGCCTCTGGTAAGTCTATGAATTAATCCAGATTTGGAGAATGTTATATAATTTGTTATGTTAACACCTGCAAGCTCTAGTCATGGATCAGGAATTTGCTGTGATAAATATTTTAAGAAAGCAAAATGAAGAAGTCCTTTACTCAAAAACAAACAAACCAACCAACCCCAAAGGGGGCGGGCTGTTACCTAGGCTGTTTCTCCTATGTGTTTGCTGCACAGCAGGATTGCTGTGAGCTCATGTGCTGTGCAGAGTTAACCTCATCTTTGCAGGGAACTAGAAATTCTGGAAATCGGGATAATCACAGGCTTTTCCTGTGGAACAGAGGACTTGGAGAATGTACGTGTCGGCATGTATCTCGGTGACTGATGAAGCGGTCACTGGGCCTAGAGGTGATGGGTCATTAGGAATGTCTGTCTTTACTCTCCTTTCCTGACAACATCTGCTAAGCGCTGTTACGTGATAAATCCTCATTGTGGACCCTAGTGCAATAACCATTAATCTGTAGATTTAGTTAATTTCCATCTGTTTATCTAATTTAGTGGGGAGAGGTTGGAGAGGTATTAGAAAGAGGAGTATGGCTGGGTGTCTGTGGGCTTTGCCACCCTGGTCATTAATATCGTACTGGAGCCTTTGTGGAAATCCAGTCGTTCTTTAGCTGCAGGGTTCAGAGCCGAGTTGCTGTGACTGTCCCTAATCGTCTAAAATAGAACATGAGCTAATTCAAGTTGTGGCCAGCAACAGCAGGGAGGGAGAAGGCAGTTCAAAGGATCGGCCCTGCTGGAGTGTTATCTGTGGTGATGTACTGCATCCCCTCTGTCAGCCACCCCACACAGATGTCTGCTCCCATCGGGGCTGTCCACGTCGATAGAAGGTCGCTGTGGGAGCATGCTTGCTGTGTGCTCCGCTGGGTATCGCGCATCTGGTCGAGGCCCGGAGTTTTATTTCTCTTTTGCCTGATTTTAGACCTCAGAAGCACATACTCGACACTACGCCAAGGGCTGTCTTTGTTCCATAAGGCTGCCCCAGCTGGAACCTGTTGCTGGTTGACACAGTCAGATCTGATGTTGAGACTGTTATACTCTTTGGCATATTACACTGCGTTTACAGCTTTTGATTCACCCCAGTAAACAGATGGGTTATTTTAAGAATCATGTGTAAGAGCTTTCATTAAAACCATTACAGGACACCAGATGGGGTGCAGAACAGGCAGCAGGAGGACTGCGGGCTGCTACCTGAGACTCCTTGTGAGATACTCAGGAGTGCGCAGCTCATCTGCTTTTCTGCATCACGGTGACCCAAACGCTTCTGGGTGTGCGTTACGTATCTATGGACCAGTTGCCACTTTCTACTAAGCAGGGTGAAATACATCTGGATTTCCTCATCTGAGTTTTCCAGGTCATTTAATTTTTGAATTACACTCACTACGGCAGATACGATTTTAGTGGGGATGTTTTATGACAAAGAAATGTCAAATGAAATTGAAACGAAAGGTTTTTTCTCAGAAGGTTAACTCTGAGGTTTTGCCTTTAAGTAAATAAGCAAGAGAAGGATTGACTGAGAATTTTCAGTGCCAGACTAAATGAAGAGACAATACTCATCAAAGGAACGGTGCCACTGAGGTGTTCTGGAGTATGCTAGCGTCTTGAGTATACTTGGGTCTAAAGAGAGTACCAGTGGTCTTAAAAAGATAAATGACAGAGGGATACCTTTCAAAAAGGAAGTAAATTTGTGGATCTAGTAAATCTTGACCTATTTGATTTAGACGTTTATCTGAAATGGATTAAAAAATTTCAGATCTGTAGATTTTGGGCTGGAAGCCTTGGGAACTAGATTCTCCTGTTACAGGTTTCTCCTGCTGCAATAGTTGCTGAAAGAGTGTCGAAATCTTCGTGACAGTACTTTTTAGGTTTGTTTTTTCTTAATTTATGAGTCTAACATCTGACAGAGAGAATGCAATAAGTGATAAAATGTAATAGTATTTGTTGTAATACTTGTGCTGAATAACAGAATTCCTGAAAAAAGGAGATTCAGGACGACAGGGCTATACCTGAATTCAGGTCACTTTTGACAAATAGTTTTAGGGCATATTTAGAAGTATCTAAATAGTTCATTTCTGGCAGATGTCAATCTTTTCTGTAGGCAAAATCACAATCTTTAGCTCCAATATTATCAAAAGATCGTACGTAAGGTTTTGTTTTGGAATTATTTTTAACTGAAAAATGACCTAAACTTTAAGAAGTTTCCAGAAGGGTTGAGTAACCTGAAAGGCAACTAAATAAAACAACAAGGCTATGAATATGAATTTATTTTACTATTTTCTTCTGAGTGGAAAAAATACTGTGTTTTGTCTCAACAACTGAACCCCCAAAATCTGTTCTAGCCCAAGGATAGCATAGCTATAGTTTCCTATAGCTACAAATATTTGCTTCAGATTTTTTTACAACTTTTTAATAAAATACTTCATTATATCTTATTTTGATTTATCTGTCTAATTGATGGATAATATAACCACTTGCTTATGTTGAATTTTGCAAATTCTATAAATTAAACCTTTTCTATCTGAGAAGAGAAAAATTAAGAATTCCTGTTTAATATCCCTATCACAAACAAAATATGAGTGGTTTGGTATTCAGTGGAACTGGAATCCTGTCATATTTTTTAGCTGAAATTCTGTTTTTGGAATAGGGATGAAATACTGACATTCCTAAAATCAAAATATCCGAGGGGTTTTTTTGTGGCTGTGACTGAAAATTAATTGATTTTCAATCCTGTGAAAATGAAGCTGTATTTAGCCATACGTATTTCGGGGGACCCACATGTTAAGGCAGCTTTGGAGCCTGACCAGCTCGTTCTTTGCTGTAGGTGCAGCCCCTGGCTGCTCTCTGCCCTCCGTGCTCCTGCCCCGCTGATTGGGGTGACCTGACGCCAGAGTCACCTGTCCCCGCGTAGCCTCACGGGGCGCAGAGTGCTCTGTGTGTCCCAGTCTGGTAGGAAGAGAAACATTTAAATACCTGTTCATTAGAGATCTACAATTTGATAAACCAATGGACTTTTAGGTTTTAGCTTGAAGTGAAACCCAGTAGTGTGTTTCAGAAGCTTACAGTACTGAACTGTGTGACTTTTTCTAAAGGCAAAACTTCAGCTCTAGCGGTCACCTATTTTGCCCATTAGACTGTTTTGCCTGGTTTTATAACTCTGGATGCTCTTTCCTTGCTCCATTATCTGAAATTCCTGTCTTCGGGCTAGTCCCGGCAGTGTGAGCGGAGAGTCCCAGCTGCTCTCTCCCCGAGCGTATCAGTGGAGATCTGCATCCGCGGGAGCGGGTGTGTAAACACGACGGCAAGCACGCAAGCCTTACCTCTTCCTGAACTTTGCCATTTGCTAATTTATCCCTGTTCTAAATTTTCTCTTGCATTTGCCTTTCTCTGTGATTTCTTCCAGTAAAGCCTGTGTGGGCCGTCTTCTGGTTCCCATTCAGTGAGATCTTCTTAATGCCACGGTCACCTCCAGTTTTGAACAGAAATCAGCAGAAAAGTCCCACAGGTTCCTTGCATTCTGTTAGGGGAAGGAAGGAGGAATAGTGCAGATACTGTGCTAATACTATCGCGCTGCCTAAAGTGAGAGAAGAGATTGATAAGAGAAAGCATTGTAGTTATAGTTTCTGGCGTGTAGCACAGGACAAGTCCTATTTGAATTCTTTAGAAATTAGTATCAGATGACTTAGAAACTTCTGGCGTATTTGAATCTTAAGTGGTTACAGATAGTTTTGCTCAGACTTTTCTTCAGTTATATGTGCTACTTCTTTTTGTTCATTTGAAGACAGATTGGGAGTCTACAAATTCTCATGAGAATGGAAAAAAATCCTGCTCTCACTGAGGCTGAATGGCAACAGGGACAGAGATCCTACCTGAAATCATTCATAGCCTCTCGTCGATGCCCGTGTGTGCGTTTGTGTAAGTGTGTGCAGAGATTCAGTTTGCCTACGTGACTGTTCAGGCTGATGTTGCCTTTACTTTCCAAACATGCAAGCCTGACCTTGCTGCCACCGCGTGCGTTGTGTGCGGGGTAGACATCTGGTCAGGTAAAACTTTAACATAGCTTTTGTCTTCGGAAATATGTTATTGTATGAAGCACCTGAATGAATACCTTAAAAAGCATAGAGAAAATGAAAAATGTAAAATTAAAATCACTTTTAGAAAATTTAAGGCATGGTTGTCGCCAGAGCACCATGGTGCCTGGTGCGGACGTGCCCCGAGAGGACGGCAGGTCGGTGCCGAGGCGCAGGAAGCACTCTGTAGGTGGCTCACACCGACGCTTCGCGGGGCTCCCGGCAAACCTCCGCCCTGCTCCAGCCGCCGTTGGCGCAGCAGCTTGTCCCGCAGCGAGCGGGCAGCCCAAGCGGCTGGGAGCGCTGCCGGAGCCTCGGCGCCCGCGGAGAAAGGGGGCTGGGATCCCGCAGGGCTGTGCACGTGTTGCAGCTGGGACCACCCGCCTCCGGACAGGGCAGGGGATCCTTCCCAGCCACCTGCTCCACGGCCTCGTCGCGCTCCTCCGGCTTTGGCAAGGGATGCTCCTCTGCCTGTTTGCTGCAGTTATGGGTTGGGGCAGCTGTAGAAGCAGCAACGCTCTTCAATCTCCCTGAGGTCTCCTGAGTCCTAAGGGAGTAATAATTCATTGGGATGGTTGGAGCTTGACAAGGACCTGGAGGTTTATTGCTGTAATTCCCTGGCAGCGTCTTTCACCCTTGGGGCAGGACAAGTAGGAGTTTCTCCCACAACAGGAGTCAGACATCTTCTCCTACAGGAACACCCAGGCCAAGAGCCTCTATCCAAGCTAATTCTTTGGAGCAGTACACTTCTCATTATTTTTTTTAAGGGAACTTCTAAGCTAAGTAAGAAGGAGATCTGGTAAATGGATTTCTCACTTGCAGGCCCTCATAGCTGTATCATTAGCATTACTACTGATCAAAAGATCAGATGCAAATGCAAATAAAAGTAAACAAGTGAATAGATCTTTGTGTTTAGAAATAACGATGGTTGGGGAAATCCCTCTCTATTCTTAATCATCAACCCTAAAAGATTTTGAGGATGATTTTCCTTGATGTTGAGTCAGTGTTATCTTGACTCAAAGGCAGAGAGAATAGAAAGATGCTTTGTGAGAGTATTTTATATCCATTTTGGGCTGTTATGACCGATGATGAGTAATTGCAGAATCAGGGTGTCTTGCTCTATTTTATGGAAATACTGATCTCCTTCTCTTAAAGGTTAATTATTAACATACATAATTCTACTGTATTACTCAACTCCTTTTACTATAAGTGTGGCTTCTATGTTATGGTGAAATTAGCTATAAATATATTTCATTATATCTAAATATTGCATGGTTTCAAAGAAAGTTCTGATGTCCTGATGGAAACCAACTCTGTTCTCAGCAAGGCTTCTGTTAGTTGCAAAATATCTTTTTCATTATTACCTCACTCAAAAATGTTTTCTCATGTGACTAAGAAGATGTTTTGTGTGAAATAGTCTGTAGGGAAAGAGGGAGCCTTTTCTCAGGCATTGAAGGTCAGGCTTTACACAGTGCAGACAAGCAGTGTACTGAGGACTGTCGGAACTGTAGGATGGAGCTCTGCGTGTCGTAATAAACACTACAGTTCAGACTACCACTTCTGATTTAATTTGGGAATATTCTGATTTCATGTTGCTTATTTCTGTGCGTTCAGATATTCTTTTAAAGTTGTCTGCTGATTCAATGTATGCTACAGGTAACGAACGCTATCAAGGGACCTAAGTCACGCAGGGACCTGCACCAGAAGCCACCTGAGGGCTAAATCCTCTTGCTGTTCTTGGTGACTTAACTGTGACAACCCATACCCTTACTGCTCTGGTGTGTAATCCCTGTTGGAAGTTGTGGGGCCCAGTGCCCAAATCATGCTCATAATACCTTAAAAAGTTCCTAAATACCCTATGGACATCTAAAGAAATCATCTCTGTTCAACGCATTCCTTCAGTTTCTCTTACCAAGAATATTAATATAACCCATGTTAGAGTTCAGTGAAACTTACTTGGCGTGCTCATCAGCATGTGTGCATAAACGAGTATATAATTTGTAGCTAGTAACTTTTTTTCCATTTTCGAACCGTCGTGCAAAAATATCTATCTCATTGTATATATCCATGTATAGTGTGTGTGTGTGTGTGTGTGTTGGGCGGGTTGAATGAAACAGGAGGCAGCGTGCCAGCTGTGCTGACGCAAGCTCCAGCCTCATCCTATAAACATTTACGCTTCTGAGTAACTGCAGTCACGTACAAACGCTGGGATGAGAGAGACCTCATGGGTCACTGATTCCAGTCCTGTGGTACGACAGGCAAGGCTTATAACACTTCTCATGAAATAGCCAAGTTTTATTGTAAAGCTTTCTGAGTTTTCGCCTGCCATCCCTCCTGCTGGAAAGCTGATCCGTTACCTTGCTCAGCTGATAGCTGAAAAGTCTTCCCTGGTCTTCAGCCTTGGGTTAGTCATGGACAGTTTCTACCAATCTGTTCTTATGTCAATATTGTAAGTACCCCTTCTTCCTCCCTGATGTTTACCCAATGAGACCAGTCGCGCAGCTGAACTTACTTACGTGCATTTGCAGCTTTGGGTCCTTGGAGATGGATGTCCACATAAAGTTACTTACCCTTTACTTACGTACAGATAGGCAAGCAGCATGACTTTACAAGCCAGCCCTGCCAGAGTGATTAAACCAAAGCAGAATCCTGAAGTAAATGAGTCTCAGGTTGATAAGGACAGTCTTTGAAACACGTGTCCTTCAGCGTGCAGCTACTTCTGAACACATGCAGCCGGCTAGCTTTGCTGGTCTGTGGTTCATATCAGGACAAGTCTCTTGCTCACATAAAACATAGGGTGCCACAGTCCAGTGTAGATCTGTTCATCGTGAAAGAGGGTAGCTGAGTCTGTCTCTTATTTTTCTAGCAATAAATTATACTTAAGCTCCCAGAGCTGTTAATTTCCAGTTTGGGTCTGAACTGAAGGGATGGTTTGCACTTTGGTATTCTTCACACCAACCAGTGCTGCGCCAAACGCGCCACATTGGCATTCATGCTCGGCTAACTCACTCTTCAAAGACAGTTTTTCTTTCTTTTATGACCCGCAGATTTCACTGTCTTCTAGAATGGAGACGGGTAGGATTTGGAAAGTTAATTTCAGGTCAAACATGTCTAGTGGGAGCGAGGCAGAATGGGCTACAGGAGAGCTGCACCCCCTTTCCCTGCCCGGTCACCAACAGGCAGCATTCCGCACAGGGAGATTCCTGGGACTTGTGGAACTCTGAACAAGGAGAGGAGGAAGGTAGACAATCCAATTTTGTATGGATTTGCCACCTGACTTCTCTATCCCTTCTCTGAGGGTTACAGTGACGTGAGACACATGGGACGAGAGCTGGTGAAGCAGGGAACGACACGGGAGGGAGAAAGGGCTCTGAAGTGTTTCAGGCAGGAGAGGAAGAGCTGCCAGGGAGATCATAAGCACATGGAAATCACATCAGCTAACAGACATAGCCAGCAAACCAACAGCTGCACGGCCACATCGTTTTGAGGATGCTCTCCATAAAGCAGGCTTGATTTTCCATCTTCTAGCTTGTGTTTAGCACCTGGTTAGACTAGGTCTTGTTCTAAGAGACTGCTGTCTAGTCGGCATTAAATAATGCAGTATTTAAAAAGAAAAATTCCTAAAAAAATAAATAATTTGAAATGACTGGAAAGTGAGCTGAAGAATAACACGGACAGAAAGCTGTTTTGCTATGAGAGGACTGAGGAAGGAAAGTTCGGGATAGCTAGCTGCACTTCCTGCTGATTGCCCAGTTCAGCTGTGAGAAGAATGCAGAAGCAGAAGGTTGCTGCTGGTACAGCAGTACCGAAGGTGACATTCTGAGCAGCACTGCAACGCACTTGAAATAACCCCGTAATAAATGAAATAAGATTTTCGTAAGAATGCTGGCAGTGCAAACCTGCTCTCTGTAGCTCTAGTAGAAGGTTGCTGGCAGCCTTGCCCTGCAGTGCCAGGTGATTTGTGCAGCAACTTGTAACGCAGTTAGGCAATGAAATCAGGTGCCCGTCCCTGGGGCTACAGATGAATCACTGAGTTACAGGGAGGGAAATGAGATGGAGAGTGGAGTGGATACACACTAGTGAAGAAAGGAGGTGGCAGAAGCTGGGGTGGACAGTCATCATTGAGCCCAGGGAATTTGTCTCCATGTTTTTAAGCACAATGTAACTAGTGGTAACTGGAGGATAAAGGTCAGGATCCCACGTCAGAAATCATTTGGGCAAGTGTCAGTTGAGAGTAGCTTAGCAGATGGTTATCGGTGGGGTTGCACTGACAGCATTTTGTGCCATCAGAAGGAGCCCACGATCTGTTCCCCTCCTGGTTACCTGGTCTCTACATGGAGCTTCCTTCGTCAGTCACCCAGACCTTCCATACATTCATACCACCCATATCGTGCATAGTTTAAATCACTGGAATAAAATTCAACTATGTCAATATAATTGTTGGTAGTATTCACAAGGGTTTATCATAATCTATTCCTACACATAGCTAGATAACAGAAAACATCCCCTGTATGTTTCCTCCATATGCATACGTAGTCTGGGTCTTCCTGGTGGATCGTGCAGAGGTTTTCAAGTGAAACATGACCTTTTTTGTAGCTTCACAGCATAAGATTCCCAAGATGGGATATTTTAAGCCTATTTTCCAGTTGTGCTGCATTGTCAGATGACTGGTTGTGACACGCGTCGTAAATCCAGCTGACACTCTGACAATGATCCTTGATGTGATAAAACAGCCCATACAGGCTCAGGCAATGATGTAGGAGGATGGAGGCTGGAACTGAACATGGGCTGGAATTTTCTAATTGATGCCTAAAGTTACGCCTCCACGCGTGTCCTTGCACACCTTCGTGTAGTTGAGGCTTCAGAGTGTCAAGTGTCTGCATTCTGTGTTTGGGGGAAGTGTGTGAGAATTGTTTTGCTTTCGGTTAAAATGCAGCTGCTGATGGCAGTAGAAGCACTGAACCAGAAGAATAAAATACGGGCTGATTGCCTAGACTGGGATTTTCTCAGAAAAATAGCCAACACATTCGTTTTGTCCGACCGTGCACTGATGTACCTTCCCGCCAGGAGCGGGTGATTTGTCACGTGTTCCCACTGATGGAGCACAAATCCAGAGCCTGGTGCTGCGGATGCTTTACCCAGGCACGCGGTCCGGCCTGATGTACCTGGGAAGGACGGTGGCTGCTGGACTGTCCTCCTCCTCCCTGCGATTTGCCAGGCGGTTACGCGGGCATTTGGCTGACCCTGCTCTCCCTGCTTGGTGGGTAAGGTCTGGTTACATCAAAGGTGGAGATCCTCTGTCCTGTCACTATTTGTAATGAGTAGATGTACAGCCGTTGAAGTGTAAATCATCGTAGAAACATACTGATGTGGTTTTTTATTCCTACTGTATTTCTTACCTAGGTGAATTGCATACTTAATTCCTACCAGTTTCTGGTGGAAAAAAAAGATGGTAGCTTTTTGCTTTTGGTAGCACTTGCAAATTTGTCCATCATATCTGATACCATTTCTTAAAATAGTTTTGTTTCTTACATACTGAAGGGAGAAATCCGTATAAGGCACGAATGATAAGCATTTAAAAAAAATTAAGTGGCTAACAGGTATGCTCCTGAGTCCATATTCAGCACTGCATTTAGGCTCAAATTTCGAATCAGTTTCCCATCGATTTGAATGTTGAATTAGATACCAAAATGTGCACCAAAACCCTTAACATTAAGCACTCAGTGCGTCTTGAAAGCTCAACAAAATTGTAGGCTTTTTGTATTAATAAGTTCCAGTATCAGTTTAAAGACAAAGTATTTGAGAGAAAATTACGAAATTATCGTAATACCATTACGTTAGGCCTGGAAAGGAGCACAACTTTTAGCTAAAACACTCAAACAGATATTCATTACCCAGGTTTTGCTCTTTGGTATGAATGGAAAGTTTTCCCAGTGGTTTCAAAGGTGACTGTCTGTACCTTTGTGGGTTTTGTACCAGTTCCACATCCCAGCCCCAAGTTCTCCTTTAAACGTCGTCAGACATGAGGCCCCAGTTCAGGAGACAGACACTGAGAGGCGAGGACTGGAATCCCTGCTGCTCTGGTGGGTAGATGTATGGAAAACCAGTAACGGGGGGGGAGCATCTTTAAAAATAATGGGAACAGTATTCTTTTTAATCAAAATTTACAGAATAGGTCTTTAAGGTTAAAAGAAAAAATACTGTAGCCTACAGATACTGGCAATATATTACTCTCTTGTCTCTGCAAAGGACATTTTTATTATAAATAAATAACCTGCTTTGCAATATTGTGACTTCATTCAGGTCTTATTCTTTAGCGTGATTGAAAATCAGCTATCGTATACAGCACTTACAGTTGTCTATTTTTTTTTATTCAAGTGTATTTTGATCTGTAGGTGTCATGTAGGTATATTATACCTCTGAGCTGAAATGTTCGAGCATCTCATTCAAACCAGCTAGCACCAGTTCAGTACTCTACTCAGAGCAGAAAAGCTCTTGCAGCTATTGTGACAGCCCTCCCTCTACAGATTTTCTATCCAAAATTAGATACATATACCTTTTATATATAATCTTATATATCTTTTCGATATATATCTTATATATATACTTTCCTTTATCATTGATAAGATATTTTTTGAGAAAGGTTTCACATCCAAAGTGTCTTTGCAAACCATTCTTGGAAGTTCTAAAATAAACATATGTCTTTATATCTGTAGCTCTAAATTAATCCAAATTTGTTGTTTTGTTGTGGGTTTTTTTTCTGAATACCTACCATGATCTAACACTGAAACAACTGAGCCATTGGCAAATGATCCAAATCTGCTCATCGGTGGTGATTCTGAAAAGGATCTGCATTATTCATGCTATAATTAAAGGAATAAGAAAAACCTCTGCTGATGAGCGTCCCTCGCTGAGAACAGGGATTTTATAACCGGGCACTCTGTGGGTTTAAGGTAGGTCAAAGTAACTTCATGATGGACAAAACCACAAGTCATCATAAGAAATGTTATTAGTGGCAAGGTTAGTTCATTTACCAAGCCCCATCGTAAGAAAATCTAGATCTCGTTTCCTTTCATAAAATACAGCAGGAAGTAATTTTTGAGTATTTTCTAAACTATGTCGAAGAGTTAGGGTGTGACGCCATGTGGCTAAAGCCGAGCAAAGGGGATGCAGCTGGCTCTCCGTACCTTGCAGTGGAATAAAATCTGAGTCACTACCACGGAGAGGTCACTCTCGTGCTCCGAAAGCATGTTGGGATTTAACAGCAGTTGTCCAGATGTGTCTGCAATATTCAATATATCATTCATAATTTTATGCAACAACATGAGCATATTGAAGTAGACATGATGTGAAATTAGAGCTATTGGGAGACTTTTCCAAAGAACAATAGGAGTTTTCCTTTTATTTCAACAGGACTGAAATATATCCCCCTTCTTATAAGAAAGAGCAGCAAGTAGTATTTATTATCCTTTTGATATGAAGCCATTACTGGAAGCCATTATCATCACATTTCAGGTTACTTAATCAGCTCTGTGAACTGATAACCCACATAAATAATTGCCTCACCGCTGCCAATAGTGCTTTTGGCACACTATGAAAATAACATGGTTCCTTATGAATTAAACCACAATAAGATTTTAAATGACAGATTAAAGGCTTTCTTTAGGTACCTTGAATACTTCCAAACTGAGCAAATGAGAAAAGACCTACCATTTTGCAGGTATGTGATGTAGGGTGAACTACGGTTGAGCTCCCTGATGGCACAGAAACGAGATGCATGTGTCCAAACACGCCAAGCAAATGCAGATGATGAAAAAGAAAGATTAACTGCTGAAGAGCCACCTGCTCTTCAGAGCATTCCAGCTATCAGGCACACCCCAGCCGATCCCGTAGTGCTCGGCAGCGTATCCACAGGACTGTGGGCAGGGACTCCATTATCTGCTTGGCTCTTGTCCTTTCCTGCGCAGAGCAGCTTACATCTCTGTTCTTGTGCAAGATGTTCACGTTTTGTTGCTGTCCCTCGCTATTGCACTCGTCTCGCTCAGTTGAAGCCTTTTCCCCTTGTCTCCTTCTTGTTGGAAATGTCCCCAGAATAGCCATAGCTCAAGCACAGCGGTCGGTCCTGTTAGGTTTTGATATGACATTCTGTAGTTGTCCTTGGCTGGATGTGTGCTCCTAGCCCGCCTTTCACTGCTAGAGGGCAGAGAAAACGTCTGTCCTGGAAGAAGTTCTGGTACGTCAGTATTTCTTCCCATCCTGAATTACGACAAGAAATGACCAGCCCCCCTGGTACTACCCAAAGCTGTGCACAGGCAGAAGCTACAGGACACGTAACGTAAAGACACTGAAGGCAGCCAAGGGAAGGGGTCTCCAGAGGGGAGGTCACGAGGTCTTCCCAGGAGAGGCAGCTGCTCCCCCTGTGAGTGGCCTGGTCCGAGTGTCTGAGGGGTGGCCCGGCGCTGTCACCTGGAGAGGCTCAGCTGGACACGTTTGCTCTCGTGGCAGAAGGTCGGGTTCCCCGTGGGCAGGCAGCGTGGGCAGGGGAGCTGCCCTGAAACCCTGCCTGCACCCCTGGGGCCCCAACACCCACAAGGGTGAGGAGTTCCTGCAAATTTCAAATTGGAGGTGGCGTAGTATTTTTGGCTGCATTTTTCACTAAAACGAAATCAAAAGATGGAATTTGTGACTAGATTTATGGGTTTTTTTATATTCTACCATACTCTTATATTAGATCTCGCCATCTTTTCTAAGTTGTAGCCCAGGTATTTCAACCTTCCTTCCTACCCTACATTTATGTGGCTTTTCTGATGCGTTGTGTGGGAAAGAGAAGAGGCAGTTGATAGTCTGGGAGATGAGATCTGGCCAGGGATTGCAGACCCGCGGGAAGGGAATGAGGAAGGAGACACCTGAAGTTAAGTGCTCCGCAGGGAAAAGTGATTTCATACTTGACTCAAACGGAGAGATTTCACTGAAGCTTTTTCACTTTTCTTTTGCAACACTGTAGAACACTGAAGTTCTACGGAAAATAACTTCTCTCTGAAAACTTTCTGGCCTGATGTGCGTGTTAAAACCTGTGTTGGTGTGTTCCACTCAACGCTCACGCTGTGCGCTAGCACTGCCCGTGCGGGCAAGGGGGGCGGCAGCTCTAGGGCAGGTGCCTGAGCCGCAGCAGGCAGTTGCCCCAGTCATCTTCAGGAATTACCTCTAGATGTCACTCATGAACCCTTCTCTTCTTTGAGGCATTTAGATAAGTAGTTAGGATACCTCTGACAAAGAAACCCTGCAATCACTCTGCTGGGTACCGAAATATTTGTATTCCGCGCTCCTTTTCTGCACCGCCAGAGTCAGAGAAAGGCTGAAGGCACTTCGTCAGCCGTGCAGGGCCGCCTCAGCTCACGTGGGAAATGAATCTAAAGTATTGATTAAAATAGAGAAAAACTTAACCTTAGTCAAAACAAATAAAGACTGGTGTGGTTTTGATGCTGATTGAACGCAGTGTGAGAGCCCCGTATGAAGCTGATAGGCTGTTGGTTTATTTCAATAACTATGTCTTGTTCGTACTTGCTTAGCAATGGGTACAGATCCTTGGTATAACATTTTCTAGCCTGTGATTAAAACAACTTAAGTTGCTATTTCCACACTTGATAAGGCTCAGTGGAGCAGATAGCCTCCAAAAAGTAAATAATTTGTTAGATGTTTTCAAGGGATTCTCACTTTGTTCATAAAACCTGAACGTTCTTTGCTTTTTTTTCTAGTAATTTAAAGGTCCATTCAAATAGATATATGCTATACCTTCAATGGGGGAAAGTGCTTGTATGGAAAAGTCATTTCTGTATAAAAGAAAGAAAAATTTCAGTGAGGAAATTTTGGGCACCTTTAGCAGTAAGTATGGTTTCTGAGGTTTTGACAACCTTACCCATAGTGAGCAGAATTTTATTCTGCAAATAGCTGAGCTGAAACCAGAGTCTCCTAGTGGAGTAAAACACTTCTGTGTATAAGAGCATATGAATTCTCATACGAGCTGTGGCTGATAACGGTTCCAATTTATCTCACGTTTGGAAAAAGTTTGGCCTTGCATTGTTCCAATTCAAATGTTAATTGAGTGATGTGGTTTCCCACAAAACCTTCATTAAAGCTTTTGGGGGTTTACTTAGTCCTGAACTACAAGGACTTTTTCTTCAATGTTATCGCTAATATCCACCTTCCATTGAACTAAAATTAGTACGTCTGGTGTCTGCATTGCAGCCAGGACTTCTAGAGGGCTGGCAGTCAAAATGGCCAAGTTACTAAAAAGATTCCTAGTGCACAGTAAACAAAGCTTTTAAACATAAATAGGGGTTAATGAATGTCTGGCAGCATAAAGCAAACACATATGCAGATCATATAACAATAAAGACAATTCAAGTTTATCACATAATTAACCTCTTCATGTGTGTAAGTGGGTATGGACATTTATATATATACAAAATAAATGTGTTGATTGTTTCCCCTTTTGTTTCCATTTTGCTTTGAGAGACAGGGTCCTATATGAAGAGTTCAGCAGCATGATAATTGGTTAAAATGAACTTTTATTACTGGAAGTGCAAGGGACAGTAAACCATTTGCAACTGCACTTGAGTTGCTTATGGCGAACAGGTTTTACAAGCGGAATCTGTAAGCAGTGGAAGCTGCAGTTTGATGTCATCAAAATTTCAAAGTTGTTTGGGTTTTATAGGTAAGGCAGGAAAAAATACTATGTTGGGTTGAGAGCATCTATAAAAACCTTCAAAATATGTCTAGAGTTATCTTACAATGTTTATAGGTATGTATAAATATAACCAGACTTTTCTAACACCACCTGTGGGGAAGAACAGCAGCATCTCTCCAGTGTCAGAAGTGGTAAACACGTGTCTGTGCCACAGGGAAAACCTGAGACGTATTGACGGATTGAGCCAAACCTCTTCTGTGCCCGTGTCGGTGCCCCCTGATCAGTTTGTTATGCAAGTCTGGTAACTATGGGGTTACCCATAATGATTTTAAGACACAAAGTTCCATTTGATCTTTGTTTCTAGTTTGATTATGATACACACAGTTAGGTGTTTGCTGTTACGTTTATATTCCCAAACATGTTTGAGGCACCTCTGTGGCAGTGGCAGGACATTGCTTATGGCTGAACCAGCATTTTTGGAAATACAGCAGTTTGGCAGAAGGCTTCTTTGGGGCTTGAAGACACTCACTCCACTGGTAAGAGCCCAAGAGCAGGTATCTGCTTTCCTGGGATCCAGAGGGAGATGGTAAGAGTTTTTGTTCCTGCTGGGGAGAAGGATAGAGTCATATGAGCTTCCTGTAGTTGCACCTGCAAATGAAGAAGCTCTCGTGGCTGCTTTCTCAAGCACAGCGACAGAGAGAGAAATACCACTTAACAGCGAGCAGATCCATAGTGGGGGTTGCTGCAGTTTCACCTCTTCCATGTCTGTTGTTTTGCTGCTGTTGTATCGCAATGGCTCCGGTCCCTAAAAATGCATTTGGCTGTTTTGCACCCAGTGGTCTGAGTTGGGCAACCAAAACACCTCTGGGTCTTGGTCATTACGTGATCACAAATCAGCTATGGCAGCACAGAAACAGGGAGTCCTTCGCCCGTGTCCCTAAGGCAGGCAAGTGGTTAGAGAGACATTAAGCGTCGCAATACACAAGTGGCCGTCTTGCAAATGATACCAATGCCTCTCTACTTCAAAACAACATAGGCACAAAGAGAAATTGCACAGGGATTAAAAGTAAGATTGTTAAAATACTATACTTCAGACAAAATAACAGGAAGGTAGAGGAAGTGGAAGATCTTGGAGGTACAGACCTAATCTGAAACTCAGAAAAAAAATCAGTTCATATCGACCCCGCAGGACACCAGGGTAAGGCGAGGGATTTTATCTTCTCCAGCTGGGGAGGTGTCCTCGCTTGTCCTCGCTGATGAAACGGTTCCTTCTTCCTGCTTTTAGCAGTGGATCGCTCTCTCTGGGTTTCACACAGGGAGGTGGAGGCTTGAGCATTCACAGGGCAGTTGTGAGGTCTTGGTGATGCGGTAAGGAAAGTTAGTTCATTTTACTTTTAAAAACCTGGAAGTTTAAATACATGAACAAACCCCATGCTGGAAAAATAGTTCATTTGCAAAGTTAAGTGCTCCAGACTTTGGACATTTCTGAACTCCCCACGATTCATCTTTCTCTGCTGTGACTGACAAATGGCCAAAGGGTGTGTGAAGAATGCGCTAAGGAGGATGAAACCAACCAAATTAAAAACCAAAACCCCTGACAACAAAACTATCTTCTCATTCCTATACCACAGAAATGATTCGAAACTATTTCCAGGCTCTTGGCATGATCTCTTTTTGCAAGAAAAAGCTGGAAATAGTGCAAATCTCTTTCATTGTCTTATCATAATTACGCAGTGACTCAAATGATGAAAACCATTTCTGAAATGATTTGTTGACGCAGCAATCTTCGAGGCTTTTGCTGCTGTGCGGGAATGCCGGGCTGCTTGTAGCACAGCAGGCTGAAGATGGCAATCAGGCACCCTGGGAAAAACCTGCTTAAAGAAAAATGGCTCGTATAATTAGAGATTCTATCATAATGAATGTGTACCGGGGGACAGAATTAACCTGTATGCCACTGTGGGGACGTGAGGCACTTGGCTGTCGGCAGTGTGGCAGCCGCGGGTCAGCGGGGAGATCAGCAGCGGTGAGCAGCGAAGCGCTCAGCAGGGCAGGGGGATCTGCGGGTCTCTGCCGAGCCAAGAGTGGTGGGATGTGGGGTCTCGAGCTGCTGGGAACGCGCAGGAGGGAACACTTTCACATATTCTTTTAAGGCTGACATTTCTGTGCTCCTTTTTAGCCTGTTTCACCTTTCCCTATCCCACCATGGGTGCCCCTTCCCAGTCTCCTCCATTCCCAGCCTTCCCTTATTACTCTGACATTTAACAGCCCCTGGCTGTTATCAGCGACGCGGTGGAGAGATGCTGTGGTGGTACGTAGCCAGGTCATACAGGGGTGGAAGGGGGGAGGGAGGTGAATTTTGTGTTCCCGTGCGACCGAGGACCGTGGTTACTTGCATGCCAGCTCCCGGCGGGGTGTGGAGGTCGCGGCGGTGGCTGGATGTGCTCGGGTGCCGGCAGCCGTGGCGTGATGGACCCGAGCTGTTGCGCTCCCACAGAAAGCCTTGACAATAGGCACGGCCAAAAGCAGGAAGCGCCTGGCCCTGTGCCCCGGGCGAGTGCTGGGGGTGGCACTGGAACCCGCGTTCCTCCCGCCCGCCAGCCGCACCACATCCCCTCTCCGCCCTCGGATCCCGCGCGAGACCCAGGGCACGGGCCTTCTGCTCCGCATGTGAGCCGGCTCCCGGCGCTCCGGCTTTCGGGAATACGCTCCGGCAGCCTGCGCTGTGCAATGCCACTTCAAAGCAGGCTCTGGCAGCGAGGCAGGGAATTGTCTGGCGGGATTAAACCACATTGGAACCATTTTGGAAAGGGTTCGAGTCTTTGATTCTTTCGTATACAAATCTGACATCAAAGCAAAGTCCTGGTGTCTGTCAGATACGTCCTTCATCTCTAGATAGAGATAAAACAGCCTCCTGTCAGTCAGATAACACGGTAATTAGACAGTGTGATAATGCATTTATCCTGGTGCTTACAATCCTTGATCATATATTGCAATTATGCATACAGGCCACAGCAGCCAGTGTCTTTAATTATAACCTTGATGGCAAAATGATAGGAAGGAGGAATCTTCCTAAGGGTAGAAAAATGAGCCTTTTAATTCATTTTTATAGATCCTCACTGAATATAATAGAAGAGATTAATAAGAAAGTCTTTGCCAGAGTGTTTGTGTGAACCGACAAATGTGTGTTTATAAAGAAGCAGTGGTGTGTGGATATTGCATTAATATAGGACAGATATTAGAGTAATATGAGATAGGTACCAACCTAGATAGTAACAGCAGATAGCACAGCATTTAATTTTTATGGTAATCTGCTGCCCAGAAAATTCATCTGTAAGTGCATATAATAATATTATTATTGAGATTTATTAAGGGTAGGTTTTCAAACATAAATAGAAGACTTAAACAAAGATTTCTCATTCATTTAATCAGTAACTCCTAGGCTGCTTTGCAAATCTCAGCTAGAGAAAAGCAAATAGCTGATTTTATCCCTGCTGCAGTGAGCTGCCTCTGCACCTGAGTGGACAATGTTCCTGGATCAGGAGCCTGATGACTTACACCTAGTCTAAGAGTGTGTTTTTTCTTGCGCATCATTTAACTGCAATTATAATTTTTGAGTTATTTGTGCATTATGAAGCCCTTGACTGAAATAAATGAAGCAAGGGAAGGCAGTGGATGTTGGGAGGCAGGAACTGGCTGTAAAAGATGTCAGTCTTAGAGTTCATGTCTCTGGTGCCTGAGGTTTATCAAATCTCCACTGCTGTGTTTGGAGTCATGAAAAACCCGTTGAGTGGTGCATGTCTGGATGCTGGGCCAACCCAGATCCTCCTCAAAGTCCAGTTCTGCCCTCGTACAGAACAGTGACCCTGTAGCCACATCCCTGGGGTAGGGTCCTGGTGACTGTAGGACTGGAGATATCACAGCCTGGGCACCTGCTTGGCTCTCGGGAAGGGGGAAAAGGAGAAATGTGAAGAGGATTTTCCCAAGGGACCGGGTGAAGGCCTGCTCCTGGTTCTTTTGGATAGCGAGAAGCTGAGAAGTCTCAGCTGTGAGGAAGTGCTGAAAGGTTAGACAGTGAAAATCAGGCTGTGTCAATAAGATAATGAGAAAATAAGATACTCCAAAACTGAAGCACCTGGGAAAAATGTCTGCTTTGTGAAAACTTAAGTGTAGACATAATCAGCTGGTTACGGAAGTCAACTAAACGACATCTAGAAGTGTTAGAACATGGACTTACCTGTGTCGGGACAGGAACTGCGTCTAAAGCGAGAGGCCCCTGGTAGCACCTTCGCTCTTGTAACTCTCTCGGGGCGGTTGGTGTGTTCGGGCACAGATAAGCGCAGTGCAGGGGCAGCGTTAAGCAAGATGAGAATGAACGTTCTTGGCTATAGCTGTGTGTTTGCTTAGTAACGACCAGCAGCGTGACTTCTGTTGGCACTGCGTGTTTCCTGTTCTTCAGTGCAGAACTGTGCGTTTGTCAGACTTAAATGCTCCTCAAAACCCCCCATCAGGAGTTGGGGGTCCTTCTCTGCATGCCTTATGCTTGTAGGACCCTCCTCGCTCTCCTTATGCCACTGCAGGGCTTTCCCCTCTAGCTTCCCCTTGGGCCATTCCCAGCGATAGCGTCCCCCAGCTCATCCTCTACGTCTGCTTAGTGTCTGAGTAATGCAATTCCTCATCGTGAGCAAACCAGGATGCGTGGTGTATTTGGGAAATCAGGCTTGCTAGGCAGCTGAGCCTCTACTGCTCGTGTGCCCAGTCCTGACTCTCAGTACGCGACTGATGAAGTAATTTGCTATGGCTCCTTGAGTGATGAGCAGATCTGAGGAGCTTGGGTTGCTGAGCGTGCACGGTCAGAAACGACACATGAAATACACTGTGTATTTGTGAAACAACTGGGCCAACATGGTTCATAAGGCTTGTGCATAGGAAAACCCCTTTCAGATCAAGAGGCCAGGGCTTGGACCCTGCGGACATTCAGATAATAGTTGATGGTCTTGTGGTTCTTCTGCAGCAATCCCTTCTTGCTCCCATGTTTCCACCCTAGAGCACCAGCCAATGGGTCTGCAGAACTTCAGAGGAGATAAAGATTCCCATGGCAAACGTCTGTCGAAATTCCCCTCCAAAATTAGGGGGTTAGTCTCTCTACTGGAGAGCCACATACATGCATGGGAAAAAGCTATAAAGCTTGTCTTACTGTCTTACTCCTTAGGTGTGTTGTGTGAAGCATTTTCTCCTAGAGTTTAATCTTACTGTTACAATGCACTATCTAAAAGATACCTATCACGTTATTTACTTGCATAAAATTTCCATTTTTAATAGAGGAAAATGACTTATGCAAAAAAAGGAAAACCTTTTTGACCTCAGTGATTCTTTTCCAGATGAAGTTTCTGTCACAAAACCCAAACCATGTCTTCATGGTACTGTGAACCTAGATTGACATTTAAAAATCAGCTTAAGTGGACCACTTTTAAGCAGACAAAAAGGCAAATGAAAACACACAAAAATGAGAAAATCTTTGGGGCAAGGGACGTTTATTTGGGGGGAGAAAACCTGAAGCAGACATTACAAATTTCTGTTCTATGAAAAATAGTGATGGGAATTGCTTAACTAGCCACATGTTTTGGTACATTGTTGTTGACTCATTATGGCAATATTAAAGTGTCAAGTGGATTTAGACAACTAATGTAACTTTGTATGCCATATATAAGTGTGTGTATATATGTAAATATATACGTGTAAATATATATATAAGTAGATATACATACATATACATAAAAGCAACTGGTAGATGCAGTATTTCATGTTATAAATCATTCTTTCAACCATCCATTCCAATAACACCCAATGCTGCAGATCTTATAGAATATTCTTACTTGGCTATGGGTGTTGCCTTTGTGGTCATGGCCCTTTGGGGGTGGATTAGCCTTCAAATACATGGGCTGAGGAGCTGCAGGGAGAAGAACACCACGTCTTCAGTCAGGCAAGGGGCTATTTATCAGTAGCTTCCATGAGGTTAGGAATTGCCTCATGAATATTTACATGTGAAAATAGATATACTGTGCAAATGTATCCAGGACAACAATTTACCCCTCTGGCATCTCTCTTGCTTTGAGATAAACAGGAAGCTCCCAGAGAGGCAAACATTGTTCCTGGTGGAGGACAAAAGAGCGAGAAAACTAGCACGTGAGCACGCTGGGAGGAGGCTAGAGTAGGCGTTACGCAGGGGCCGCGTTTCCAGCGCTCCTGGAAGAATGGGTAGAGGAAGAGGTAGCAGCCATTGCAAAAGCAACAGCAGATGTAGTCATAGCTTGAAGCAGCTGCAGGGGGTGTAGGACATAGCTCCAAATACTGACCTATATAGAATAGAAAAATAGCAATAATAATGATGATAGCAGAGTAAAGCTAGGGAAATGTTGAATTATGGGGCTATGATTCCAACAGGGGCTTCTGGGTGACCTAATAGACCATAAGACTCACCAGACGGCGGTGGAATTGTAGTTCTGTAGTTCACAGTTGCCGAATCAAGGTTTTAATATGCATCCCTTCTATTTTGATTATTAATCTCTTAGTAGAGACAACCTGTTGTTATACAATCAACTACAAGCTGCACCACCTAAAAAAAGGTTCCTCTATTTCACTTGCACCTAAAACCAGCAAGACATACCTGGCATCTTGTGAGCCTGTGCAGGACTATTAGCTTCGTTCCAAACACACTACAGTATGGCTCCATGCCTACCCTAATTAGGAATAATTAGCTTAAGCATTGGTGCAGCTGTACAGCTTTTTGTGTCAGAGCTGCACTGCATACCTTCATTAACTCTGCTTTTGCACTGATGCTCCGCTGTCTCCCGTTTCACAACGTGGACTCTTCCGTGCACAGCTGGGTATTTGCTCACCAAAGCCTTTTCACATTTCTTTGTGTTCCTGGGAGAGCACGTAACTCTCAGGCTTTTCAGTCACAGCTTCCCTGTCCTCTGCCTGGGGCCGGAGAAGCTGGAAGGGGCCAGTTCCGCATCAAAACCATCTGGTGAATCCCGATAAACCATCATATTTACCTTTATTGTTCCTCCAAGCTGGATTGTATGTGTTCTTGGAAGTCACCATATTTATATTTCATTGGAGATAAGAAGGATTAAATAAATAGTGGTGGTGGATTTTTAGCTCTGGTAAGAAGATCTGCAGGGCTAGAAGCTTTCCTTCATCTGAGATCACGTGGCTTTTGCAATTAAGCATCTATCTTGAGTAATAACCATAAATCATTTGAAAACAGGATCTGTCCCTTGGTATGCTACTGCTTTCAGTTACTTTTTGCAGAGTTCACCCTATCTTTTAGATCAACCAAACAAGCCACAGTTGTCCTGAAAAGCTCCAGGTTTTGCTCAGCACTGTGTGAGCATGTTCCACCAGCCCTGGGGGCCCCTGAGAGTGGAAACACTTTGGTTCCAGCAGCTGTTTTCCCAGAAATACTTTAGGTATTTCCTTTTCTCTGAGCGGTCTTGGAGTCCAGATCCTTTCCTTTTTTAACTGCAGTATTTTGGAGCATCTCTACTCCCCTTGCTTTCTCCTTCCTGCTTGTTGCTACAGGCTCTCTGAAGCCTGCTGTGTTCGAGTAGGCTTTTTGTTTAGACCCCCTTTCCAGCAGCCTTTCTGCCATTGTTTTTTAAAACATTTTTTTCCCAAGTTGATCCAAGGCTAAAGAGGCAGACATGAAGAAGAAAACAGTCTGTTCCCACCAGCAAAACCATCACAGGTTAGGTTTCTAAGTCCCGAGTTGCATGCACTTAGATTTTGGTGTGTGCGCAGCTTGGACAAGTTGTGAATCATCAGGGAACGTTCTGCTGGCACCGTGCAGCCCTAGGAACATGTGAGGGAACATCTCCTGGCTTCACCATTTGACAGCAGATGCCTCCAGAGGGGCATTCGGAGAGGCCAGGAGAAGGAATTGGGTCAGCTCCTCGTTGTGTGTTGGGGCCTTAGCTGGAAGTGAGGGCAACTAGCAGGGGGTCATTTTGTAAAATAAGTCGGTGATGTCCATCAGCTTCCATGAGGGTGTTCAGCACTTTCAGCAGATCCTCAGGAGTGGCATTTCAGAATGGGAAAGAACTCCTATTTGGTAGTCTCCAACTTCTCAGGCATTTTTTTAAATCTGTTTTTAAGCTTTGGTTACTAAAAAATTCCAAATATCTTTCAAGAAGCAGCACTAATTAAAAAATAGGCCTTATTTAGGTTATTTTTTGGTCTGATCCTTACAGGTGCAGATGTTTCCCATTTCACAGAGGAGGAACTTTGGTTCAGCCTATTATGTTAGGCATGCCACAGAAATATGAAATGAAGGTTTGTCTAGATGAGAAAAAGTGTTTTTTGAAGTCAGCTAGCTAGCATCTCTGGAACATCATTTGGCAGACCTCTAAACAAATAGGATACTGCCTGTTTGAATTTCACATTAACTGCTTGTGCTGCTTCGTGGTGCTCTTTAATGTAGCACAAGTGAGAGAGAATCAGGGCTCACAACACCACCACCAACACGACAAACTGGGGCCTGAGCATTTCTACAATTGCCTTTTCCATGTTTTTGGTTTTTAAAAGAAAATTTGTGTTTGGAGCCCAAGCAAACATGACAGCATGACTTAATCCCCCTTCTAATAATTCCCTTTAAAAAATTATTCCTTTCATTTTGTTCTCCAGCTAGGAGAATTGAGTTATAAAACAGCTTCACACTAATTCTTCTTATTTTGATGAGGGCTAATTAAATTCATACCTCTTTGAGTAAGCTGTTAAAAGCCACAGTTAATCAATGTTTTGGCTGATACGTCCTCATTAAGAAATGTTGTTTTTACCAAGAAATAAACCACTCTCCTTAAACCCGAGCGCATAAAGCGAGCGCACACTGATACGCTTTTGCCATCTTCACTGGGGCCAGGGCACTTCCACAGCACATGGTTCACCCAGAGTTGTGTGAAGTGGTTTATTCTGCTGAAAATGTACTTTGCCTGGGACTCTTCTAAAAAGAGGATTATTGCCCATGGGGCATTGTATTAGCAGGGCTGAGACATCCTGATTCCAAACATCATTAAGCAAATCAGAGGTAATTTATACTGTGGTGAACAAAGTAATGCAAAGCCTGCCAGCTGTCTGGCCTTTCCAGTACGTCTTCAGACAAAACTTTGAAGGTCGGTTCGGGAGCAGTTTCTCTTACATTCCGTTGTTGTTGGGACTCGAGGAGGACAGTCAGGTTTGGAGGCAGGCCCCCATCTAGCAGAAGTTTAAACATCTGCATAGTTTTGAGCATGTGAGCGATCCCATAGGAGTCAATGAGGCTACTTTAAATGCTTAGAATTAGGCATGTGCTTAAGAGCTTTGCTGGACAGGAGCCATGGTAAGAACCAGCCTTAACTGTGACCTAAAATTAAAACTGGAACACTTTAAAGATTAATTAAGGCCTTGTCTACATGGGAAAAATGGTTCATCTGAGAAACTTTCTTCTCATGGTATTTGTGGCCCAACTGGATTCAGACCATTTACAGTGGAGTCGGCTCTTATGAGGTTTCCTGACCACATCTGGGAGGTGTGGAGAGTTTGGGAACGCACCCAAAGTTTGGAAGCACCCAATGTTTCATTCACCAGTGCATATGAAATTTGTATGCATTTGTAGTCATCTTTATGATAGTATCGTCCTTTCAACTCTTGGGAAAATGGCAGAACCGTTCAAGTGGCCAGAAAGCAAACAGACATTACACACCTCCCTTCTGCACCACAGCTATTGAAACCCCTCCGTACCGCCAGCCGGAACTGCTTTCCTTTTAAAGCTTAGGCATTTAAGGACTTGGAAGTCTGTGAATCTCAGTCGTTTTTCCCGGAAGACGCCTCCTTTGGCACTCCAGAGGGGCTGCAGAGCAGACATAACTATATTTGCGTTAATTTTTCACCCCTTTTGCCTGCCAGAAGAGAAGGAAGGGGAATTGGTGTGTATGACCAAGGCACGATGGGTTACTAAACGTCGTGGCCCAGCAAATAATCCCATCACTTCATGCCTGTGGCACAGTGCCTGCGGAGCGCTGGGGAAACAGGGACACCTGTGCCTGCAGGAAACCATGAAGTGTGGTGGAAAGGTTGTTGGTTTGGTCTTGGATATGAAAGACCTCAGCAGCTCTGAGCAGATTGAGAACAGAAGGTTTTGTACACGCTGTTCTCAGCCCTCCTGCTGTTTTTCTCTGTGAGAGGACTAGCCTGGTTTTGGGTGTCTTTACTGTAAAAATTGAAGTTTGCCACTTTGCTGTGGCATGTACATGGAGCCTTCTTCCTTCTCCAGGGTAAAGGAGCGCTGTGTCGGTGCTTTTTGGGGAATGATATGTATATATCACTTCAACGTTCCAAGAAAGGCAGGGAGTTTTTGGTGGCTCAGTGTCCCTTCTGATGAGGCTGCATTGAAGCTTTGCTTCTTGGAGTCAGGGCTCTTTGGTCTGTATCGCAGCAGCGCCGGACAAATCTGCCGGAGAGGCCGGTGGCCACCCCTCACCCTCAGAGAACAAACACTGGCTCGTAGGCAGGGTGCGTCAGCCTGCCCTGAAGAAAAGGCTCAACCTGGATTAACAATTCAGCTCCGCTCCGGCCTGAGACAGCTTATGATAGAGAAGGGGTCTTTGGATAACTGAAAGTGTAGGCGTCTGTCTTTCCAATACTTTTATATAAGTTTCTCTACAATGGTTTGGCTATTAGTTGGTGTGAATAAGACAGCTAGTGGGCAAACAGAGAGAAATAATGATACGTAGTGCTCATGTGCTGCCTTGTATTTGTAAAGTGCCTTGCAGACCCGAGGAGTAATTCATCTCTGCTGGCTTCATGTGTGCGTAAATCCCGAAGCACTTTGTACAACTCATGTACATTTTCATCCACTAAATAAATGGGTCTCAGTTGTGCCATTTAGGCAGGGCTTCCCAGAGGGGGTTGGAGGGGGCAAATGGAGCAGCAGAGGTTTGCTGTGAGCTTAGGGAAGGAGTGCGTTCGTCTTTCTGCTCTGGATCCTAACAGACAGAGGATCACACTCCCAGCTTTTACTGCAGACCTCATGGGACCTTTTTCTGTCCCTAAATTTCATACAGTAAAGGCTGGCTGAGAGTTACACGAGCTGTTAAATACCCTCGTAAGGAGGCAGAAAGCTTCTTACGGCTTCCTATTCGCTGTGCACGCACAGCTCTGCTACCTGCTCCGAGTCCGAATCGAGCCGTTACACCAGCTCCAACACTTTTTGTCTTGCTGCTAGCAGTTAGAAATGGAGAACACCTGAAATCACTCAAAAAAAGGACTGCAAAATTTTCCTGGCTTTCATCCCTTACCCTTCCTACAGTTGCTTGCATAAAAGCTAGGGAGAAACTGAACCGAGGAAGACAGAATTTATGGGAATTAAAAAAACCCCAACAACCAGCCTGGTTTCATTTTTACTTTTTTCTTCTGTCTAACAAATGTGTTTCCTTAATGCAGTTAGGAACTCTTGGTGCAGTTATGAGGATCACTCAACCATGTTCCCAGCATAAGGCAATGGAGATAGTCCCAGGGACAGCCAGCTAGTGCTTTTTTTCCTCTCTTGTATTTCTACCTCATGTTTGATGGACTCTAAAGCTCTATACAAAATACAGGAGGTTGGAAAATGAGCTATTTGTTGTTATTGCCATTGCTATTGTGATTTTCCTGTAGAAAATGACAATGTTTCATTAGAAGCGCGAAGTTAAAATTGGTGAAAAACCCACAAAACTCAAGTACTGTCAGCTTGAAAGCTAGATTGAATTGCCCGTTTGGGCTGAAACATTGGAGATGTTAGTTTTCTGATGAAATACAAAATATGGGGACAAGGTTGTGTTCTGCGGATGTTTTCATCTGGTTAAAAAGAAATTGTTTTAATCTAAATGTTTTCCTAAATCTTTTCAGCTGCCTCTATGAGTAAAAGCCCCAGTGGTTGTGCAGCACCACTGTTCTCTACATGCTCTGATGGGTTAATCAGGTGTTAAACGGACACTCAGGGCACCGATGGCTATTTGAGAATAGAGTTACCAGGACACATAGGAAAGTCTCCCATCATGCATGTGGCTAAAAATAATAGAAATCAACATCAAAAGGAGAAAAATTAGTGAGGCAGATTTGTTTATATAAATGGTTACACCCAGCATTTTGAAAAATAAGTATCCTGCTCAGACCCAAAAATGAATTAAAAGTTAATTGGAAACAAACAAACAAACAAACTAGCATAAATAACTTCACAGGTATTGAGGATTAAAATCTAAGCCTGTCTGAAAAGGAAAGGTGGATAAACTGGCTTGGCTAAAATAAAAACCCATGTGAACCTTTGTCTAAAATTCAAATTCAGTCAAACTTAAATCTTTTAAGGTTCAAAAAGATCTTTTTGCTTTAATTATCACATGTGTCTCCATTCCCTGGCTTAAGGTATGACTAAAAGCCATGAGAAGGCTAGTCAGGAAAATTTTCAGCTCTTTGTTTGGTATTAACGCAACACTGCTGCCTCTCAGCAATTCCTTATTTTCACATCCACGCCACTGGCCGGGCAAGTTTCCCCCAAGAGAAGCATCAGCTCTGTGTGCAGGTGCCACCGCCAGCTCCCCAGTGGGATTTAGCCCACGGCCACCTTGAGAGAGACCAGTGCTGGGGACAGTGTCTGACTGTCGGCCTCTGGCAGTGCTGGAACAGGCGTTTTCTGTCACATGGGGTGTGTTAAGCGGTACCTTGCGTACCTGCCAGAGTCGCACTGGCTGTTTGGTTTAGCAGTTGTTGATTCACCGCACAGCGTAGTCCAGAGAGAGATGCTGCGGGGTCCACCATAGATGGATGAGAATATTTTGCAAACCAGGAAAGACTTCAGCATCTCTGGTGCTGACCTACTTTGGGGAAAAAAAGAAAAAAGAAAAAAGGGAAAAACCCACCAGCATTAAAATGGAATGAAGTGGATTACATTGCATTTACCTACCTATGTCCAAATCTGTCTTTTTAGTGGGAATTACAGGTTATCAGTGAGTGGCACTTGCTAGAGCACAAAGGGGTCCTCATTTGTGACTGGACCCAGATGTCTATTGAATGGGAAAAGCAGTTGCAGGAGGATGTGACATGGCTTTACCTTGTTTTCCCTTTGGTGTTATTCCACAGGGACACGCAAAACACAATATAGCAGAGACCATATTGGTTAGAAATACTTTGTCAAGTGTTTAGCCTTCTTGTTTCAGAACTGCTGCTGACTAGACTTTCATTTGCCCATTTTTTGGCATGACCTTGCAATTACTGGATCATTTTAAAAGGGAAGCGTTTTACTCCATGTATCCCTTTCTGTTTCTTTTGACTCTCTGGTGTCAGTGGTATCTTTTGAGTTGTTTGGGTCGCTGGGTGTTGCTTCTGTTTATTGACTGAATCACTGCAGCTGTTGTATCAGAATGGAAGAAATCAAAGGGATTTAAAATACCAACACAAACTTCCAGGCAGGGTTTGCCTGTTCAAGTGAAAATCATGGCACTCTGGTCATGAAAAATGAGAAATAAATTTGCAGGTATGAGTCACCTTGGGGAAAAAAAAAAAAAAGTGTGAATTCGGCCTTCAATATTGCTGAGACAAAGTTGTGAGTGTGGGGTCTTCGTGGCTGTTGCTCAGTATCCATTAAGGAGATGCAGTAAGATTTTCAGTAGTTATCAAAATCACTAAATAAATTTACACCAGCTGAGGGTCTGCCCCCATATATGCCATAAGGACTGTGGATAAACTTAGGTGGGAGTGCAGGAGACTAGGGACAGGATAACATAAAGCAGACGATTTCTACCAAAAAAACCCCACCAAAACAGGTAGAAGCAATAACATTGGCAAGCCTGAAACCGTATCACACAAACATTAATTCGAGATTTTCCATAGATTTTGTCTGTCACGATAAAGTTGTGTTTTCCAACCGTGTATTTGTACTACAGGTGAGTTTCCAAGACCAATATTTTTAGAGGTGCAAGGACAAATGCACTGAAGCCTGGGTAGCTTTAAAAACATCTCTGCTTATCAAAAGGTTTTGTGCATGGGGGCTCTGACACAACTTTTCAATATTTCATAATTCTGGAAAAAATTGAACCCTTCACCTTTGCATAAAAGGCTCCATTCAGTTTACATTCCTGTTTGGTTACCTTATTGGTTCACTTTTTTCCTTGACCTATTTGCACATCACTGGAACACTCTCCTATAGCTAATGCTACACATCAGTTTTGCAAAAATGACTGCATGTGAGGCACTCAGTAAATCTTCCAAGCAGCTCAAAGGTCAGATTGTAAGAAATAACTGAAATAGCTCTCCAGAAAAATGAGAACAGAAGAATTCAGAACGTGAGAGCCGTAACTGGAATAAGCTTATTTCTGGCAACCCACGCCGTTTTGTTACTTTCTGCAAGGTGTGTCAAAACAGAGTATGTAAGTGTCTTTGAAATTAAGATGTAAATTACAATTCCTCTGCTTTTCCCTGCGCCTTTTGATTGCCCCGTTCTTTTTTTTTTTCTTCTTCTTCTTTTAGTTTTTTCTCTGTAGAGGGGAAAAAAAAAAAAAAAAAAATCCTCCCCCCTTCTCCTTTAACTCTCCCTGCCAAGGGGAAGGCTGTTAAAATTGCCAATCCATACTGTATATGCAGCTTTTCCTACTGCGCTCCCTTGCTTTTGCACAGAACCCTGGTCCGAAGCCCATCACGACTCCGGGGGATTCTTTCCACGCGCTTCCATGGGCTTGAGACCAAGTGGAGTGTGGAGAATTTTTTCCAGTGTGCATCTTTCAGCTTTCTGCCCCACCTGTTTCCCACCAGATCCTGTCATGGGTATTAAATGTAATTCCTGTCTAATTACGGGTATTTACACCTCAACCTCAAAGCCGCCCGCTTCCACCTGCGCCCCGGCGGCCGAGGGCTGGAGGAGCGGGCGCGCGCGAGGCGCTGGCAGCGGCAGGGACACGGGAGCAGCTGTGTTTGTTTGATCTCCTCGCTGCCAGCTCGCCGCGCTTGGGGCTGGGAGAGCCAACGGAAGCTGCTAATAGAGGCAGAACTAAAGAAACATACACGGCAGTTCGGTATTCCCAAGTACACGTCCACCTTTTGAAAGACAAGAGGGAGAACAAGAGGGAGAGAGCATGGGGAAAAGCCCAAGGTAACTACAGGGTACATACAAACGGGCCCGTGTTGCTGTGTGATCCTTTGGGTCTCCGGAACGTTGAGAGCGCTCGGCTGCAGGCTTTGGCCTCCTGGGAGGCGAGGAAACGGCACCGCAAGAGGGCCGAGGGGCTTTGGCAAAGACCGAGGTTTTCTGCGTGAGGAAGGGAAAACCAGGAAGGCCTCCCACGGTTTTGGTTACGATGGTTTGAGACGGCAAACAAGCGCAAAACAAATACAAACAGATTCTGTGGGGGATGTTTAGTGGGTCTGGAATCAAGAGGTTCTTTTCAGGCGCGAGACACGGTGGCGTTGGGGATTGCTTTGAGCAACTTGAAAGGGCTAGAGGATGAAATACGGAAACGGTTAGGATTTTTCTCAGGAAAGCTGCAGCTGGGCTTCGTGGACAGTCAGAGAGAGGTTTATGGACTCAGTACTGAACGCTGGTACCACTGCAGGGTGTGCCAAACAACCATAGCCCTGACTTTCCCTGTCTCTCAGTAACTGTGTGCACCTGGGGCTGCTCAAGCTTTGGTGAGAGCCAGAGACAATGGATAAATGCATTCCTGGGGATTTGGGGACCTTATTTTCAAACCAATCTCCCTTGAAGTAATCTCTGCATTTATAAACTTAATTTTAAAAGTCTTCTATTCTGCGATGGGACTGTTGAAAGTGCTCTGCTGTTCAGGCATTCAGGGTGAGCGTGGAGGGACAGAAGAGCATGGGAACGGCCATACTGGTCCACACCAAAGATCCAGTCTCCTGTCTCCAACAGGGACTATTCATGGATAATCAGAGATCCAGCAAGTAAATACTGTTTGATTTATGTAGTCTTGAAGTTGACTATATCACTTTTAAGTCAAGTTGGGGAAAACTTTTGGTTACGCACATGTAAGCCCAAAGTGTCGTCACTGGAATATTGTCCGTTGACTTATACCACAACCCCAGGGATGATGAAAAGTGAGTTCTTCCAATGAATTTTTTTATCTGCCATTCACCAAATGTCAGCAAAATGGCAGGAGTTGCTGTTAGAGATGCTACTGTCATATATGCTTATTTTTCACAAAGTATCTCATTTACTGGTTCATATTTAAATATTCCTGGCAAGATGAACAAAAGAGTTGATAATGAAAAAAGCAGAAGAAAATTGTGAAATGCATTGTTGGTTATGTAGACTTTGGATGACTGTCTTTCCATTTAAGCGAACATTTTGGACGATTTAGAAATGCAGACTTCTCCCCTTTTGTTTCCAATTTTCAAAAACTGTTGCCGTTGTGATTTTCCTGTAGAAAATGACAATGTTTCATTAGAAGCGCGAAGTTAAAATTGGTGAAAAACCCACAAAACTCAAGTACTGTCAGCTTGAAAGCTAGATTGAATTGCCCGTTTGGGCTGAAACATTGGAGATGTTAGTTTTCTGATGAAATACAAAATATGGGGACAGGTTGATGAAAGTAGTCGTGTTCTGCGGATGTTTTCATCTGGTTAAAAAGAAATTGTTTTAATCTAAATGTTTTCCTAAATCTTTTCAGCTGCCTCTATGAGTAAAAGCCCCAGTGGTTGTGCAGCACCACTGTTCTCTACATGCTCTGATGGGTTAATCAGGTGTTAAACGGACACTCAGGGCACCGATGGCTATTTGAGAATAGAGTTACCAGGACACATAGGAAAGTCTCCCATCATGCATGGGGAGAATCTTCAAAAACATCAAGAGAAATGCAGTGGGAAAATGAATATTTCCCTACATTTTTTCATGGAGAAAAGTATTTAGTCAAAGCGTGACCGTGGCAGTTGAGTATCTCAGAAGGCTCTCCATGGAAGTGTTGTTAGCCCACCCATTCTAGAGTGGGGAGGGAAGTGGAAAGCACTCACAGCCTTGCAAATCAGGAGCTCGGGGAAAAGCCCTGCTGTATCCAACTGCCCGTCTGTGCCAGCGGAATGAGGCACCTCAGCTCCTGAAATGGGAGGCACTTTGGGGACCTCTCTTCTGGTGAAGCACGAGAGGGAGGCAGGCGTCTCCCAGGCTTTGTCTGGCAGGGAATGATGGACTCATGATCTAAAGGGCATATCCAGAGAGTCTTGTCACTTCTCCTGGAGCAGGATGGGAGGAAGGCTCAGAAGTTCTTAGTTTATCCTTTCCACTTATAAATCTCTGATCAGATTATATGACGGTCCTAGCCCTGCCTAGCTTGGTGGCAGGAAAGGTATGATGATCTAGAAGGAGCTGAAATCGTGCTGCAACCAATGCAGCAAATGCCTCTTTTCTTCATCACTCTTTCTGTAGCATGATTTCTGCAGCACTTTACTGGTGTCTTTTTCTTTCTGTTACGGAGAGAAGGGAAGGGAAGGGAATGACAAAAAAACTCAATTAAGCAAGGTGTTTCTTGCAGGGATATGGGTGCTGTTAGCATGACCTGAGATAGACTCCAGCAATCTCCAAGCACAAAAAGCAGATCAAAGTAAAAATGCTGGGAAATACAAATGTATGGCCTGTTTTTTGGCAACCTCGCATCGTGCCAGCTAGCACCTCCGTAGCTGAGACTATCAACACGGAGCTGGAGACTCATCCCACACAGACAAGCGAGGTCGGAAATAGCAACCTGTTACTGTGAATGGTTTTTAATAGGAGAGGAAAATTGAAGAAGCAAGTTATTGAGGGATTTCAAGGGGTCACAGCTAACTTTCCAGAAGCAAAATTTAACTTGTGGCTCTTTTTTTCTTCTATTTTTTAATAGTGTTTTCTCATTGACTGATTATGATCTTTCCAAAAGGGGAAAAAAGGGACCCTGCAGCACACTTGGTCTGAAGGGCTCGAATTAGGAGTTATCAAAAATCTCCCTGTAGCCAACCAGCTAATTTCAACGGCAGAACAAGAGAGCTTCTGTTACCATTCCATGCTGAACTCCCGCTGCTCTTTCCATGGCAGGTGTGGGCCCAATACCTGTTTATCAAGAGTCTTACTTATATAAAAGTAAAAAGTTCAGGAAACTAAAAATCTGAGTCACTGTCTGCTAAACTCCCAAATAAAATAGTTTTATTTTCCAACCAACTCAGTTTTCCTTATTTAAGCCCAAGGAAAAGAAAGAAAGAAAAAAAACTTGCTGTGAACCCTGACCTTTGGAGGTGTATTCCCCCCTGGGTGACTCATCTGTTTACCTTAGGACAATTAAATGTGAGTCAGTTTAAATAAACTTTAAAACCAAAGGAAAAATATGCTAAAAACAGACCTGACCCCACCCCTTCTCCTACTAGAGACTAAAAGAGAGGTATGAAAAAATGCAGCACAGATCACATTTTCAGGAAAATCCTAAGGAATCTGGAGCTAGGTGGCAAGTCACGGCAGCTCCTGTCCCGGGCCAGGAGCTGGAAGGTGGAGCTGCTCCAGGGTGGACCACGCAAAGGCTGTCCCCGTGCTGCCACCAGCAGCAACTGGCCATCGCTAATAAGCTAATGCAGGGGCCATCAGAGTCATTAACCCCAGTGCAATATAGTTAAATGCTTCACCTTTAGGCTACCAGTGGCTTCAAGGAATTTTGGTTCAGTAACGTCCTGACGGCTTGAAATATTTGGCACCGATAGCAGCGCTGTGAGCTGTGGAAATACAGCGAGCACCCCGAGGTCTGCAGGAGATAAAAACGGAGATAAAATCACCAGAGAATTATTAACTGAGGCCGATGGGGAAGAGCAAGAACAACCCCCCCTTAAATAAAGCAGTGCTAAATGTCAGAGTTTATGCCTGCAAGAAATGTGGCAGCTGCAGGGTGTAGCTCTTAAGAGGCCATTAATGGAAGGAATCAAAGCTGCTCTCAAACGCTGCAAGCAGGATTGCCAATGCTGTTAACAGGCATGTGTCCTCCCTGAGGCTGCCCTAAAAGCGGTGGCATTAAACAGAAATAACCCTAGATTTGGAGAAGTTTTTCACTGACTTTTGGTTTCTGCGTTGTTGAAGTACCTTCACATCACCTTACGAGTAGAGAAGAAAAAGCAGCAATATTCTGGAGGACCTCAACTGGCAGGTCTTGAAGGAAAACACTGACTGCGCTCTCAAACTCAAAGGACGACCCTGAGAAAGGAATACCTTGCTGAGAAGAAACACGGCCTCCTCTTCTCTCAACAGAAAGGGGCAAAGTCTCGAGCAGCTCCTTGGTGTGGCTCCGAGAGCAGCCGTCCCCCAGTGCCTCTGCGCAGAGGGGCACGAGTTGCTACTCGTCTCCGAGGCGCCCAGGGGTGGCAGCAGGGAGAGGTGCCACACAGGCAGGATGCAGGTGGGAAGGAGATCCAGAGCACGCTCTCACCTTGTTCAAACCACTTGTTTTTGGAAAGAGATCAGGCTGTTTTCTGCCAGGAGGATTTAAAGCAATCCAAGGGTTTTTTTCCCATATTATTGACCAAGTGGTCTCTAATGAGATGTCAGTTGACTTAGGGATTATATCTGCTGGACGGTTCAGTCCTGACATTGCTTCTGACATTGTCACGAGTGTTGTGCTTTCCATTGACCTCGGGGTGTAGGGACTCTTCTGGCTGTGACCACCAGAACCTGCTATCAGAAACTTTGCACTATGTGCATGAAGCGCAGAAGCAACGAGGACCCACCGGCACTGGCCAAAGCTCTTCCAAAATGCTGTTGCTTACCTCCCCGCCATCACTTCGTGCTAGAGAGGAGCCGGGGGAAAGTAAGACGAGAGGAAGGTGCTGGTAAAGAAACTACATGGAAAATGAGGATGGCTGCTCTTCTCATCATCAGTCAGGGATGTGACATTTAGTGTCTGGCTGCTCCTTCCCTGCCCAGGTGTGACCAGCCGTTCACCATCGGTTTTGGCACTTGTGTACAAACAGCACAACAGCAGCCAACGTTTAGAAATCAGCACCCAGCATTAAGGGTCTTCATCCACTGCCTGGAGTGTTTCAAACAGGCATTCCTCACAGTGAGCAGGCATGCTGCCAGGGCTCAGGGACCAAGGAAATTCTGGAAATACAGATTTCACAGGGAGACTGTGCGTAGGCAAGCCTTGCTCCCAACCAAGGCACTGGATCTAGCTGTGTGACCTGGGTTTTGTGGGTGCCAAGGCTCAGCACAAAGCTGCCAGGCTGTGTTCTGAGCCACTCTTGGGAGCTGCTGTTGGTTTCCTTTTAAACAAGGCAGAGTATGTCACACAACACCAGCCGTGAGACCTTGAGGGGCAGAAATGCAACCCTCCTGCCTGGTTCTTCTAAGGTAGAGTGTATTTTTTGGGTTATAGAGAATGCAGAGCTGTCTCATGGGAATTTTGTGGAAACCAGAGAAAACTTTTCAAATTAATTTTGTGCCATTGAAATATAACTGCCTACATGTTGCTAAAAAGCAAAATCTTTTTTGTGCACACTCTCCACTGCAAAAGGCTTGTGTGTCACTGAAATGGGCACCCAGAGCCCTGGTAAGGGGATCACTGGGTTGGCCAGCTGCAAATGGGCATGTATGTATGCAGCTGTGCTAGCTGGTCCAGAACTAAATGCTCTGTCATAATGTTGTACCAAAAAAAAAAAAGGTTCTGCAAACAAAGTCAGTGTCATTGGAACAAACAGAAATGACGTGGTAGTCTAAACTGTAGGTAAGATGAAGTCATTCATTATTTAATGCCTCTGGGAACAGACAGCAAAGTAACCTGCATGTCCATAAAAGTTGCTTACGTATAGAGTACTGCTCACGAGCCACTGCAGCCTGCACAGCCCGATTGATGGTCCTTGGGAGCCAGGTTTGTCTTTTTGTTTTGCTCTTTGTCCTATTACTTAGGAAAGCAGGACCCTGATTTGCACCTCGGGTTGGTAAGTGTTCCAGTGTGCCAACACACGAGGGCTGTGGAGGTATTTTCAAATCACAGACAAATCTAAGAAAATGGCAATCTGCTGGTCAAGGGTTCATGCGTAGAGGAAGGAGAAGGTTTTCAGATAGGATTCTGGTGCTGTCTTGCAGGGATCTGGCCACAGTAACACATGCTGTTCAGGCTCAGGAGTGGGTGTAAATGCACTATAACATTTATGCTCCCGCCCTCTGATCCCAGAATATGAAGATGTGGGTTGTGATGGCATTTCACATGTCACAGTCACAACAACCTCATTGACTCCCCAGAAGGCTACATTTTCGTACTTGTCAGTAGATGGCACTATTTCTATTGCCTGTCCGTAAGTACGGCCACCTCTCTTTTCTGTAAGGCTGAGGATGAGGGGGAAAATGGGTCTCCCCCAGGGAAGAGGATTTCAGAGACCTGTGGCCGGGGCTGCTGGAGTCAGGCGGGCGGAGGGACCGAGCGCGAATGGAAATCTCCCTTCACGGGGAGCAGCACTCTGGTTTTGCTCGCTCCGGCAGCCGACAGCCTGTGGGCTGTGTGGATGGGGTGCCTCTTTTGGGAGAGCACCCGTACACCTGGGGTCTGTCATGCTCTTCCTTCTCCTGGAGTCTGATCTGGCTTCCAGTGCAGTCACATGAGAGCACTATGGTTTCCATCTGGAGCAAAGTGGGACCTCAGGAGCTTAAGCAGAGGAACAGAAGTTCCCTGCAGGCAAGCAAAAGGTGGTAACCCTGCTCTGTGCCCATCCGGCCACACCACCGGCTGTGATTTCACCTAAAGGAAAGACCACTAGATACCAGGAAACTCTGAGGTCCCCAGGAAGGTCTCTCTGTTCAGCATCTGCCTGTGGTAGGATCTCCTTGCACTTGTGCTTAGGACTCTTTGCTCACCATGCTGGCCCAGGGATAACTGAGCCAGGCTTGTGGGCCCACGCACACCCCTCCTACAGATGTCAAAGTGATCACGAGGCTTGCGTTTGGATAGTGTCAAGGTGCCAGGTATCATCAGCAAGGTTATAAAAGATGAACTTGGTCTACCCCTGTGTGCAAATGAGCTCAAAGTCATCCCTCAGCATTTTCTCCTCTGAGCTCCTTTATGCTATTCTGAAACTATACAGTTTGCTGTCAGCAACTCCTCGATTTGTTTAGGCTCCACACCAGCGTCATATGTAAAAATTATTCCAGGCTGTTTGGTCATTGTCACCTATACAACGTGGATCCCAGCTCCTCACCTCCAGGACGTCCCATTATGCAGGCTGTACGGCGTGCTGCTCCTGAGCACACGGCCCGGTTTGCGTAGAGGAGAGGCACGAGCGTGCGCAAGTGGGTAGATAGCGCCCTGCGTCCTGGATTGCTTCCATGCCCTGTGGACTGATGGTGCACGTCTGGCAGAGTGACTCCCAGGTGGGTCTATGGGCTGCGTTGTAACCTCTTCCCTCGGCATTCAGATTTACTGCTCCGCGTTAAAACAGTCAGCCTCTTAACTGGAGATAGCATCCTGGGATTAAAGCCTGAAACAATTATTGGACTGTTATAAAACTCCTTTAAATAGTCCTACCCAGCCATTTCTTCGTCAGGTAATGACTAGCTAAAATGTTCCTGCCTTCATTTTCAGACCTCATTGTCAATGACCTCAGAACAGGTGAGACTGCAGCTTCCTGAGATCTGGGGGTTTGAACGTAATCGCTTTGCGCTCGGCAGCCATTAGGTCAACAGAGCTTTACTAACACACCGTGTGTTTACACAGCTTCCAACATTCAAAAAGCCAAAGGAGGATCACAAGTCTATCTTCGAGCCAAAGGGGAAAAAGATTGACACAGGGTTGTAATCATCAGTGTCTGAAAAAAGCCTTCTCATCTGTTCCTGAGCATGTTCAAACAAGACGTGACTCTTTGTACAACGGGGGCGCAGGGAAGGTGGGCAAATGCCATTCTTGTGGTTTAATTAAGGACCTCAATGAGGATCTAACAAATGCAACGCGCGTCGTGCCTAGTGGGTCTCGTCTGTGTCAGGAGAGAGGGAGGGAGGGAGGGAAGGAGGGAAGGGGGGGATACCGAGGAGGGTGCAGAGGGTGTGGGATGTGAAGGACGGTGTGTGGCAGCTGTTCACAGCAAATACTATTCTCGCTCATGGCTATGTGTTCCAGCCCTCTTGGAAAATTACATCTAAATAACAGATCATGAAAGAGCAACCCTAACAAGGCCTGTAATTTAGTCCCAAGAGGAAATTCTTCATTCATCAACTGTACAAGAGACTAAATTAGTTCTCTGCTGGACAAGGCTTTGCTGGCAGTTTGCTCCGTGGGTCAGCCCTACCTTCAGAGCAGATCCCACTGGGAAGCCACTCCTGCCAGGGACAAACCCACTCCCGGCCCATTGCGCTGAGAGGGACACCACTCACCGAGCCCAGGGCAAGGCTTTGTTCTCACATGTGTTTTGGGAGTTTTGGGGAGCGACTGGCGCTGTCTGAGCTTGTTGGACAAGAGGGTTGCTGTGAGGGTGACAGCGTTTTGCCCCAAGGTGGAGCATCGCCCAAAGACAGCGTTCCCTTCCCGTCAGCGCTCCTTGTGGTGCGCTCTGCGGCTTGGTTTAAGACGACGAGCAAAGATGCTCTCCTGCTGTAGCAGGTCTGCCACCGGAAAGCTCTTGCACAGCTCACTGGTAGGCAGAGAGCTGGTGTCAAGATCTCGTGCTGCCTGGACAGGGAGAAGGCACCCAAAGGGCTTCCTGGCTGGAACAGCTATTGCAGCACAAACCTCCATAGTCTGGGGCTCCATTCCTGTACCTATGGATGTGCCTACAGATGCGGCTGTGTTTCTTTTGTCATTGCAATAGAACATTTTTTACAGTGTTGACTCTCTAGATTTCCTGTTAGTGCTTCCCTTGCACACAAAAGCAAGGTTTGTTTAGTTTCTTCCTTTACAGCAATTGCTATTTTTCAGGTGCAGTTAGCAACTCTCCCATTTCCAGAGGCCTGGTGTGTGGGTGTGGGAGAATAAATCAAAGCCATCCAGATCTGTAAGAGGTGTACTGGGCAGTTAAAAGTACATAATTTTTTTTTTTTTTCTCTTTGTGCTTTGAATCCAGTTCTGCCACTTTCACTCATACTAAGAAGTATCATTCTCAAAGAGACATCCTATTTGTATTGGGAACTCATGAAAGCACCATGGAAAGTCAGGAAGTCTTCAGGACCATTCCCAAATCGTAGCAGTATTACAAAAGGACAGAGTACATAAGTGCAAGAGGACTAGCTGACTCTGCTCAGACACCTCTGAAATTCTACCCCTGTACCTGAAGTTCACTGTCTTTAGAGATGTTATGCTGTTCTAATGCAAGTCATGGTCTAGTCTGCATGTTTGAAAGTTTATTCTTGATGATACTTTCTTCATCATCATCCCTAACTTCCAGTACGTCTGCCCAGTATCTTCTTTAACCTATTGATCATTTCTAGGTGTTTTCAGCATAGTACAAAAACCCTTGTAGGTAATTATGGATGATTTCTGCCAGATTGTGTTTTGTTTATGTCTAGAAATATGGGGACTTTTATCTGCTTAGAAACAGGATGGTTATCTGCATGCCCTTATTCTTATTGCTCCTGAATCCTGTTTTGATGGTCTCTTGGTATTTGGTGACAGTGATTTTCTGTAGCAATGTACCTTCCATGTTAGTTATATATGAAGGCATTGCCTTTTCTTTAGTTTTCTTTTTTTCTTTCTTTTTAGTTTCACTGAACTTTTATTTGCCCTTCTGTTGGGGGATGCAAAATGCATATGAGGTGCTCCCCACCCCCTTCCACTCTTGAGAGGAATGCTCCTCTCACATCCCCTCTTATTCATTGTACTTAGAAATTAAACACGCCTACACTTTTCAGACTCTCTACAGAAACTTCTCTGCTGCTTGTCATTTCATTTCTCCTTCCTGAACCACACACCGTCTTCTGAATCTGTTACTTGCTGTTCTTCGGAGATAAGGTATGTTAGCAAACACAGCGAACAGTTTCCCCTTTGGTCTGAGAGGTAAATCAATATTTGAGGCCTTGTAGGATTTTTTTCCTTTAGGAGGAGAAATGGATGACAGGAGCCAGGTATGCGCCTTGACACGAGCTGTTTATTTGCAAAGAATGCTCACGGCTGCCCGAGCCCCAAACACAACAGGAGCCAACACGGGGAAGTCCTGTTGCTTGCACCATTCGAGTCTGTTCTGCCAGTCCCTTCTGAGCCTCGGGGAGCTCTGCTGCTCTGCAGCCCGACATCTGCTGGGTTTGCTCCTTCCTCTGCCACGCACCCCCTCGAGATCTCGCCAAGCAACGCTCGTGCCCCTTGAGCAGCCGTCGGGGCAACTACCTCTGCCCAAAGGTTGTCTCCGGATCAGGCCTTGGCGAGGACGGTGGCTCCTATTGTTTCCAGCTACGTCCCTGCATAAATGACTTTCTCCTTCTACACACAAAAAAAGAGACATCTGACACCCGCTGGCTTTGTGCAAAGCTGTTATTTGCTATAGACCAGTGACCCAGTTGAAGGCAGACATTAACTCCTTTCACACGGAAGAAACCCCATTGCTAGAATACGTTCAGTCTGGGTTTCTGTCACATCCTTCTACTTCTTAATACTTTATTTACTTATTTGGCTCACTGTACCAGGTACGGAGATTTTTCTTTATGATGTTTAGGTTTAGTTCTCCCTGTCCACAGGCAATGACAGGTAATGTACACGCCAAATGCAAGTATGAGTAATTTTCCATTGTACTTTGTACTAGGAATTACCGACACTTGTCGTCAGTGAATTTTGTCTTCCCATTCACCTGCTTGTCCCAGTCTGTTCTGAGTTTCCCTGTAGTCTTCACTGGTGTTAATGATACCAAAGAACTGGTTCCCATCAGCAAATTGTGCTATCTCAGTGTTGAGCCATTTTCTGGAGAAGGTATGGCTGTGTGAAAATACACTCACTTTGCCTGGAAGTCCTCTTCTTGGCAAAAGTTGTTTGTAGGGCTGTTCTCTCGGGCTGGGGCTAAGCCCAGGGCTCTTCCGATGTGTAATGAGCTGTGTAATGGGACCTTCTCTCTGCTCAGATAGCAGAGGAAGGCTGTTTTGATAGTGCTGTCTGAGGGAATAGAAGAGAAGTCTTGGGAGGCAGGAGGTGTCCGGCTCAACTCTGCAGCCCGGTCGCTCTGCAGGACCTTGCAAAGCCCTGCCATGTTTCTCGGCCCATTCCCACTTCTCCGCTGGCTCCTGGGGCTGTCCTGAGGGTTAACCATCAGAGACACATCATCTTTCTTTTGTACTAAAAGAAAGACTCTTAATTATGTCTACATGACAGAAGTCTAAATGGAACGACAGTGACCTGCGTGGAGCTGTATGGTAGCGTTGCAGCACTGGGGATACGTCGCAGCGTCTGCTGAACGTTTGACAGGTACTGTAACGCTTGCTAAATGCAAGGCCTTATCATTACAACCAATGGAGACAGCAACAAACCCTCCTGTGTCCTCAAAGTTACATTGGTTTTGGATTGTTTCATACCTGGCAAATCCGACTGTGGTACCTTACGTTGCTTTCTTTTATTCCGAAAGCATCGGTTGGACTACGAAAAATGTCGTGGTTTCAGCTGAAGGTCAGGCAGCCCACAAAGCACTGAGAGAGCACTTCTCAAATTCAGTTCTTCACCACATTTACTGCACGAGACTCACTTTCACTTTTACATTGGCCATTCAGGAGAAAATGAATATCCCATTTCATAAAACAGCAGTTGAGAGCACAGTTTTCACCTCCCTCTTAGAGTTACTCAATAGAGTAATAAGGTGCAACAGCATTTTCATGGGGTATTAAAATGAAATGGCAAAGGAGTGTTTTACTTTTCAGTCGAGAGGGAGGAAGCGAGTCCCGGGATGCTGAGACTCAGCTGAAGGTCACATACCTCCTTGTCACGGGGCTGAGACCAGATCTCTTAAGTATTGACCTCTGCTCTCACCAGAAGAGCACCCTTCCTTTCAAGACAGGAGCTGGTGAAAGCTGATCTCACACATCCAGGTGAAATTGTTACCTCGCAGCTCCTTGGAAATGCGAGTTATTCCTCTTGCTGGGAATAACTGAGGGTAAGACCTGGATTTCATGCTGTTCTTTTGGTATTATAGTGAAAAAAAAACCCCAAACTGGGAGACTGTTTAAGCTGGTGACTCATAACCATACCTGTGACACGGCTACCAGCTTTCCTCTCGAATCGTGTTACAGCGTGGACCAGAGGCCGTCCTCAGACCGATGCCTGAGAAGCGAGCACTGCTTGTGAATGGGTAGAGGAGCACCAGTAGCACCAGCACCCCCGGCACGTCCAGAGCCTGTCTCATCGGCGTGCCAGTGGCCAGTGGCAGCAGCTGGGGGTTTGCCGTCCAAAGCCAGGAGCTGAGCTCCGCGGGGTTGCCTCAGCGACTGTCTGCACTGCCACATTATTTTGTGGTATGGCTTCACGTCAGGTTTTCCTCATTTGTGCAAAGAGTGACAGCCTCCTGGAGTGTAATTTACTTTAGAAAGGCTGAAAAGTGCCCAGCTGGTGTCAGCTCTGGGCCCTGGCCAAGAGGGAGTTCATGAACTGGTGAACTTGTAACTGGCCCCAAAGCCTGTAAAAATGCTGTGCGAAAACATGGTCTGTGAGCTCCTTCCTAATAGTGCAACCACATTTCACCGTTAGGAAACTAAAATTTCTTTTCCCTTCTCCCTCTTTTCATCCCAGGACACTGCTATGCTTTTGACTGGCATTAAAAAATGTGGCAAGTCAAACCTCTGAGGTGACATTTCTGTCTCCAAGCTGAAAGGACACGCACACAACATTTTAGGGACTTGCATGGATCTATCCATGTTTGGTTATTTATGTCTGGAGGACTGGACTGTCTCATAAGGAGTTCTCCAAAAGGATGCAGAAGGGATGTTCCTGAGGAGCTTATTGTCCATGTGCACTGGGTCGACCGCAGCACGGTCATGTTGCTTAAAATGTGGTGGAATAGGCAGCAGTGAAAGTCTGTGACAGGGGGAACTCGGAGGAAGATTTCCTGTCCTAGCAGCTCATGGTGTCTCCACAGCCATTTCTTTTAAAAATTGTGAAATATGCAGGAGTTGCAAAGGATAAAAGGGTGTCTGCTGCCTTCCAGCAACAAGTGTCTCTGGGCAGCACTTACAGCATGTAAATCTGTGAGGGCTCACTTCAGCTTCTGGCTGGTAAAACTCCACGAACACGAGTTCCTGGAGGGGATCTGAGTGGCTTCTGGGGAACCGCATGGGGAGGGACTCGTGGAACTCCCGTGTTTTGCTCAGTTGGGATTCCCATACTCGTCTCCCTCCCCTTTTTCCACACCGCCGCGAAGGTATGTAGTAAAAATAATAGTGACAACCAAGGTCAAGTCTAGAACAGAAAGGCTTCACAGGGTGTGTGTACCAGTGGAGCGCTCCTCGCCTGAGCGCGGCTGCACAGGGACAGCTGTACTCTGGGGCCGCACACGGCAAACCCACCCTGCCGCCCACCCTGCCGCCCAGCTACCGTGCCACCGCCGCGGCCGTCCTCTGGGCAGGGGACAGGGAGCACAGCCCTGCCCGGAGCGCGGTGCTGCTGGGGTTCGGCTGTGCCGGAGACAGACCAGCCAGGTCATTCATGTTCTGGGCAATTGAATGATCGCCGCGGCAAGCAAATCCCCTCAGCGGCTTGAAAAAAATCTCAAGTAACATTCATTTTTTCAAGAGTCGCTGTGACACAAATGCTGCCGTTAACGGTCGGGAATAAAGGAGGTAACCATATCTGCTTGCATATGAGAGACATAGACACTGTGGACTTATAATTGCGTGCACTCATGTTTAGCATCATTATCTTCTCTCATTTTATCTTTTTTTCCATGAGAGCTTGCCTCACACAGCCTTTCCGCTGCCAAATCCATAACATTTGTGTTAGAGCACTCTAACAAGACAGGAGTATGTGTCAGTGTCTGCAGTCTGGAGCGCAGTGACAGCTCGGGATGTATTGTGCTCTCCTATCTCCTTTTGTGGTCCCCTGTGGAACAGGGTTATATATATAATGCACGGTGTGAATCGGGCACGGTTTCCCTCACACTGAGGACTAGATTCCTGACCAGGGAGTTTGGCTCTGCTGTGGCTCGGTGACGTAGAGCGTCGCAGGGTGTTTAGGCACCTTCCTCGCTTTGACTTCAGGGAAGGAGGAGCTGCGTTGGTTTGGGAGGACTTGCATCACGTCTCTCTCGTGCGCACGCTTCAGAAAGTTTATGTTCCACGTGAGCATGTGGAGAAGCTGACATTTGTCAGAATCCAGAGATAAGTCAGCTTTATTGCTGATTATCTCAGATTCACTTTTTAGAGGGTAGATTACAGCCATAAGATAGGGCAATGTTACTGCTGGTTGTTAAAACAAGAAGGGAGGGGAGAGGGCTGTTGCTCTTTTGGGGAACAAGATAAGTTTCTTTTAGTGATGGCAATGGTTCAAGCCAACTTTCCTATGCACACTCTACTCAGATGTATTTCCATGGCCACAAAGCAAAAAACCTTTTTGCATACAAAGAGGCGAAGGGTAGGGTAAAAGTTTTGCCAGCTGTCATTTTTTGCTTGATTCCCCTATTTCCAGCACCATTGTGTAAAGCCTGGCTAGATAAGCCTATAATAAAGATGCCCATGTTTGCATACGCGTATGCATAGGTATGCAATTCATACACTGATCCCCAGAGGCTTTGCTAAAATATTGAAGGTTTACCGCTTGCTTTTGAAAGAAGGAACTGGAGTCTGCTCTCCATCCCAAAGACATCGCTCGCTGTGAAAATGGGTAAGCGGGTAAGAAGAGATGGTGCTGGGATGCCAGTGCTATATGGCCTCACAGTTTGTGGCTCAGGAAAGCCACCAAACATAACTTCTCTCCCTAAGAAAGCTAAAAATCGATGTTGAGATAAGAGAAATTTCCAGTGTCTGGCTAATACTTTAAGCCTCTCATAGAAAACAAATCCTGCTCTCCTGTCTGTCCTGGCAACCCCCTACCTTTAGCAAGGTAAATGAAATGAATTTGAGAAGAGAATTTGGTCTCACTTCAGATGAGTCCTTTAACCTATCTTAGTAGCAAAGCCCGTGGCAAATCCCATGACAATAAAGGTGAAAATTTGGGTATTTTTCAAATATGGGTACTTTTCAATTATTATTCTTTTCTTCGTTATCATCAATGAGCTCATTAGTGCAGCCTGGGGGAGGGAACCTTACTGTGCAGTTAGAGATGACATTCATTCCTTGGCAGCGCCTCCGGAGAACCAGGCAGCGCGGCTCAGGCAGGGACGCCGTTCGCGAGGAGCTGCCCCTCACAGCAGCCAAGAGAAACTCTTTTTGGGGTGGAAGGCGTGCAATACACACATAAAAGTTAACCCATCCCCAAAGCAGTAAAATGTAGATTTTATGCCCAGAAGTTTCAAAGGTTTTATGCATTCAGAAGCTTTTGTTTACTTTTTAAATACTTACTATTTGTAGATATTATATTTGTATAATATTACCTTTTGTATCTGTTGTGTTTGTTATTTTCCTGTAGAGAGAGTTTATTTTTTTTTATTTTCACTGTATTCATGATGGCAATGTAATCTTGTGGTGAAGAGTGGCACTATCTAGATTGCTGTGCTATGGAAAACTATTAGTATTCCTTTCATGTTGAAAGCTCATTGTTTGTACCATACCAAAAAAAGATAGTTATTCCAGCCTACTCTCCCCGTACTGCTCCTTATTTTATGGGCTTATACTATCTCCTCTTACTCGTCTTGTCGTTCATGTTAGCTCTACCTGGGAAGTTACATGCATTTGACATTGTTGGGATATGAAAAGCTACCACGCAGCCCTCTTAAAGTAGATGTGAGATGCATTCCAGGATCTCTTTTTTCCTCCGTCTGGAATAATTTATGCCAATAGAAACCAATTAAGTATTTTTAGGAGTTAAGCTTTAAAGTGTGAATCGGTTTTAAGAGAAATTATAGCAAATCTCTTTAGGTTTTCTTGATGTTATCTTCATAGGCTGTAGAAATAGGAAGACTTCTTTTAATCAGTAGAAATAGGAATACGTATTTCTGCTACCAGAATCACAGGACAATGCTATCGTTTAGGCTGCAAATGAGAGATAGACATGAATCTCAGACCAAGCTTGTGAAAATGTAAATGGTGTGAATGAAATTGAGTTAACTTCAGGTTTTAGAAAGTCAAGATTTTTAGTAAAACTTTTGTTTGCACTTGGACTCACAGGTCCAAGGACTTCATTAGTTTTGATTGTAATAATAAACAACATATGTACCCTTATGCGTACGCATGGGTTGTACACATACACGTGCCTCAAAAACATGCCCAATTTTGAAAGTTTTTTAAAGACTTTCCATATAGAGAAAGTAGCAGAATAAATCCAGAAGCGGCACAAAAGTAGCAGTGGTTAGTAAGTGCTGTCGCCAATGAACATGCTCCTTCATGAGCGCTGCAGTGTCCGCAGCTGAGAGGAGCCACTAACGAACCTTATCTTTGCCTGAGATAATGGTTAGGACGCAACAGGGGAGGTGGGAGGGAATTTGACCACCCACAGAACAAATACCAGTATCAAAGTGCAACTTATGCCCCAAAGCAAACTTAACTTGCCGGAGTGACATTTCTTCTTGGCATTTCATCTGCTTTGCTAGGTGAGGGTCGGGGAGGAGGAGGGGAAGGAGAAGGGGAGGCAGGGGGAGAAAAACAGCCCGGCTGACATTTCAGGTGAGTAAATAACCTGTGTGGGAAGCAGCTTGCGTGGTGTTGCCGTCCGTAACGTGTAATTCGCACGCCAATCGGCACAGGGTGCACGGGGCGGGCTGGGGAGGAAGGGGAGCAGGACACCATCCCGTCCCCGTCCCCAGGGCGGGCTGGGGAGGCGTTCGGCAGAGCCAGAAATTGGGGATCAGCCTTGTCAGGTCGGATCTCATCAACAGCAAGGAAGGGCAAACCCAGGGACTTCGTTCCACTCAAGGTGCCATTGGTTCCTGTGCCCCTTGGAACATGAAATCAGCTCAATTGCGTGAAAAAGGCAACATGTCCTTGCGCTGCAGAAGGCCGGGATTCGATCCCCCGTGACTGCTTTTTGCATAACCAGAGACTCAGCACTGGGAAGAGCCAGCTGCTTCGGGGGGGGACGTGAAATGAGCACTTCAATCTCTCTTGGAGGTCCTGTAGGATTATGAGAGCATTCGGTTTCCCTGTGCATGTTCAAAAGGAACGTCTGCTTGTTTGTACCAGCCTAGGAATCCACCTCTATCTCACAGTATCTCTTGAGAGGATGTGTGCTCTTGTGAAGTAAAATATTTAAGTTGTGATCAGTTACCCATAACAGCGCAAAAGATGGAGATAAAACAAGGTATGGTTCCTCAAGGCACTCAACAGGGCATCTCGCTTCTGCCTCAGAAATGGGTATCTATATATAGCACCATCGCCTTCCTCATGAGACCCAGTCAGCTCCCAGGTCCATGGGCATGGCTTTTTCCTGCCTTGACTCCCAGGAAACTGCAGAAAACTGATAGCAAACGTATGCAAGCAGAAAACACAGTATCATCTTTCCATGCTAACAGATAAGAAGGAAAATGAGGCTTAAGGTCTCAAAACACCATCAAAACAAAAGTGAAATGAGGGTTATGCACAAGATTACTTGGAGGTGTGTTCTGTCTTAAACATATGAGTATTAATTGCTGCACGAGCAGCGATTAGGCTCAGCGCAGGTGGCTGTGAGGATGTTCTGCAGGAAACGTGCCTGGTGGCACAACAGTACGGTACTGCTGCCGCTCGCGTTCTGTCTGCTGAAGTAGAGCCCTGTCAACTGCAGCTTCCCAGGAAGAGCGGGAGTGATGCAGCACTGGAGAAAGGAAAATAATAATATATTGGTCTGAAGAAGAACGTGGAGCAGGAATAGCCAGTTCATGTGCTCGGTACCACATCTGGCTTCTGCTTCCAGTTCCTCCGTGCCACATGTGGACGTGTAGGTGTTTGCCCACTCCCTTATTGCAGATTTCAGTAACATGTGAACAGCAAATCAAACTGAAATTTCTAGTGCATCTCGTCGCCTTTGGATTCTGCCACCTTTCAGTTGCTTATAATGTGATGTAACTTAATGTTAAAGTGAAGGGCTGCAGTGGTATTTTAGTGGGATGTAATTCCATTCTTTACCTTAGTGAGTTTGTTTGGACCACAGCGATGTGCTGCTGTGGCAGTCACCTCATGAATTTGGGCCCCAGTGATTAATATTGCTTAAAAAGAAAATGTAGTCCATATCCCAGAGGTCTTCCTCTGGGCCGTGCCATGCCCAGTGCTCAGCGCAAGGTAGTGACGTGGGGCGCAGTGTCATACACCGCTGCTCACCAGCGAGGCTCCCTGAAGTTCTGGTCCTGGAAGTTACTGCAAACTGAGTCCCCTTCGTGGGTTCACGCAGTCACAGTGAATCATTCGTTACTGGAGTAAATGTTCGTGATATTCAAAGGTCAGGAATAATCTTTGTAATCTTGTTTAAAGTCCTGTTCTGTGAAAGTTTTAGAGGTGCTCAAAATAACGTTTAATAGAAAATAGTTTTAAAAATTGGTAGCTTTCAATGTTTACTTTCTCTTTCTGTGAAGCAAAACTGCGCTTATGAAATACTTTCAAGCTTTGTTAAACATTCGCATACAATTCTAGTTTTGCCCATATTGTCCAATTTGTTGTCCATAGTAATGGTCAAATTGTTTCCCACCAGGAATATGTTGACCCACACGGCTTTGAGAGAAATGAAGGAGGTTAGTCGTCGTCTCAGTGCAGAAATCTTACTTTTATCAAATGAAACAGCATACACCACTGGCATTTTGTCACAGCTGTTACTCAGAAATACCCCGTAAATGAGCATACCAATTAATGTATAAAATGTTTTTTGACAAAGAAATAAGAATAATGATCAAGGAATATGCTGAAGCGGGTAGTACCAACAAAGACTCTATCCTGCTGCTCATTTTTTTGGCAATGTTATTGAGCAAGTTCTCACTTGGGGGAAATAAACTTCATTTGTTATGTCTGTTAGATATTTTACAGCCTCCACCATCCTAGTAGCTGCAAGTATGTTGCAGTTTTAAGAAAAAAATGTACTTTCACTGGACAGCTTTCAAATTAATCTTGACTGCGAGGAAATCGGGCTTGTGGCATTTATGCAATTCTTCTCCCTGGAAAGGCAGCAATGAGAATATAATGAAATTCTCTTCGTCTCTCTAATTAAACATCTTGCGACCGAACAAGAGAGGGGTAGGAGTGGAAATACCCAGCCCTGTTAGGTAATTGCTGATAATCACAAACCTGCTCTCGGTGCTTGAAGAACTGCAGGCTGAGGGCTGAATGCCTGCCGGCTGCCCGGGGCTGCCCGCGGCCACTCGTCTCATCTCATCGCATCTCATCGCGTTCCGAAAATACGCGCGAGGGTGAGGGGCAGCCACCACCCTGCGTGCAGAAAGGCGCCCCGCAGGGGGACAGCAAGGTGTCTCCAGACGCAGGAGAGCCTGTGGAGGAGCGGCGGGAGCGCAGGAAGGCTGGGAAGGGCTTGTGGTGCCCACGCCGTTGTTGACCACCCGTGGGGCTGCTGAGGGGCTGAAAACTTATGGTTACAAATGACCACATCTGCAGGAACTGAAAGTGCACAAGTCCATGGGACCTGATGAAATTCATCCACGGGTCCTGAAGGAGCTGGCGGACCAAGTTGCGAAGCCACTTTCCATCATATTTGAGAAATCGTGGCAGTCTGGTGAAATTCCTGTGGATTGGAAAAAGGGGAACATAACCCCGATATTCAAGAAAGGGAAAAAAGAGGACCCAGGAAACTATAGGCCAGTCAGTCTCACCTCTGTGCCTGGCAAGATCATGGAGCAGATCCTCCTGGAATCTCTGCTAAGGCACATGGAAAATAAGGAGGTGATTGGAGACAGCCAACATGGCTTCACCAAGGGCAAATCCTGCCTGACAAACCTGATGGCCTTCTACGATACTGCCACGAACTTGGTGGACAAAGGCAGAGCAACGGACGTCATCTACCTGGACTTAAGCAAAGCATTTGACACTGTCCCGCATGACATCCTGGTCTCCAAATTGGAGAGTCACGGGTTCGATGAATGGACCACTCGGTGGATAAGGAACTGGCTGGATGGCCGCACTCAAAGGGTTGTGGTTAATGGGTCAATGTCCACGTGGCGGCCAGTGACGAGTGGTGTCCCGCAAGGGTCAGTACTGGGACCAGTGCTATTTAACATCTTTGTTGGAGACATGGACAGTGGGATCGAGTGCACCCTCAGCAAGTTTGCCGATGACACCAAGCTCGGTGGCGCGGTTGACACACTGGAGGGAAGGGATGCCATCCAGAGGGACCTGGACAGGCTTGAGAGGTGGGCTAATGCAAATGGCATGAAGTTCAACCAAGCCAAGTGCAGAGTCCTACACCTGGGACGTGGCAATCCCAGGCATAAATACAGGCTGGGCAGAGAATGGCTGGAGAGCAGCCCTGAGGAGAAGGACTTGGGAGTGCTCATGGATGAGAAGCTCAACATGAGCCGGCAGTGCGCGCTGGCAGCCCAGAAAGCCAACCGTATCCTGGGTTGCATCAAAAGAAGCGTGGCCAGCAGGGCACGGGAGGTGATTCTCCCCCTCTACTCTGCGCTTGTGAGACCCCACCTGGAGTACTGTGTCCAGCTCTGGAGTCCTCAACATAGAAAGGACATGGAACTGTTGGAACAGGTCCAGCCAAGGGCCACTAAGATGATGAGAGGGATGGAGCACCTCTCCTATGAGGACAGGCTGAGAGAGCTGGGGCTGTTCAGCCTGGAGAAGAGAAGGCTCCGGGGAGACCTGAGAGCAGCCTGTCAGTATCTGAAGGGAGCCTACAGGAGAGCTGGAGAGGGACTCTTGGTCAGGAAGTCTAGTGCTAGGACAAGGGGTAATGGTTTTAAATTGGAAGAGGGGAGATTTTGATGAGATATTAGGAAGAAGTTCTTTACTGTGAGGGTGGTGAGGCACTGGAACAGGTTACCCAGGGAAGTTGTGGAGGCCCCATCCCTGGAAGTGTTTAAGGCCAGGCTGGATGGGGCTTTGAGCAACCTGCTCTAGTGGGAGGTGTCCCTGCCCATGGCAGGGGGGTTGGAACTTGATGATCTTTAAGGTCCCTTCCAGCTCTAACCATTCTATGATTCTATGAATTTGAACGGCTGGGGGTCTCTGGCACACCATAGTGGTTTCCCAAGAAAGGTGACTGGTTTTGGGTGTGTGATTGTAGCCTGTGGTGTCGCAATGTGCCACCTGGCTCTCCAGAATGGCCGGACAACGTAGACAATTCAGATGTGTTTGTGCCTTCCGGCCAGCAGCGCTGCCCTACCGGGTACCAGATAAGGGGCGAAACAGTGGCGTCCGCTATGTATCATTAGAGTGAAGCAGCAAATGAGTGAGAATGTCTTAAGGAACTCATTAGGAGAGCACCTTGCTGACTGAAGACATTTGACTGATTAAAGTAATTTGTAGTTTTGCCCAAACTGCTTCGATCTTCAGGCTGGGGACAGCATGCTCACCTAAGGTGGGACTAACTCAGTAAGAGTTATTTACAGACATTCTGTAAATAAACACAGAAAATTACTCTAGATTTATATCTTCCTTTTCATAAGGATCTTCCCATTTGCTGTAATGTTGTAGCAGTCCTGTTAGGAGCAAAGCCGGCTAAGTGTCCAGGACAATTCTGCAGGGCTCTTAAATCTTTGTGAATCCTGAAGCAAAGCTACAAAACTACACAGAGATGGATGTCAAAATTATTCTCGTTTTGCACATTTCATTAAGAAACTGGGAGAAGGTGCTGTTGGTGAGTCCTTCAGGCCCTGCCAATGCCATTCCCTGCACAGGAGGGACACGGGTGTCCAGACGCTGCCATTTTCACCAGCCAGTTGACCTGAGCACGACAGACGTGACCATTTTGGGCAGCAGCTTTCTTCAGGGACTTTATTCCTAGCAGTTCTGCTCAGTCGCCAGAGGGCAGACATCTGTAATTCCCCTTTATTCTCCTGCATCCTTCTCATCCTTGTGAAGATTGTAGGCTCACCAGGGCAGGGTGGCGACTTGTCAGCCGTATTATTTGAAATGAGAAGGTGAATCTTAATAAAGCCAGCAATAACCCCTGCGCCGTCGTTTCTGATTGTGTCTGGCCAGCCTTTGGCGTTGAATGAGATGCCCTTGGTCCTAGTGAGGGAAGGAAAAACATTGTCCTCTCTGGAGCAGTATTGTAGCAGTGACAGGGAGACAGGTCTTATCTCCTATATAAAGGGTTGTGGTCGTTAAGTAGATCCCTTTCACTATGGTAGCGTGTTAAATAGCCTTTAGTTGAGCACAGAAGCAATAGCGTTAGAGAAGATGAGAAAGCACCAACAGTAATAGTCAGGGTGGTTTTTGTTTTCCAGCATAAATCATTTTTATCGCACAATTGGCGCTGAACATTCTGTACGTCTCAGAGACGTTCCATTGACTCCTTTACCTGCAGAATTCCTTTAAAGTTTAACAATGCAGAACTAATTTTGATGACTCAGTAGCACGAAAATTGTTATTTTAAGAGCCGAAAAGGTATTTTCCCTGTGGATTTTCTAGCACTGAGGCAACATTCTGAATGTTTTGACTGCTGCTTTGTCTGACAATGTAAACAGACAGGAATAATTTAATGATTAACTCGTTATCCCTGATGCATGCCTTGATGTCTCATCTTGTTATTAACAGTTTGCCCGTGTTTTGAAATACGTATAATATGAAGCAGAGCTAATTTTGCTCTGGAATGCTCTTTCACACCATTCCACAACTTTTTCCACCCACTGGCTGAGCTTGGTCAGTGAAGACGCTCACTATTAACATCCCAGCAACTCGCTCTGGCACTTTCAGCTGTATAAAATTAAACCCACTAATAAGAAACTGTGCATCAAAGAACTTGGATATGTGCATAAGTCCATCCTTATTCAGCCTGCTATTTAAGCATATGCTTAACTTTAGTATGCACTTGCAAATTTTGCTTAAAGCAGCCAGACTCTGTCCTGCTGGTTGGGTCTTTGAAATACTTCCTGGCACCATATCCTGTTTCTGTCATCTTGAGTAGTTACCTGTCTGTCATTGCCAGTTCCACACACACTCCTCTTCTGAAAAGCCTTCTGCAGAACACTGCAGCCTGATAGAAGATCTTGGAAAAATCACATTTGTCTTTGAGCACGAGTGCCTTCTTGTTTTCCATACAAACTGGAATGCCAAAAAAAGAACAGAACACTTTTGCCATCAGGGAGAGTTTTTGATGCGTTTTCACCCAAACTTTCAGTGTGACAATATCATTATGCGCTGGGGTCTTTTTTCACATTTGTCACATTATGATGCATGTGCTGCCTGTGAAGCACTGAGCATGTTTTAAATAACCTTATTTCATCACATTAGCATCCAAACAGCTAAGTCGATAGGCAGCGTTAACAGAGCTACACTGTGAATGACCCCGAACAGCAGGAAAATCCTCAGAATCCCTTTTCCTGATCCTCGGAAAAACATTTAGAAAGTGCATCCTTTGCTAGTGTTGTATGAATTGATGCACCTGAAAGCAATCAGGACTTGAAAAATGGAAACTCTGGCATTAAAACAAGCAGTAAAATAATCATAAAAGCCATAATGGGCAAAGCCCTACCGTATATATGCATTTCCAGCAGATGGTGGCGTTAGCAATTCCTGTGTGCGCCGTGTTATCCTCCAGCACAGAGTTGCCCTGGTCCTGACGTCACCTCTCTCACTTTACGTGAGTTCAAACTGGTGAAACAAATAATAATACGGTTATTAGCACATTTCCTCCAGAAGCCACTAATAAAAAAATGCTTCCCCTGACATTTCCACGCTACACCAACCAACTTCCCGACTATTACAGTAAGCTCAGGCGAGTAAAATGAAAAAGAAGTGACTGACACAGCTTGAATTAACTCCTATCTGGCAACTGCCAGGCAATGGCCTCAAAAAATTTCAGAAGGTAGAAAAGTAAACGCTGCTGAATAGTTGAGAACTTGCAGCATCTTCTCTCCAAGCACATTGTAATATCAGTAGCAGTTGTTGAAGCAGTGCCTGCTCTTATTTAGTGATGTTTCAGCTAAGTCTTTCTCTTACACTATTAGGATTTCCCCTTTACTGTGGATTCCCAATAACTCAGATTGATAAAAACGTGTCTTTGTGCATCAGCTAAAGACCTTGACCGAGAAGATGAGGCGCTGTAGTTCCTTCCTGTGTGCAGAGGGTAGCACTGCACCTGGGGGTGGGATCTGGCAGAGGGAAATCGGTCTGCCTACAGAGGACGCGGAATTCATTATTTTGATTTTCTCTTCCCTACATTACGGAAAACTTGCAGTAAAAGAGAGAATTACACAGGCAGTAGGCGCCAGCCCATCCATCCGCAAGTGTCATTATCTGTAATGGAAATGAATGCATGAATATCAATATGCATATAGTTATGTTTGCAAAGTTTGCCCAAACAGCCTGGATTGGAAAGTAGGAGTCTCATATTCCAAAAGCGCGTTTCTGTGGCAGATATCAACATCTGCTGCAGAAACATAAAATCACTAAAACTATCTTGATTTGAGATGAAACACGAGGTCTCGGCTACCTTTTGGCAAGAAACCGTCATAGACCTGGTATCTTTTAAAGGACTTTAAAGGCACTTCAGCTTTGTGGGAACTTTAAAGGAATGTAAACTGTGCAGGAACTGTGGAAAACCACATTCGCTGCATCTCCTTCAGACACGCACCGTCTTCCCCAGCGTCTGCCTTGCACCTCCTGGTAGACGTGGTGTCTCTGATGCCTCTGCTGGTCCTTCTTGCCTGGCTCAGAAGGTGCCCTGCTCCGCCTGGGAGGGGGAGCCGGCACAGAGCCCCTCTCTGGGCCCGAGGGGCTGAGCGGAGGGGCAGAGGTGCCAAATGGGACCTGGTGCCAGATTAACTCCGCCTGAACCACTCCGCTCCGCAGGTGGGAAGATGGTCTGTCACAGACAAAGCCTGGTGAAGATGCATCTGGGGTAGCCGAGTGTTTGTACTGCACGAGCTGCTGGCACGGCCTCTGCTGTATTTATCCTTCCGCCCACCTCCCTTCCACAGAATGGGGATGTACGCAGTCACCGATCTTATCACCGCCGCGCTTTGATCCAGCTGGGATGTTAGGGCCTTTGGGAATTCCCCGTGTTTGATAATTCCTGATAGTTACTTTTAAGAAAATACCAGCTGAAGGATGGGGAGGGATTCTTTAAATTCCAGAAGCTGAGTGAATGGTGGAATTTATCAGGCGCCCAAGCCAGATTTCCTTGGAAAGAACATATTTATTTTGAAGTGTCACATTTTCATTGTATTCAGCGAGCAATATCACTTAAGGCCAAAGAAACCCAGTGGAACAGGACATTACTAGCATTTTTAATAAGAACGGGAGCCAGCCCTGATAAAAGCATTATGAGACATAGCTAAACTATGAATAGCGAAGGACCTGGTTTATCCCAAGAGGTAATTCATTACCCCTTTACGTTTAGCTTTCGAAATACCATCTCGAGAGAAACTTGACCCCAAGGAAATCTATTTCAGGAATGCGCGTGGCCCCCATCCTGGCAGGCTGTGACTGTCTTACCACCTCTACTGTATTTTTCTCACACCCTCCCGGCGAGGTAGGGCCCAACCATTACTCCTACTTTACGAAGAGCAAATGGAAAAACAGTCATGCATCTCGCTCCCATTAAGATCTACGTTGTGGTGGTGAGGTGAGTTTCCCAAGGTGGAGGAGGAGGTCCGTGGCAGTGCAGCTCGTGGGACCGAGTGCCCGCTGTGCTCCACGCCTGCCCAAACCCGGGGCTTATTTTTTGCTCTCAGGGTGCGGCTTCCCACCCCCCAGCAGCAGCCAGGCCACAGGGCTGCCAGGAGGTGTGTGTTTGTTTGTTTTTCCATGGGTAGCATCGGGAGAAAATACCCATCATCTGCCGAGGGCAGCGGCATTCCTGAGTGGAAGTGTGGGTGGCTGCAGTGTCACGCCGCGGCTCTGGGGCGGTGTTTGCCGTGGGCTGCGCCGCAGCCGTGTCCAACGGGGCCCGCTGCAGGTTTGGGCTTGCAGGCGTGGAGCATCTCGCTGTAGCTTTGTCTGGCTCTTCGGGGGGGAAAAAAAAGGAAAAAAATATATCAGCTGTGTGAATACTGGTAGCTGGTGTGTTGGTTTTGTTGGATAGACACTTAAGCCCCAGGTGAGCTAATTCAGAAGATGTAAAACCGAGAGAGTCATTAGAAAATCTGTTCTGACCTTCCCAGAAACACGGGGTGCTCTGCCCTATAATTCCTTGGTGAAGTCTGGTGGCAGGGGTGGCTTTGGGTTTGTGTCCCCCCACCTGCCTTCATCCTCCTGGCTGCATTGTGGGCTTCCCCATATCCTGGAATGTGGGAACTGGGCATGAGGGTAGGAAAACTTGATTTATTCTGATAAAGGCAATGTACTAGTGGGAAATAAGGTAACTGAAGGAGTTGATTAAATACCACACACAAAAAAAAAAAACAAAACCCCAAACCCAAGAAAAAAATTCCGTGAATTTTAAAGGGCTCTCTTCCATGTCTTTCTTACGTTTGTTACCATAGGACAACATGTCCAGGAGCATTTAGTGCTGGCCTAAAGGCTTCCTGAGAGTGACTGCTTTTTTTAGGCCAGAACTACATTCAAGCTAGTGAAGATATTTATTCCTTCATACACAGCAAACAAAACAGGGGTTAGAGACCCGCCAGAAGGAAAGAAGAGCAAGTGGTGGTAAAGCGGGATGGAAGGATAGGTTTGCACGCGTCATTTGGTGGCCACAGCCATACCAGACGGCAATAACTGGAATATTTGCCTTTGGTACTTTGGTTTTATTCACCACCAGCTCCTGCCTCACCTAGGAAATATGTCTGAGAAACTCCTTCTTCCCACCAGAGAGCAAACACCCATGGTCCTGTTCATTAATGAAAAGAAAACAGTGCTGTTTCACTTTGTGTACATATATTCCCACGCAATTTAAGTATTACCTGTTTATAATTGCTTGAGAAATGTTTTACAAGCATCTGCATCAGGTGAAACATCTTTATTGTGGGAGACTTTTGTGAGGAGACTTCATAGGCTGCTGATCACAGGCCCTGCTTTAAAGCCCACTGGAGTCCACGGGAGGGATGCGCCTTTCCCGTGACTCCGACGGCCTTTGGATCACGGCCACTACGTGAAAATGTTGTACGACACCCTGAAGTCTGCTCCTCCGAGCTCTGTCTCCATGAGACACCCAAGAGCAGCCACATCCATTGAGCGCTGTGTGAGGTGGGCACAGAGGCTGAACCTACGTACTCTACACATGCTGTAGTCGTGGAGCACCCCCTCCCAAAGCTGAAAGTCCTGCGGCTCTTCGGCTGGGCCACAAGACACGGGGCACGTTGGGTGTCACCTCGTCCGTTCCGCGTAGGGCTGCAGTGGTGCTGTGGGTGGTTGTCTCCTCTCCCTTTCTCCTCAGAGGTGCTGCATCCGAAGCAGGGTGGCCTGGGACCCCACAGGTCTGTGCGTGGGTGAGCAAGTTGGCAGTGCCAGCTGCTCTGCCAGGAGCTGGTGGCTCAGGTGCCCACGTCTTCAAGGCTTCGTGTCCTCGCTCAAGCCTCTTGCCGGCTCCCGTCCACCGGCAGATACCAGATCGGCCTCTGGTGTAGCAGGTGGGGCGTTTTTTCGCTGACATGTTTTGCTGCAGAGCCTTGGTCCTGCTGCAGCTGGAATCAAGTGGGCATGGAGGAGCGTCTCATCTCCAGGATCAAGGCCTGGGTGCAGCAGAGTGCACGAGCCATTGCATGATTTTCCATGGCTTGGAGACAAGCAGAGCTTTGAGCGTATTTCCTACAAAGCTAAGGCGCTGCCCGAAGCGAGGTGTGCAGCTCAGGTGGGGTAAATCGCCGGAGATCTGCTGGTAAGGATAGCGCCCACATTGACCACACCAGCACTTTTTTGCAAACAGCGCAAAACTCCTTTTCCCAACTGGAATTGCTCATGCTAAGAAAATGCGTGATGTCCCGAGGACTGACTAATTTGGCATCCCGAGCTTCTAGCCCAGTATCTCTCCTGCCAGGACGTTCATATTATCAGTTCCATTCATTCCTATCGGAGCTGATGGGGTGCGATAAAGCAGATGGCCGAAGCCCAGACAAAGGCCAGGCAGAACAATGAAGGACAAGCCCCACAAAGGGCATGGGCCCGATAATGTGGCTCTGGAGGGCTGCTGACAGTGGCATAAAGCCGCTCCCCGCACAATGGGGAGATAAGATACAGTACTGTAATAGGAAAGCAGTCATCGCAAAATGCCATCAATTATATAAAAGCTGCAGCAGCGGGGGACTGATTAAATATGGCTCTGTTGATGCCTCGACATACCTTCGCTGCGCTTTTTGCGCGGCTTCTCACAAGAAGTCTGGTTGGGCACTGGAGTGGCTGGGGCTCCCTTACCCCAGTTCTTTCATCGGTTTTTGGCTCATGAAATTACACCGAATAATATGCTTATTCAGGTTTTTATATCTGTGCACCTATTTTATTACCTTTCATAATGCATACGGGGTCGGATCAGCTTGCAGCAGAACAAAGCTAATTACACCTTTCATTACCTAAATATAGCATAATGACAGAGTGTCATTCAAGTGTGGCATTGAGCTGAGAAACCTCATGGCAGGCCAGGACAATGACAGAGGTTATTCAGCTCACCCTGAATGGCTGCCGGTGCGGGGAGAGTGGGGCAGGGTTAACAGACAGGTCACTACGTAAATTACAGTATCGGATGGAGATGGTGAACTGCTAACACGGGCTCACCAGCAACCCTGTCTTCCACAGTCAGTAACCTCCAGAGCTGGCGTTAACCTCTTGTGCTCCTCTTGGGTTTTATATATATATACACATACATATGTAAAGTGTGTGTCGTTAATTGTAAGACCTGAGAATGAAACAACCCACTGATGTGCTCGGAGAGCAGTGCAGCGCAGCAGTGCTGCATGCTGAACCATTCCCAGCCCACTGATGTGCTCGGAGAGCAGTGCAGTGCAGCAGTGCTGCATGCTGAACCATTCCCAGCCCACTGATGTGCTCGGAGAGCAGTGCAGCACAGCAGTGCTGCATGCTGAACCATTCCCAGCCCACTGATGTGCTCGGAGAGCAGTGCAGCAGTGCTGTGCTGCATGCTGAACCATTCCCAGCCCACTGATGTGCTCGGAGAGCAGTGCAGCAGTGCTGTGCTGCATGCTGAACCATTCCCAGCCCACTGATGTGCTCGGAGAGCAGTGCAGCAGTGCTGCATGCTGAACCATTCCCATTTGGGATGGTGTGTGAGCATCATGTCGTCTTGGTGAGCCAGGATGGTTGGTAGCCATTTCTAACATGGTTGGTAGCCATTCGTAGGATCAGCTCCCAGTCTGTTACAGTATTCTTGAAACTTAATTAAAGGCTGGTACCCCTGACGTTTACCACTGCAGGAAGTTCTCCGTCACGAGCAGGCCAGTGGACAAGGCTTGAGGGGCTGAGGGCGCACGTGGAAGCAGTGGCGTGGTGCCCGTCCCCAGCCAGGACTGGTTGCCTCCCGCAGCCAGCTCGTAGCCACCGCCTCCGCAAGGACACTCTCCATCAGCTGCTGTTGGCATCCCTGCTGCCAGCTGGTTTTTTCCCCCAGTGACATGACAGAGTTTTTTTCCAACTTTGATGGGAAGCCACCTCCTTTACATCTCCACTATCCCTTCATGTCTCATGCAGACAGAGAAGGCTATTTGCTTTTAGCTTATTTCTTTACACGTCTTTTAATAAGAGGCTTCCCCTGGTTTTTAATAAAGTGATTGTGAGAGCAAAGGCCGGTAAAAACAGTGTTCATAAAAATTATTATCAGAAACTATTTCATTTCTGCCAAAGCAAGCAAATCACAGAAGGTTTCTACTTTCCTTGTAGTGTTTCTGGTTTTCATCAAAACCAGAAAATGAGACATTTTAATTTGCAAATTTGGTCAGGAGTTGAAGAATATTCATTCCAGTTTTCTTAGGTTCTTGCAAAATTTTTGTGTTGCAGTTAATGGGGTTTTTTTTCTTTATCTTTTTGGCTGAAGAAAAAATATTTCTATGGCAAGTCATCCTTTCCCTCCCTACTTTTTCCCTGAGAGGTGAAAGGCATTGCCGGGCTGTAATTCCACCGCAGCAGTACTGCCTACATGAAAAATTGTCAGGGCCACAAAGCTCCAGTGGGAGACAAATGAGATTGTATTATGCCTCGGGTGAATTTCCAGCTACCATGAAGAGAAACATGATCTTTGAGAGCTCAGGCTGATACTGGTTTCATTTCTGAGCACAGTAAGAACGGAGTATATTCTCTTCATCAGTATATTGGATGGATAGTTTTTTGACAGATTTGTTAGTTTGTGTTTTTCTTTACACCCGTTGTATCACTGTGTTGAAGTCCTCAGTTCCCTGTTCCTGTATTTCTCATGTACTAACACTTCACTTCACTAGGAGTTTTACACTGGGGGGGGGGGGATTTTTGAAATGCTAAAGTAGATGCTCTGCTTCCACCTCCTCCCTTTGCAAAGATGCTGGTGATGTGCTTGAAGAGGAGTCCCAAATACAGGCTGAACTCTTTTGAAATGTCATCATTTCTTTGGTGCTCAAGGTCCAGAATTTCCTTCAAAAAGCTGGAAGATAAAGATTTCAGAGGCCACAGGACTAAGCAATGCCTGACAATCATTAATATTGATCTTATGCCTACCTTTAATGTCCATCAGAATAGTCCTGTGACCACTGCTTACATTGGAATTTTGCTTCTCGTGCGTGCTACGTCTTCTTAGTTTTCCGTGACAGTTGTTTGTTCCTCCTCCTGTCTGGATTCCTCCATAATTACTCAGATTGCCCCTTCATTTAGGGCTGGACGCAGCAGCACTGAGGTCAGTGCAGAGATCCTTGACTCCGTGGTGGCAGCGCCAGGATCATAGCTGACACTAAATGAAACGTATTTTGCGGAAAACTGAAATCCAAGGTTCTCAGGAGCTCAGTGCTTTGAACAAGGTGGCAGGGAAAGTGTCTGAGGGGATAAAAACTGAACTCAGTTTTCCAGAGCTGTGGATTAGCGCCCCAACAGCTGCTCGCAGCTGCAGGAGATGCCAGGGACATCTCTCTGACCTGAGCCAGCTCGAAGCGTTGCACAGATCTGTCTGCTGCCAGTGAAGTCCACATGTGGACACAGCTCCTCCCTGTGCGTAGCACTGTGGCCTCCACCCTCCCCAAGCTGTTCGTTAGGCTCTGGGGAGGACCCAGCTTGAGAGGAGCAGGGGTTTATTTCCTTTGTTGACTGTTCTATTCAAACCAGTGTTGTTTCTCATTCATTCACCTCTGTCCTTCCTGAGTGCGGCAAAGAAAACTTTACACACATACTTACATGTGAACTTTTAAACGGCTTCCGAGACCTCCTTCGATTTCAATTATCAGGCTAGACATTTGGGCATTTTTTTCTGGTGTAACAAACTGAGAGGGTCCTGCTGTCCCTTCTGCGCCCCTGTGAAGGGACACCCGTGTCCCCGTGAGCGGAGCAGGCGCCCTCCGGCCCGGCTCCCTGGGCTGGGGTGCTGCTCCTGGGCTCCCTCGGGCACCCGGCGAGGGCAGCGCGGTGCGTCCTGCTGCCTCTCCCCCTCCTCTTCTCCAGGGGCCGCTTCTGTCCCCATCTTGGTTTCCAGCGGTCACCAGCCTCGTAGTCTGGCTGGATCAGGGGACACTGCGGGGTTTGGCAGGTTTTAGCACTCACTCTTAAGCTTTAAATCAGCAAGGGAAATCCCAGTGGTTCGGAAAACACACATGCGCTCTTTTTTTCCCCCTTCCTTTCCTTTTTTTTTTTTTTGTGTTTCTCTCTTTCCCTGGTCTGCGAAAGCCTCCCAGCCTCCTTTTTGCATTTCCCTTTCTGCTTTGGGCTTTATCTCTCCCCACTGTTGTAGCTACATCCTCTGATGATAGCGGGAACGACCCCACGGGGTGACCCTGGAGATTAGTACCTTAGCTGGAAATGTTGACCCTGGGCCAGCCAGTACAGGCGGGATTGCAGCTCCCACCCTCTAAGTGCAGGGGGATTAACGCTGGGAAACGTAAGTACGTTAAACCACTCTGCAGACACCGGCGACCATTCCTTTCTCTGCGTATCTTTGTATTTCTGCCTTTAAGACCAGTTGGGGAATAGAGCTTTGCTATTTATGTTGAGGTGGTGAAGGGGAAGAAAAAGACAGCATTCATGACAGTCGGGGCAGAACTGCATTAAATAAAGCCTCCATCTTTCATTCTTAAGCTCAGCTCCAGGTCCTTGATGAAGACAGATTTTTCAATTAGACAGGCAATGTTTGTTCTAATATTTTATATATGAACCGCTCAGCTGACATCTTACCCAGATTTATGAAGGAAATCAAATACAAATGGGAGTTTTAATATAAATTTATTATTCAAATTTATCACATATTTCCGCAAATAAAAATTATGGTTGCCTCGAAGAACGCATTTTTTAAAAAAAGAAAGGAAGAAGTTGATAAAGTTTCTTTCCACCCTATGAATAACAATATTGTAAGTTAAGAAAGATCTGTCATAATATAAATTATAACACACATGGAATACATTTCCCATTGAAGACAGTATTTCTTTCTTATACAAATGTTGCACTCCTTCATTGAACTGAAAGGAAGTTCAGGAAGGTTGGCAAAACAAAGTAGCCCATTTTTAACACTATACAGAACAAAGTGTATTCTGCTGCCAATTACCCTTAACTGAAAATGACTCCAGCTTCTGGGAGACACAGCCAAGGGTCACGGGTGGTATAACTGCTCCCCAAAGGAAAAGAGATGTCAAGCGACATTCACACTTCAGCTATTTAAAGAAAAGGATGAAGAGAATTTAAGGGAATAAAAGGCCCAGCAACACCCGTTTTTAGCCATGGGGAAATAACTGCAATTAATGCTAGGCCATTTATAGCCCACCTTTCAGATGGCATACCTAATCTAGGAAGAGATTAATACAGCAGGAGTTTTCATCTCCAGTCAGACTGAGAAGGAAATATAGGAAAAAAATTTCTTTTTTTTTAACAAAGTGAAATGTTAACCTGGAAGATTTATATATTTTGGTTTCTGTAAACCAAAACATTTTAGCTTCCTTATTCAGTTGTGGCATTGCCATGGTTTAGCTGCATTTCCAGCCTCCTATATTTCATTTAAGATTTTTCTGTTTTCCTCCTTTTTTTGTCTGGAAAACCAGCTGAGATGTGAAAGGTGATCAATATACTTACGTCAAAATACTTCCAATGTCCCTGTGTTTTCCAGTGTGGAATAAAAAAAGACCGGGGGAGAGCATAAAAGATCCTACTAGTAACGCAAAAAACATTTGTGTGTTCAGTGTTTCAAAAACTGAAAGAAAATGCAACATCTCAAAGGACGTTTTTTGATAGTCAACATGTTTCATTGGGTTTCTGTTTTTCATTGAATTCTGTTCTAATACACACGCACGTATACATGTGTATTTACAAGTCGTTGCATCTAAGGTACAGATATTTCCATGAGAAATTTTAGCCAGTTCTACCCATACTGTGAAACATTGCTTGTTGCCCCAATAAACCAAACACCAAGCAGGCACACAAAAAGAGAAAACAGTCATACATTAATGGGTGTTTGCTTGTGGAAAAATCAATGACAGAGACGGGTGGGACATTCAAAGCGTCGGGGTGGCTGACCCTGCTGGATTGCAGTAGGATACAACATCTCTGCGGGAGGGAGAGAATTTGTCTCCCCTAAATGTACCCACCTACAGAGGCTGATGCTCTGAGCTGCAGGGGAACTAGTCACCCTGTACAGAGAAACGGGCATCAGTTCAGCTCACCCTAAAATCAGCCAAATGAATCAGCCTCTAAAAAAGCCTTCTCTTGCTGGCCATGAAGACAGGTTGGAAGGTGAACCCAGCTGCAGAGGTCTGCACTGGGTGAGGGGCCTCCCACCTGATTTTCCTCCCTATAATTAAGGCACCTAAATGAATTAACAGGCCCCAAGTTTCTGTCCCATAGAGTACGGATTTTAGGTCCAGGGGAGCGTTTTCTCTTTGCTGTTTTAGATGTGTGCCCCTCAGTACCACTACGGGGGAAAAACCCCCGCGAGGTTCCTGAGCCACGTTTTGGGTATTGCGTGCTCAGTGCAGCTAAGCCTAAAGGCCACCTCTCCTGGATGTAATGAGGGAGGTTTTCAGAAGGCACTTGGGTCCAGATCCTTCAAGGGACTGAGTCTTCAGCTTTTTATACCCAGCACCATTTCATTTCAGGATTTAAATCTCCTGATTTGGTTGGAGGAAATACCCAAAGCTCTTGGACAATCTAGGTACTAACTACCAAGAGCAGCAAAGGCATTCTTTGAGAAGCTTTTGAAAATCGTATTTACCTTCGATTTACAATTGTAGTTCGTGAAACACCTTTAAAAACACCATCCGAAAATCAGCAGATCACGGTGCTGAGCTGTGCTTAAATACGCGTAAAATCCTGGAGCGTGTGCTTAACTTTGAAGCACAAGACTATTCCTAGTGAGGTTTAGTGGCTTTAAACTGAAGTCTACTGACTGTGCTACATTTTAGCATGTATTTTTTTGTACAGGAACCACTTCTAATGTCAGTTGCACCCGTAAATCAGAGGAGGCTGTTGCTAAATCAATACACTGAGGTGTGACGTGTGATGTGCGGCTGCAGAGCCAAGACCTTCTGCCCTGAGATAACAACGTAGGAACAGCAGCGAGAGGATTACAGACCTCTGAGCTGTTTGCTTTCACTCTGAGATGTGCTGTAAGGCAAAGCAGGGAAATAGTAAAAGAAAAAAAAAACCCAGGAAAGTTGACTTATATATTGCAGAGTCTTTTAGATGTCCCGTTTCTGCTTATGCCATTGCACATAATGGTATTGCACGAGGTTAAAGGCTTGGCTGAGAAAGTCGAGGGCCTCCGTTCAGCTCAGATGGGGCAATCAGGGAGCTCCCCATGAATCACGGAGGAGGATAACCTGGGAGACATGAGGGCAAAGGAAGGCAGGGGATTCTTTCTCCTCTTGCACCCTCTACCCCTCTGACAGAGGCGCAGTAGCAGGGCAGCACTGAGCACAGCTTCATGGTGCCCAGGAACAAAGGAAACTGGTTTTGTGACACAGCACCCAGGGCACCCAGCCGGCAGGTAGGGTTCCTGGCTCCTTATCCCAGCTCCCAAGTTTATTCTACTTGGGCTTTTGTTTTGTTTTGTTTTGTTTTATCCCAAGATTGTTTATTGTAAAATACATAAACAGTCCTGGGAGAGGTCCCCACACACAGCTGAGAGCTCTGACCACGGGACGGTTGTGCAAAAGGCACAGCATTCCCAGCCGTGTCTGTCTGCACTTGGGAAAAAACGAGCCATAAACACTGGCCCTCCCGAGAGAGCTCTGGGTCTGAAGGGTACGGAGGCACCTCCCTGGCCGCTCTGACTCAGGTGCCTTCAGCACACCAGTGGGGTGGCAGTTCACACACATTCCCATGCTCAGCACTTTCCGTGGAGCGGTGCCACAGACTTGCTGAGGCTGGAAGGACCTCTGGAGATGGTTCTGTCCACCCCTGCACTCTGAGCAGGGACAGTTAGAGCTGATTTCCCAGGGCCATGGCCGGTCAGGGTTTGAATACCCGCATGGATGAAGACTGCGCAACCTCTGGGCAACCTGCTCCAGTTCCAGGCGCCCTCTGTATTCCTCAAAGGTCCCTTGTCCCTACTTGCACCTCTTATATGCTCCCATCTTTGTCAGGAGCTCTCTGTTCATCCATGTAGGCTCCTGCTGCCTTTGCTTGCTTCTCTGTTTGGTGAGATGGACCATTCTTGAGTGTGCAGAAGGTTGTCCCTGAAAATCAACCAGCTTGCCTGGACTCCTTCTCATTCCGGGTCCAGACCTGCTGTCCTGCTCCTCCCACTCCTAACGGCAGCCACTTGTGTGCCTTCCAGCAGCAAATCGTCCCTTACCCTCAAGGGTTACCACGAAACCATCACTGCTGAGAGAACAAGGCAATTACCACTCCTGACTAACTTCAATCCCCAAAAAATCAGGGTTAAGGCACTCTTCTTTCATCTCAGGAAGGATTTACTCCTGAAACGTGAAGCTCAGGAACCCATCTGTCTTTGGGCTGAGCAGCCCTGAACTTGTTTCACTGGGCCGCTGCCTTTGTGCTCAGTGGCAGCTGTTTGTCACCCAAACACACTGAGTGTTTTCCTGTCCTACGTTTGCCAGGCGAGACCGGTGCTGAGGTCGCGCGGCAGGAGCTCCCCGGCACCCACCTCGCTGCCGGGCCGGAGCTGGGACTGCGCTGTGCCGACCGCCCAACGCCCCCGCTCTGGGAGAGCTGTGTTTCGCTAGTGCTGGATGAGTGGTCTTCAAAGCTGGGTGACATTACGTGTTTTGCCAGGCTGCTCCTCTGCATGATTTCTTCAATGTCCATAAAATTCATTATCATTGTAGCTCTGGCTAATTAGCCCATGAATGTTCCAGTGTAGTCAATAAATTACCCTGGCCTTAAAGGGCTTATCTGCTTGGTGTAATAAGTAGGTGTCGAGATTTGAGCTGTCTATACAATATTTTTTTCTATTATAATAGTCAGAGTAGTATTTATATGACTGGGACTGAACTATGCCTGAACTGTAAAAGAAGCAGTCCACTATAAATAAAGAGTATTTTAGTGTCCAAAGATTTAAACCTCATTCGGAGCATGTTAGCATCTGCCTAAACCATCTAATTTTGCTTGCTCTCTGCTCCAAACAAGTAGAGGGTGGACTGACAAAGTATATCCAGAAATACTAATATACAGTGATCTACTGTAGAGATAGACAGTGTTAGACGTTCTGAGGATATTTTGTATTTTGAGAGGGCAATGGCACATTACAAGATTTCTGGAGCTAACTAGGAGGCACTGAATTTTGTTGTAGAGTTATACCATGTATGTTTTAACATACACAGGTTTTGCCCTCTCCTCTGGGTTGATCTATAACTAATTTGGAAGGAAAAGGAGTTTTATTTCTGAAAATACAAAGGAAAAATTCATCAACATTTTTAAGGCAGGTTTGTCTAAAATTGACACTTGTTAAGTCGTTAAAAATATCGACTCTGGTTCAAATATAGAATACAATGGCACTTTTTTTCGTTCAGAATAAGCACTTCCAGCCAATTCTGCTATTTTAATGTTTTAGTACTTTAGTGGGAGGTCATTTGAAAAGGTTTGCATTTCTTTATTTGTGCGAAAACAGCATTTCAGAGGGAGTTTCTGTGAGGCGTCCAAGACGCGCTCCAAGCCCGGATCCGGACGCGTGCCTAGGGAAGCGGACAGCCAGGGAGGCAGATCTCCCGCCGTGCCCCGGCTCGTTTGCTGCTCTCGTTAGGAACATCTGCCCTCGCCGTGCAAAGAGCCACCCCTGCACCCACCCACGGGGCACTCACCTCTGCGCTACAGAGTGCCTAAGTGACAGCCGTGGCAGCCCGCGGCGCTGCCGTGCCTTCGGGACAAACCTGTGGGGCTGAACCCCGCGGAACAAGGCAGCGACGCAGGAGACTGGGGGATCGTTCGCAGCTGAGCTGGGAGGAGCTGAGAAAGCACCAGCGAAGGCACCTGCCTCGTTAACTGCTACAGGTGGCACAGTTTAAGGCAATTTGTTAGCCCCTGGCCAGGGGGAATTCTGGGAGTCTGTGCCACAGCAGCAGGAGCCATTTCTTTTCTTTGTTCTGCGAGGGGACTGCAGACCTGTCCTGCCACCAACGCCGGAGCGCGGAGCAGACGCTGGCACTCGAGGTACGGTGCTGTGGTGGGGGGGGTGCTGTGAGCTCCTGTGCAAGGTGTGATGTTGATGCCTGGTCTATTGACAGAGGGTAAAGGGGAGGCGACACAACCTTGGCATGTGCAATCCTGGAATGTCTCTGTCTTAGAATAGGTGGTACTTTAGTGATAAATTCACAGGGTGAAGAGGTTTTTCTCTGCCTGCGTTGATGTCTCCACCAAGAGCAGCCCAGTGGCTGCAAGGAGCCTAGGGGAGGTCTGGTGCATGTGGAGTCTGTGCTGGAGCGTGGCCCAGAGTGGTTGGCTGTAGCTTTTAGGTAGGATTGTGTAACCGAGAGGCTTGTGTAGATAAATGAAGTGTTCCTCATAAGGCTCCTGAGATGTAACAGAATTGTGTGCCGCAGGTGTATTAAAATACATGCCCACTTCTGTGTCTTAAATACAGGAATACTAACCCATGTTGCCTGTCTGAGGGACGTGCTCCACTGTGCGTGCACAAATAATGCAGAGAGATGGATTTTACGTGGACACAGGTCTGAGCTCTGAGTTATTTCCTACTCAGCAAAAGTTGTTTTCTGTGGTGCAAACAGCATGAGGCTTAGGGGAGCTGGGCTTTGCTCTGATTCCCACCAGCCATTCCTTCTTTGATCTCAGACAAGTTGTTCTCTGTGTTTTACTTCTCTGTTGATAAAATGGCAACAGTGATGCTTCCCCCTTCTGCTTGTCTGGGTGGGGAGGTCTTAAGGCTGGTGGTCACCCAGTATTTGTCCTGCAGTGTCGTGCTGAACGTTCGCTTGGACAAGGCTGGGGGATTTGGGTGTCTGTGCACTAGACACAAATAACAGCAAGTCTGTCTGCTACCTGCTGGGAATTACTGCTTCCTTTTAACTTTGTTTTTAAAGGCAAAAAGAAAAGGTAATTTGTAGGAATATTCACGTGGAGTTTTGTTTTGCTCTTTAAGAAAAATAATTTGAAAACGGCTCAGCCACTGCTTTCTCAAGTGCTTCCTCCCTCTCCCTTCCTCCTCCTGACAAACTCACCCCAGGCTAAATGAAAGTGGAAAGCATAAGACTGAAGGGGAAGAAGCTTCACGAAGGGAAAGCAACAGCATCATGGAAAGTTTAGAGCTGGTTCTCCAAAGTAGGCACATTTTGTAGTGTGCGTTTGTAGTTTTGCTGCACCCAGGACAACTTGCAGTTGCACAAAGCTTGTGTTGTGATATGCCAGGCCAAGAGCTAGAGAGCAGAATGCATTTAGCCACACCACCTGTGTTTCCTGTGTTGGTACCACCTAGCCGGGTACCTTTAGTATTGTGTTAGGACAGGTTTGATCATAGAATGGTAGCAGTTGGCAGGGCCCTCTGGAGATCATCTGCTCCAACCCCCTGCCAGAGCAAGGTCACCCACAGCAGGGGGCACAGGATGGCGCCCAGGCGGGTTGGGAATGTCTCCAGAGTGGGAGACTCCACCGCCTCTCTGGGCAGCCTGTGCCAGGGCTCTGCCACCCTCCAGGGAAAGAACTTCCTCCTCCTGTTCGGATGGAAGCATGTAGAGATGCATGTAGTTGGAGACTTGTGTTGTTGTATTTTTCTGGGTATTTTGTTGTTGTTCTGATGCAAGAAGCTGAGGAAGAAGATTGATGAACACACAGAGCTCTACTGACACACAGCACTGAGGAGAATCCACCTCTGGCTTGCACAGAGTGGGCTGGAGGAAACTGCCATGTGTTTCGTGCCATTGCTTTTCCTGGGTCTAAGAGTCCTAAGCTGTTACCAGGGCAATTCAACAACCTTCCTTTTCTTGAATAGTAACTAATTTTAGTTCCGAGGAGCACAAGATTGTTTCTGAACAGTGAAATTACTTTAGCACACTGCAGTGTGCGTTCTAGTCTTATACATTAGCATTCCAGCATCTCCTGCCTTGCGAGATGAACTCGGGTTCTGCATGTTCTTGCCTGTGCGTGTGTGTGTTGGACTAAGGTGATTATATATAAAGCTGGTCTTGGGAGTTGTTGATTATAAACACACAACTTTTTTGACTTCAGGCCTCAACGCTACAAAAGAAGTCAGGTTTGGAGGAAATAATTTGAGCGATGTAAATTTACTAAGGCAGAATTTACAGGTGGGGCTTTTAATTATTTGTAAACAAAACCAGTCAGTGTATCTCTGTTAAAGTATGCATCTAGAAGCAAAGATTCATCTGTGGTTGTGCAGTTGGTGATATTTAAATAGCTGTGATTTTTGGTAACTAGAAAGAATGTATTTTCTTGAAGCAAGCTAAATCTGGATTCTTCAATGAAAGACCAGGTCATGGCTTATCCAAGGTTTGCTGTTGTCTTGTCTCAGAAGTTAGTAGGTGTTAATTTTTCATATTTAGAAATGAGGAAGATTTACCAGGAAATACGTTTAATATTCTCTGTTCCTGTGATGCGAACAATGAGATTTATGGTTTGCAGTTTAGATGTTGGATTATGTCTATTCTCTGGCAATTCTATTCATGTTAGAGCCGCACTAAATATTAGCATTTTCACTTCAAATATCCAGACATGATCATAATGACATGAGTATTTATTCTGTATATGACATGGTTGGCTCCTGAACTGACTTGTCTGGCAGAAAACTATGCTTTGCAAACACCAGAGAAATTACACTTTACATTTTCTTTTCTCCTCCATCTTGTGAACAAAGGAGTATTTCCCATCTATGCTGCTCTCCAGCGGAGCCATTAGCAACTTTTCCCAGAGAACAACTGACACCTAAAACGGGTCCTGAGTAGATGCTTCCCAACATGTCGTCAGCAGTGAATATGGCTATGACTTATAAAATCTTACTTCATAGGAGGTATTTTAGTTTTAAATGAATGGCAAAATAATACATTGAAATTATATGCTCTGATTGCCGCACTGAAATTGTTCTCATTCACTTCAGCAGGAGAGGGATAGAGCCTGTGTTTTTTGTCAGAGGATTATGAACTGACTTTAGCACTTTCCCAGTCTTGGGATTCGTGCAGAGACAGTACCATGGGATTGTTCTGTACCAGTGTGGATAGATTAATTGCCTTGGTTTCATTTCCTTTTGTTATTCCCTTCAATATCTCTTTGTTCTGAGCATCTCTTCTATCTATTTAGATGCCATTGTGTTGTCAAAAGAGACTTTTCACAGGACAATGAGTCACCAAGCTCTTGCAGTGATTAAGTATTTTTGTTTTGAGAGGCCTTCAGCAGTGTTCCCCCCGCCCCCCACCAAGCAGAGTAATCCAGTCCCTAATAAGACAGGAGTTGCTCTAAATTATCAGATTGCTCTCTTTCCACTCTGTTTTGGGTGACATGTTTATGGAGAGTGCTCCAACCTGCTCACCTCCCCTGGGCTTGCCAGCCTCTTGCGACCCTGCCAGGAATGTATGGCTGCTCTGGAGGGGTCACTGATCCCTGACAAGTGGCTCCAAACAGAGCTGGGAGGCTGGAACAGGATCTGGTACTGGGTTGCTGTCCTGACATCCAAAAATGTAACGGGTGAAACCCCAGACCTGCCTGAAGTCAATGGGAATGTTGCCGCTGACTTCAGCAGAGCCAGGATTTCACCCAATGTAGTTCCCAGCCTCCTGCCCCACAGGCGCGCGAGGTCGGACTCATCGCGGTGCCACCGCGCCATGGTCTGGAAGCCATTTACGGAGCCGAGTGGAATTGCTTCTCGCTCTCGGGCATGGAGTTCCGCGGGAAACCTTGCCTGCGCTTCCATGGGCAGGAGCCGGCTCTTGGCCGATCGGCGTGGCTCCCGCTGCACGCACGGAGCGGGGATCTGGGTGCCGAGGAGGTGTTTAGTTCTTGCAGAACACACTTAACCCATTGGGGATTTTTTTTTTGGTGGGTCTTATTTCTGACAACTTTTGGAGTTTACTGTGTGCAGAGAATAAGAATTTGGCCTTTACAACCAACCTTAACTCTTGCAGGGTATGTACATGTGTTGCTGCTCCCCCCCTTTTTTTTTTTTCCTGTAGATAGCCTTGATCCAGAAAACTTGGATTCGGAATTTGGATGCAGCTGTAAGTAAAGGATCTGGCTTGGAGGGGGTGTTGATCCTGCCTGCTCCATGAGCAGCCGTTAGCTGACCCTTTCCTCGTCTCTTGGAGACATTAATGGTGGCCCATTTGTAGGGTCATTGTCCAGGTCTCCCTGTTGATTTCTTTCATAATATTGAAAATTCAGTTTAAAAAATTGTTACTTTGACCAAGAAACTAGAATCAAACTAAACCAACAAAAACAGGAAAGTTCACTCTGAATTTCTGGGATGAGAGCCAGTTCTCGGCCACATGTTGTAACTCTATTATTTATGTCCTTATTTATTGACTACATTGGCACCTAGAGTTCCCCATCTCTGCCTGAGGCCCTGTTGCAGTACATGTGAGAAGCGTAATAAGAACAAGTCCCTTGCTGTGAAGACCATACAAGACACAACAAACACCAAAAAAATCCTATTATAAATCTGATTTTATAGAACGGGAACTTGAGGCTTCTCTTCTGCAAGGTTGCACACAGAAACGAGAGAGCAGAGGAAACTTTGGGCATCCTCCTGCATCCCAGGTAGGGGCCTTAGAGACAGTCCCAGCTGCAGTAATACTCTCCCTTCTCTCTTCTCTTTGCATGAATAAATCTCCTTTCAGTTTTTCCCGTCTCCTGCTCTCCGTTGTCAGAAGCAGTGCCACCTCTGGCACTGTGGCTGAGAGGATTAAGGGAAGGGCAATGTCCCATTCCGTGTTTCCCTTGCTTCAGTTGTTAAGGGGAAAATGTTAGTATTATGTAAAAATAGTATCTGAAGTTGAAGTTAATTTATTAGTCAGGCTTCAAATACATTGAAGAAGAAAAAAAAGGACACCAGCTATTGTGGGTTGCAGTTTGGAATCATATTTCCTATTGCTCAGATACCTGTCATTTCTTTTCCCCCCAAGGCTTTCAATCTCTTTCAGCTCAAACTAGTAAGGCATGAACTTGGGTTTCCCCTAATAGCGAAACACAATACTAAATTGGGAAGCTTCTTGAAAGGCTTGTAAGGGAAGTAACACAAACATCTGGTTGACATTTAATCTAGAAATGTCAGGCCTCAGCACTTCCAACCCAGGCTGACAGTTCCTTGGGTTGAACACCAAAACACACTTATTGAGAAAATATAGGGAAGAGGTAGATCAGAGACCAAATATTAAATTGGAAAAAGGTTTTTTCTTTAAAAAAAAAAGGTGTAAGCTCTATCTGTAGAAACCCTTGTGTATTCTTGATTGTAATCAGCATACCATTAAAGGAAGGCAGTTTGCTGGGAAGAAAGCTGGGCTTAGACTTTTTGCAAAGGTGGGGATGACCTCCAGTAATGCTTCTATCACTTGAATAAGTCAAACCTTCCAGCAGCTGGCCAAACCAGGCTCTGGGGCTGAGCAGATGGCAGAAGTCCCCAAATCCAATCTCCTCCACTCAATACTAGGCATGGTGGTGTGCTTGTGTCCCGTGAGGTACCACATTTGTTCCCCGGAGTACACCTGAGTATTCAGTTTAGCAAAGGGTTTATCGAGAGGTGTGGTGTGTGCATTCTCTTGCAGCAGGCGGGGAGGCCTCGTTCACTGTCCTGACTTGGGTTTGATTCTTCACTGCTTGAGTCGGTCCCTCGGTGCTGTGTCTAGCAACAACCAGCCAGATCTTCTCTCCCACTGCCCCGTCACCTTCCTTTAGAAAGTCTCTGCTGGACAATGTGCCCAGGTGCCAAGTGAACTAAGTAATTGCACGTGTAGCTTTCTTCTGCCCACGTCAAGGATGCATGTTTCAAACAACATCCCAGCGCATAATGTTGTTGTGTTACTTATGTCCAGCCATGGTGAAAGTAGCAGACAGGCTGATTTTTGGAAGTAAAGATAAAGGACTTGATCTGGCTTTATATTGGAATCGGTCATCAAGTTCCCACTTCAGCAAAACTCGTGACTTGTATGTGGCTCGCGGCGTTTCATTTGCACCAGTGAATGCACTGGGTTAAAACAAAGGTCATTAGAAAATGTACCCAAAAGGCCAAGACCTGTTTAAATACCCATTAAAGGATGTAATGTTTGAGGGAGGTGTAGTTAAACTGAGCAGATCTGATAGGAGACCCCATCACCATGGCTTTAAAGGATGCCTTGGACTTTCTGAGCCTTTGTTGAATGTTGGCTGATCAATAAATGGGCTTGGGTTTGCTCTAGCAGAAATGGTGGGGTGGAGAGAGGGGCGGAGGGGGAATAGAAACAGTTCGTTCCAGGAAACAGCTTCGTGTAAGCTCAGCTCGTAAGAATCACAAATTGAAAAGTTCACATGACTGGAAGGCAAAATCTCCTGGCCGCGCGCCAGCTAGGGAAATGAGCAGTGTTTGCTGGAGGAGCTTAAACCCCACTTGGGGACGGGAGGAGTGGCTGCTGAGGAGATAAGCGTGTGCTCTGCACCCCTCTGAGCACGTCGCTACCTTTCTCAACCCGCAGTACCACCTTTCCTCCTCCGGGGAAGGCTGGGTCTGTTGATGATCCCAAAGGGCACAGTTTTCGCTGTTATTTGGGGCCACATAGAGGCTCCTCATAGAAGGGGTTGCACAAGCCATCAGCATCTTGTTTGGTTGCTTGAGCGTGACCCTTTCCAGGCGGTACAGAAAACTGGGAGCTGGGAAGTGCTGGGAGCTGTGGGATGGACCCTGCTGTCTGCTGGTGCCACCGTGGCCCCGTAGTGCTCCTGCACACCTGAGCCAGCGGGAGCAAGACGTCAGGGCGATGTCTTGAGGTCTGTGCAAAGATGGACCTTTCCCTGAGCACGGTCGTCCCCTGTTGCACCAGGCGTTCTGGTTGTGCTTCAGTGAGGAGGAGAGGCTGAAAGGGCTGGAGAACGGAGCAGCTGTTCCCTCTCCTTGTCCCCTGGATGGTATATCATTTAATTAGATGCAAAGTCTGTTAAAATCAGAAGATTAAATTGGAAGGCTGCTCGATGTCTAATGGCCCCCAGTAAGGGGGGGGGGGGGGGNGTTCAGTTTTAGTTCGTATCTTTCAATCTTTGTTTGAAAAGAAAAGAAAGAAAGATACTGGAACTAACTTGGCATGTAAAATTCAGTTTGTGTTTGAAATTTTCACTTTTGGGTTTTGTTTTCATTAAACTCCCAAATTATTTTAGTCAAACCTCCAAAATTAAAAGGAATTAGAAACTGATTGTGGAACATAGAAGAAAATGCTTTATTATTGGGGGGGTTTCTTTATATCATTGATAACTTGTTAAAAGGAATTCCTAAGTGATATGTGGGGGGGTTTATATACATAAAGAAAAGGAGGTGGATACATCTCCTTTTAACTTCCATACAAAACAATCGTAACATTCCAATGAGTGATACTCCAGCTATTGGACTGGAAGCATTTTTTGCCTTTTTGCCCTGAATTCCATGTATATGTTAATACAGGACTCAGTCTGACAAGTCCAACCTGTAAAAGTCATCTAGACCCAGGTTTAAGTTTGTTTCCAGAATTTGGATGTATTTTGATGGCTGGGTTGAGCCCCAGCTCCAAACGACGTCTGCCGTGTGGAAGTATTTGCAGACACGCGCTGGGGACTGCAGAGCGGAGCTGTGACTCCAAATCAAGGAGTGCTGCTGCCTGCTGGGCGCGTTTGGAAGTCCAGGGGTTCACTTGAGTAAGATACCTATTTTTTTTTTAGATCAAAAGGGCACATAATTTGTCAACCAGGTCTAGTGGAAAGTCATAGAGAACTGATTTCCTACCTGCCCTTTGTGACACTGAAAATATCTGCCTGAATGACTGAATTCAAGAGTTTAATGTCTGACATAGAGTGTTTTTATGGCCTTGGCCCAGATCACTTGTGTAAAGGAAACCAAAGGGGGGTGTCCTGGGTCAGTGTCAAAGGTAGAGCTAGACAAGATGTCAAGATGTTGCAAGAAGTTGGTGTGTCAGCACTTGGTGTAGCCACAGCAGACGAAGCCTCTGGACGTGTTCCTGTCTCATACAAACCTGCTCCTCTTGCCCCATGTGTCTCCATGAATCGTCAGTTATCACTGAATATGGGAAATGCAACTTCCTTTATATGTGGAAACCCCATCCTTGCACTCCTGCGTATATCCAGCTTGGCCACATGCTACGTGTAACACGTTATCAGTACTTTCTTTCTCTTTTTCACACTATATATTGGTGATGTACAGGTACATTCAGAGAAAGTGCTTTTGCGGGGGGATGGAGAGGGGTTGGTAAATTCCTTGATTTGTGACTCCTTTGAGATGCATAGGCTGGAGGTAGACGTGCCTTTGGAAGCACCACCTGGTCCGTCCCGTTGCTGGACAGCCTGGATAGATCTGTGTTCTCGGTCCCTTCTGTGGGCTCCGTAGCTGAAGCTCGTGAGCGTGTGCCCTGGCTGAGCAGCTGCTGCTGTAGAGCAGCGATGCGCAGTGGTGACCTGTGGGGCATGAGAAACGTGTCCTCGCGGAGCTGCCTTCTTGAGGATGCAGCGCTTTGTAAAATTGTTTGCTTAAATGACTTTTAGAGATACGAAGTTAATATTGTTAATGCTACCGCAAGAATGTGATCGGGCGTTTTTGATCCTGAAAGCGGTGTGGAGCTGCAGAAGCACTACTGCTTATGTCACGGTCGCTCGGGGCTTAAATCGTCTGCGGTGGTTTGCAGCAGAGTGGGCAAAAAGGTAGCAGAATGAGGAATGGGAACCGTGGCGAAGCTGTCTGAGCTAGCCTAGGACCGGTTACAGCTCTGCAGTCTGTTCTCCGAAATGCAAGGGGAGCGTGGCGTTGTGGAGGGGCCCCCGCGTGTTTGCACCCTTGGGGTGTAGAATTCCCCCCTTCGCACGACGAGGCTCACGCTGTGACAACACGCGCACGAGCGACACCACCCCGTGCTGCGCAGAAGCCATCGGGGACGCTGCGTGCGTCTGGTGGGACGAGTTTAATCGTTTTCCCCAAGATATCCCCCCCGATGTGAATGGTAACAGGATGTTTATAGCAGAGATAAGGCTGGGATGAAATCCTACCCCTCTCTGGGAGCTAATAAAAGCACGGATTTGGAATTAAGTATCACTTTCTCCGGGCTGCACACAACGAGGAAATGGGGTCAGGAGGGCAAGCTGCAACATTGTAGGCACTTTATCTAAAACATAAACATTACTGGAGTGGGCCTGGCCAAATTCACTGGCTGGGCTCTGCCCTGGGAGCGTTCCTGCCAGCTCCGCTGGCTGGGGGCTCAGCTCCAGGCTGGGGCTGCCGCTTGCAGACAGTGCTCGTAGTGGGGAGGCTCTGGTGAACCCTTCTGCAATTAAACATATCCCAAAGAAATGCCAAGGTCATTGCAAAAAAAGTAAAAGGAAAAAAAAGGAAAAGGGGGGTGGGGGGGTGGTGGAGTCACAGAAATACGATCCGCTCTGCTCGACACACAAACCCCTGAAAAGCAGAGTTTTCTCTGCACAAGTGGTGAAAACAGGGAGTGCTTGCTCTGCTACTGTCCACTGCAGAGCACTTGGATCAGAGGCACTGGGCTTGAAATTCCAGCCCTCTTTCAAGTCCAAAGTGAGCCTTTTGATACCAAACTGGGAGGTTTAGCCAAAAGCTTCCTAAAACCAGGACACCGCTTTGGCGTGGGAACAGTTTGTCAAGGCTGTTGGGCAGCTCTGCGGAGTCAAGATCATCTATGTTTAAGAGATGTCGTGCTATTCCTGTAATCGCTGCTCGCAGATGCTCAGACCAAGAGCGAGATCCTCTTGTGCCAGGCAGTGTCCAGATGTCTCATCACAACGCACGGAAAGGACGGGAAGCACGCGCTACCTCTGTGCGTGCCACAAGGGATCAGTGGAGCTGATGCTATCTCCACGGTGAAAACAGAGGAGCAAAGGCCTGGAATGAGAAGGAGGAATGTCATATTAAAATTAACACCTCCCAAACATCAGACAAGTGCTTGGGAGCTAAATTATTTCCTTGCTGTGGGGAGGGAGCAGTGGAGAGCAGGACGTGCTCTGCACCTTTCCGTGGCAGATGGCTCCCCACAATAGTCATGGACCTTGGCCAGGAGGGATGGGGAGGGCTCAGCTCCAGGGCTCCTTCCAGGCCTGGCTGCAGCTGGTCAAGTTTGGAGACCCTGTTCCAATTGAAATGCTGTCTTGAGTTCTGTTTGTGTGGGTTTTTTTTAAAGTTTTCATTCTGATTCAAGATAAAAAAGGAGTATTTTCAAAATGTACTGGGCAAGAAATTTTCTGCACAAAAATCAAGCCCTACCAGCTGTTTGGAGAGAAGGGATGACTTAGTTTTGGGGCTTTTTTGAAGGAACAGATCCTCAAGCTGTCCTGAAATCCCTCTGTGGTATTGGCCACTGTGCTACCTCCAGTTTTGCAAAGCCCTGTGGTTGCCCCAAATCTCTGGTCTTCCCGGGATCCCTGGGAGCATCACAGCAGAGAGGTTGATTCGGCTGGGATTGAGATCTCCAGAACAGCATGTGTGTGGTGAGAATACCCTGGAGGTGGACAGCTGAGGAGACTGCGGGTCCTTCCAGTTCCTGTTGTAGGCAGATGAAAAAAATGGCAATTGCCTCAGTCCAGCAGGGCTGTCTAAAGTGACTTTTCCCAGAACCCCTCCTGAGTATCAGAAGGAGGATATCACCTTGAAATTCTTTCTGTAAAATGTCTTTGTTTTGATAGAATGAGATTTTTTGTAATGATAAAAGTATTTGTTATGATTCTTCAATTTCCAATCACCTCAGTTCTCACAGAACGGAGAGCTGCAATGATCCAGAGTCCCGCAGGCAACTGGAGGAGAGGCAACCCAGACTCAAAGTCCTAGTCCCTGCTTTTATGACACCAAAACTACCTTTCCCCAAGCTCCTTCCTGAGAAACCTCTTCAGTTTGTAAACTGCCTGGTTGGGTTTTTTTTTTTTACAGAGTCACTTGAATGCTTATCATAATTTCTTATCTATGGCAAAGAGCAGTGCAAATACCTAGAGTAAAATCTCAGCACTCCTGGGAACAGTTAGTTCATTTTAGTTTGTGGTGGTTTATGTTGTAGATAGCACAGCTATCTGAGGAGGCTTTACACAGCAGTGGGTCAAAACAAGCCATCCTGTGTCAACTGATGTCCATCAAAGTCCTGCAGAGGACTTTGCTGCTGGACCATTCCCTGGTAGGGCACCAACGTGCCGTTGCAAGTCGCAGTGCAGGCATCAAGGCAGCAATCGCCTTGAAACCTTAACTCTGCAGTGCTTGAATTAGAGGGGAGCCTTGTCTCCGGTGTGAGCTGCCAAGGGATCGCTCTGCCAGCTTATTCCTTTCCTCATTTTGTTTCCCAGAGTACCAGCTTCCAGCTGGATTCCAGCCCTTCAGAAAGGGGAGGAGACCAAAGGCTGTGACTTGCTAGAAATCATAACAGCGGGGAAGGAAGTGGGGTAGAAAGAGCTGGAAATAGTTTGTCAGGTAGCATAAAGCCACACTGCTGTCTGGAGATGGTGCTGAGCACCTCACGGTGTAGGACCAGTGTGAAACCATCTGTTTCCTCATGTTGGTCTCTCATCAGACACTCTGAAGCCAAGCTAGATAGGTTGGTTCACACTGGCTTTTTTTTTTTCTCCAAAAGCACAAAGCATTCCTGAAGTTTAAAATCATGCAGTGAAACTAGAAAGCTTCTTGGGCTTGTCATGAGCCATGCAACAAAGCTCGTAGTATTCGGGAGGAATCGCAAACAGTGTGTTAATCCCCAGCACTCGCAGGGATCTCGTTAGGTGAGATCTCCTCTCCTTCCAACACGTTCCTTTCAGTTTTCTTTCCAAACCACAATCAAAACTCTCCTGTATTTTGTTTGAGACTTAAAACAGCCAGTGGTCCATTGATTTCACATAAAGGGCTTCTGTGCAGGGGATTGTACATCCGCTGAACTACTTGGGGCTGGTCACCCCTTCCTGAGCGACAGCTGCTGCAGGAGGCTGTGGGGCTTCCACTCCACATCCTGCAAGGTGAGCAAAGCGGTGCTGGTGCTCCCAGCTGTGCTGGGGCTCTGGGGTCTCACTGGGGAGCTGAGCGAGGCTGCTCAAATAAGGAGGGCCATCTAGGCTGGGGCCAAAACCTCTCTCACTTCAGCCCTATGGCTGGGACGGGGACCTAGGCTCCTAGCCATGTGTCCATGGAAGTGGCCACCTCCTGCCAGTGGTTCCTCAGGCCACAGCATGTCTGGTGTGTCCTGGGCTCAATATATGGTGGTCGAGGTGAATCTGGGGAATGCAGTCTTGTGTAACATCAGTCTTTGTTAAATTATCTAATATTTTGCAACCCTCCCTTGAGGGAGGTTTTAAAAAGAAGTCCGGTATAGCTTCCCAACTTGCTTGGAAGGTGTGTCCAGGATAAGGTCCTTGTGTCTCTGCTCCCTGTCTTCGCTTTCCCTATTTGGACCCACGTGGCTTTGAGGCAGCACAGCATAGTTATGCTGGGCTGGGGTCAGAAACACCCTTCCCTCTTCAGCACCTCAGAGGAGCTGTCAAAAAGTTGGTTTGGAGTTTGGCAGTGCGTTGGGTAGGAAGCCAAGGTCTGCCTCGGAGATAATCAGTAAAGTATCCTGACAAATAGGTCGGTCTGGTGCTTCTATATTTGGGGTTCTGTTCCTCACGGTTGCATAGAAAGGTTTGAAAACATGCACTGTGGAGGCCAACAAAACCTAAATCTGTCTTACTTAAAAATTGCAACCAGTAAGCCGATCTCATCCTTCATTGGCTAAGCAAAAATTTTAGAATGCATCATTCTGGTGAAAATGAATACTTTATTTTAGCTTCAGTAAGTAAGTTTACATCAGCTGACTCAAATGACAGTTCCCATACAGGTCTGCAAAAGCTACCTTGATTTAAAAAAAATTAATAATTAAAAGTATTGTGCAAACAACATAGTTGTATCGAACTGGGCTGTGTTGCATGACAGGTTTTCCACCTCAACTACCTTTCTGCAATAACAGTGGGGCATTTCAGTTTGAGTACGACTTGCAGAAATCTTTCTCTCCTCTTGTACTGTGTTCATGAAAAAGTTAGTTTACGTGGGTGGAAATTGTGCATGGAAGTCTCTCATTCTAAACAGTGTTGGAAATTACTACATATTTATTAGTTTAAAACCGTAACATGTACCATGGAGTTTGTGGGAATTGTCAAAACTCAGCTGGTTTTACCATGTGAAATCAGCTGAGAGATCCGGCCTGAAGACCACGCTCTACCAAAAGACTCAAAGGCCCAGGTAGAAGGAGCATAAAGTAAAGGTAACCAGGCTTAGTGGCAACTGGGACCCACTTTGTTGTCGCTTCTACAAGAATTACCAAGTAACTTCTGCCAGGTGTAGTTGTACGTGACCTAGAGTCTGTTTTATCTCAAGCCCTTTTGGGCATTTTTCTCTGCAATAATTAACTAAGTCCTCATTAGGCAAGAGAATCAGGTTTGGCTAAGCACTAATTTCTGCAGAGAAGCTGTTTGTCAGAGAGCTCTCTCCTTAGACGTGGTGTGCACCATGGTGTTGTGCCGCTGCTTGGCAATGCTGGCTGGCAACAGCAAGAGTGTCCACCCGCCGGTCAGGTGACTTTCACCCATATTTATGTAGCTTCTGAAGAGACTTGAGAGCACCTCAAGGGTTCTGGAAGCTCCTCGGGATATTTCCTGGTTTGGCTATTTGGGTTGAAGATGCACAGCTTTCCCAGGCTATAATGGGCCTGGATTGGTGCAGCTCTAAGAAGAACTTGACCATGTGCTCATTGGAGATTGTGATACTATTTTTTGTGTTCAGCATCATGTTTATACTCCCCCTTTGGAGGGGAGGTGGTTGTTGTAGAGTGGTGAGAACGAGGTGGTCTGGGCTTGGTTCTCACTTCTGCCGTTGGCTTCCTGCGCAACGTTTCCCCAGTTGTCGGTGGTTTTGTTCCCTAGCAGGGTGCCAGGACAGACATCCAGTGCTCGGCCCTCCACTGTTGGCCTCCTTGGCCTTTGGTTCTCCTGGTGCAAGAAGGGACGTCCCGTCCATAAGCGCCTTTTGGTTGTATGTACAGGAGAGTGTTGGAGACTGGAGCTCTCAGTTTTCACCCAGCACAGAAGAGATCTGACTGCAGCGGAGAAAACGCAGCCCTGCCATTAGCAGCAGCGGTAATGATGACATGGGAATTGAGACCAGCCTCCTTAGTGACAGGTTGCCACTCCCTTGTAGCTCTTTTCCTGAACTATTTCCAGTTATTTTGAGTAGGAAAAAGTCATTAATGTATATACGCTGTAGTTTTGGATCCATCACTACTTCGCCTGAATGCATGTTAATGTGTAAGTTCAGTGTGGGTGTGCTGAGCCAAACCCCTGACGTGCTCCTACTGAATGCACTGTAAATGTTTCCCTAATGCTCTCCAAGGTGCTCTTTGTATCTGGACTTCAGAGCAGGTAAACTTCCCAGAAAATCCTGTAGTCAATGAGGTTTTACATCCCAGGGTCCCTCTCACACTCCTTTCCTGTGCTCTTTTTTCTTTTTTCCTTTTGAAGTGGAAACCGTGTTCGTTTTCAAAGTCGATATGTGCAGGCAGCAATGATGAAAACGAAGCTAACTGTCAAAAATTCTGCCAGAAGGGATTTCTCCACTTTAATTTCTGCTTACATTATTAAGACAAGTAAATTATCTTTTCATGGAATGTTTCCTTTTTTTCTGGAAACACTACTGATAAATGATGTAATATTCAAGGTCCTTCTCTGCAGCTTGTTGTTCCCTGCACCACAAGAGATACAGATGCCAAGTAAAACCTTAACCTGACTTTCATGATTAAATGTGATGGTATCACAGAGGGAAATGAGGAATCTACAAATATTATTCTGAAAGTAATGGATTGATTGAGCTCTTACATCTTTATTCCCTTGGTATTTTTAGGAGCCTGCCGTTGTCGTTACAGGGATTAGGAAGAAACCAAACAGATTTCTGAAATAGTAGCTGAGAGTGACTTTCCGTAGCTGCGACCTGCAGTACTATTTTAAAACCACCTTGACAGGAACAAACTATAGCTGCTGTGTGAAAGAGAAAGCTACTATTTTTATCACTGGAATAATAACCTGTTCTCAGGAAGGGATTTCTTTCTATGCTGCTTTTAAATTGTCACTTTCCAAATTTAGGGGATTTTTTTGGTATAATTCAGGAAGGTGGAGTAGCCCAGGCAGAAAGATCTCTCAGACTGACAGAATAGCGTGGTGCCTTTTTGTGCAAAGGGATCCCTTCTTCTGTTTTTTCCTCCCCTGAGCTTCCTCTGAAACTTGAATAGTAGAGGCCACTTTTGCTCTGTATCTTAAATAATTTAGGTCAGTTGTTGACATTTTAGCACAAGTAGCTTATCTTAGAGGTAAGAGCTGCTTAACCCATTGCAAGGAGGAATGGATACCTTCCCCCCCCCCCACCCCAACATAAACAGTCCCTGGACTTTCCAAGCAGTGTTTGGGAAGTTCTCTTGACATCTGACACTGTGCAATTTACTCCACTTGTCGGGTGAATAGGTTGGTCTGTGGTGACCAACACCGGTCCCTGTTCTGCTGGTGATGGGCGTCTCTGTCTCTGGAGAGTACCTACTCCTGCTGCTCTCCTCCTTCGTGGGCAGACACGGTCCCTGTTCTGCTGGTGATGGGCGTCTCTGTCTCTGGAGAGTACCTACTCCTGCTGCTCTCCTCCTTCGTGGGCAGACGCTGCGGGGAGACGTCCCTGCCCTGCTCAAGGGCCCTGCGCTCCTGCTTCAGAGAGCAGGAGAAAAAATTACGCCATTTAATCATTGTAATTAGTTGGAGCCTCCTTGTTTGTCTCTTTTGTATATAGATAGATAAGCAACCCTAATGGGAAAGCTGATTTGTAAACTCGTAGCATTTTAAGCCTAGAAGGCTGTTATGGCCACAGAGCAATTAATAGGTGTGGGATTACCTAATAATTCTCGTATTGACACAAGAGAGTCAACCTGTCTCTGGCTGGTGTTTTTCACATTGAAGTCGTGCAGCTATGCTGAATTCATCCTGTCTCTGGAGCTCTGCCTGCTGAATGTGAGCTATGTATTGTCAAAGGGGAACTGGCGGGGCAGGGAATTTTCGGCCAGGATTAAAGTGCATAAACAGTGTGAATTTTAGCTAGGGTTCCAAGTGACCTGTACCTGCTCATCAGTTAATCTCTCCTGTTGCTCTTATTTGAATCTATTCCTCTGAGCAATGCTTATTTTAAATGCGGATATTGAACTTGAGGGAGTGGGAAGGATCCACAGAAGGAATCGCTGAATTTTAGGGGTTCAGAGCAAGATGAGTTTTCTCAGGTTAACTAGCAAATTACCTCAACTAGGAAGATAAATAAGTATTATTTTTCTCTGGTATATGCACAAAAGACCTTCAGGTTCTAATCCAAATACACTGGTAGGATACATGAATAAGAAACTTTAACAACACAAAAGTGTGTGTTTTAACTTTTTACACTTCTGGCTAATATCCACCATCTTCATCCCACTTCTGGCCAGATGCAGGTACTAAATTGCTAGATGCAAACGCAGCAACATACCCCGAACAACAAAGACCATCTTGAAACCATCGCAAGAGGGAAGAGGAGAGGTCCGAGTTCAGACGATGATGCTTTTTGGTGCAGGTAGAGGATGAGAGTGTTCGAAAACTGGGAAGCTTGGCAAGGTATCTTCTCAGATGTGGGCAGCTGCTCCATCCAACTTGATTTTTAGTGTTGATGAGAAGCCTGCAAGCAAACCCAGTTAATTAGTTTGCATGCACATATCCTGTGCGCAGCAGAGAGGAGGGAACATGGAGGTGACTGCTAGTAGGAGCTGCAGAAGACACGCAGCAGGCAGAAGTGCTTTGTTAAAATACTACAGTGAGATGGTACAATGTGCGTGGGTTTTGCTCTGCAGGTTAGTACAAATAGGAGAGGAACGGCTCAGTTATTCAAAACTTACCCAGGCATTCCCAAAGTACTTATTTATTCAAGCACTAGTTTTCAATAAAAAAAATATCATTTATGTGGGTGCAAGAAGGAGGAGGGGATGGGTTATTATTGTGATCAGCCTCTGTGAAAATATCCAAATCTCACTCATAGCATTCAAGATCCCACTCAAAAAATAAAAATAAAAAATGCTGCATGATTTCAAAGTAAATACCTGACTTCTGCAAGGCACCCAAGAACCAGCTTCTGGCCATTAACACCCTGTGCCTGTTGCTGTGCCTTGGGAAGCAGCGTCCTCCAAAATATGTGGTCCGGCATGAAGCATACTCAGGATGAATTAAAGGCCAGTTTCTCCAAAGGCAAAATAAGACCAGCTATAACTGTATGTGTGATTCATTGCACTGAGGGAGCCTGACTTAAATTTGGGTTTGGACATGTCCAGTGTAACTTCCTGGTGTGACAGTGCTCCCCGAGAAAACTTTACGCGTTCTAGGTGGAGGTGCTGACTTCAGAGCACGAAGTCAAGCGATGTTTAGCAACGGGCTTTGGGAGCAGGATGGCGTCTGTCGCATCCTGAAGACATTACCTAACCATCTGCTCTCTAAATTCCTGGGAGCTGCCCAGCTAAAGGACTGGTGGAGCCAACCAGACACATGCATGCACCAAAATGAGTTTTGCTAAACACCTGGGGCCAACACCTCAGCTGATGTAAATGGGCAGCAGTGACAGTAAGGTAATTTATAGCAGCTGAAGATTTGGCCCACGAATGCTATTATTTTTCTATTTAGAGCAGTGCTAGCAATTTGCAGGAGTTTGTTATTAGGAATGGGCCAAATATTTCAGAGGAAATTATGGAGTAATAACAACCACAGAACCTAAATTAGTTGGTTTTAAGTTATAAGAGCATAAAATAATAGCATCTGACACCACTAACCACTATTCTTTTTTACGCTCCTTAAAACTTCAGACGCACTTTGCCAAACCAATTGTTTCCAAATTCTGTCAAAAATATTGTCCTTGGGCAGAAAGCTTGGATGCTAAATTTCAACCCAGAATGATTTTTATGGCTGAGTGACAGAAACCTTGAAAAGGGGATTTATAATGAATACAGCCTTAACTACTGTGGCGTGAACAGTGCTGCGATTCTCATTAGCTGAACTTTTTTTCCCTTTTTTCTCAGAATTTCAGAGGGTGGGGCTGGCCATAGGAAGTAGTGGACTTGTGTGTATGCTTCTGTCATGGCAGGAAAGGAACTCAGCAGCTTCGTTTCCCCTTTCATCTCTGAACATCTGTCTGGGTTCAAAGATTGTTGTGGGTCTGAAGCAATAGGATTTCGGTACGGTTTTCATGTCATGGCCATGAGCGTGGGCAGGCGGCGTGACTGTGGCATAGGAGCTGAGAGGTTTCGGCACCAGGACTTGACTCCTGTCCTCCTCTTTAATGAGGTTTTTTCACTGGGGGACGGTGGAAAGGCTTTGAACCCGAAATCAAGCCTTAGCAAATGCGGAGGCAGAAGGACCAGCGAGCGGAGGATGTGCCAGGTTCATGTCTTGCTTAGCTTTCCTGCGAAACGCCAGATTTCAGGCTGTGGGAAAAGGAAGGAGACTCCCTTTGTACATGCTAAACACCAGGTGTGCAGGGTTGGGCAGTGGGACTGGAGAGCTGGCTGCAGCATTTTTTCTGTGTATTTGGACTTTTGTTTTCCATGAGCAGTGAATGCAGTCATGGAGCTCTCGCAAGAGGCAGTGCGGATGCATCCTCCATTTTAAGGTATTTCCTCAGCACGGCACAAGATTCAAGGCAGAAAAAGAAAAAAAGCCTTTAAAACTAGTTTGTTATAGAAACAGAAAGTCTTTATGGCTGCACGTAGCCCTGAAGCAGGATTGTGACCCTTCCTTGAAGTTCCCAATGTAAATATTGCCTTAAGTATCCAACTTAAAAGCTCTCAGGTTAGGACATAACCATGGTGGTGAAAACCACATGGAAACCAGAAGTTCCAAAATAAGAAATTAGGACTATAAGAAATATAGTCCGCTGGGTCTCCCCAGCACGGTCTCCTGGGCTTGGAAGATGGCATATGTGGTGAGTAATGTCATAATCATCCTGGAGTAGAAAACAAACCCAAGTAAAAGGTCTTGGAAGTCTTTCATCTCTACTTTCCCAAGCCACAAATGGCGAAATCTTCACATGGCTTGCTTGCTCAGATTGCTTTTGAAAGATGAGAACTTCCGTTCTTGATGGGAGAGGCAGAATGGGGCTGAAATTGCCCTGTTAATGAAGACACTATTAATAATAACTGACTCTGCTAGAAGCTATTCTTGTGGTACCTACTCTTGGTGCCTTTGGTAGGTAGGGAGAAGATTTTGGTGAACCTACAAGATCTCTCCTGTCTCACTTTAAAACTGCTCAAATCATTCAAGATGAGGAGAGTGTTCCCCCAGTTGAAGAGCCCAGTTCACAGCTTCATTGGGCACGTACTTTGCAGCAAGTGGTTTGAAATTTTTCACCTGGCTGCTGGCACGCTGCCTTTCAGGAACCTTTTTTTTTCTGAATTTTTTTTTTTGGTAAAAAGAAAATACCTTTCTGGTGATTAATTTAAATAAAAACCTGAGGATCTTAACTGTTACCTGGATGTGGAGGAGGTGGATTGTGCTTGAAGCGAGGACTGAGTTGAGGGCAGCGAGGTGTCACCACCCAGCCCTTGATACCGAAATCCCTTGGAAATGTCAGAGTAAGAGGAGAGTCGGGCCGGGATGCGTTGTAGCGACCTGCTGTAGGTTGTGCATACTCTGCTGCCATCTGGCTAGCGTCGAGCCCTTCCACCCTGCCTTGGCAGTACAAGGAGGAAGCTTTCCTTACCCTCTATTTTGCGGGTGCCTGGGATATCACTTCATGCAGTTATATGCAAATATTGCCTCTCTGCCACAGTGAAGCAACTCCCATAACTCAGTACAACACTGATGTTCAGTTCAGGAGCTGTGATTTATTTTTTTATCTTGTTTTTTTCAGCTGGGAAAAGTCATTTAACACATGGGTGCACCCCTTAGTTTTCAGCAGTTTCTTCAGGGCCTGGCCTGTCACTGGGGGGTTTGCGCGTGTGATCTCTGCCTGACTGATGACAGGGGCAGCTTAAGAGAAAGCACCTGCCAGCATAAAGGTGTTGGGGACGTGCGCTCTGCCTGGTCTCTTCTTTGGACCTCCTTTTCCATCCACCCTGTGTTTACGTAATCCAAAGCAAAGGCTGCACCAAGCCAATGCAGGGCAAGGGGAAGGGAATAAACACAGTCATGTTTGTTTTCCATCCTCTTACTCTCAGATACAAAGCACAACTTCAAAGCAGTACATAACTAAGTGAGGTGATACACCAACAATAATTAAAACGCCCCTGCAGGAAGTCATGTCACTGAAAAAACAACTGCTTCAGAAAGCAATAACGTTTTTCTGCCAAAGGCATGTGAAACTACTGTATCTGGGCTGTGACTCAAATAAAAAAAAATAAAAAAAATTGGCACTTGCTTTAATCCATCTCTATTCAGGACAATTGAACTTAATTCTGATGCTGCGCTGGTTACAGTGGGGCAAAATGGAAGTGCCAGCTGGCTACGACAGTGCCTCTAAGCCATCTCTCGGTGGAGGGGGCTTGAGCAAGGGGGAGAAAAGGCCATCGGAGGTGATCTCCGTGGCAGAGCCGCGTGTGGGCAGGGCGCAGCCGTTGCAAGTCCGGCACGCTCTGCAGTTTCATTGGGTCTGGTGTCACTCACCTCCGACACCTGGGTTCTGCCCCGTGCGAAGGAAACGGGGACACTGCGCTGCTGGAATGCAGGCAGAACTTGGGGTCAGCAGAAGCGTGGTGGGACCCCATCTCTGCTCTCTGAGCACGGAGGAGGATAATGGTGAGGTGCCATTGTGGTACCGCCGAGTGTTTGCATCATAAATCATTCAGGTAGAAAGTGTAGACAGTTGCCTGCCGTAAGCACTGTACTGGTGATGGTTTCTGCAGACGCAAAGGTGTTCCCCATCTGTGCCAACGCTGGTCGCTTCAGCATGGTACCGACTCGCTTGTGTCTTTATTACAAGCAAGCCCCAGAGCCCGCTAAAGCCAGCAGAAAGACCCTGCCCAGCTCTGGATCACGCTTTTGTTCATTTCTCTTAGCTAGAAGAAATGGTTCTTTTGGAACTGTGGTGGGGTTTATTACTATTAAAAAACATCTATGCTGCTTTATGGCCTGTATAGCTGCCATCCTCTGCAGATACTGCAATTGTCAGGGCTCTCAGTGCTTGCTTTCCTTTATTTTTTTTTTTTTATAGTCAGGATTGGAAAGGATAAATGTTGCTGAATGACTATTAAGCTGACTTTGGAAGACTTTACTTTAAAGTCAAGTTATGCTCCTTTATTTAGAGACTAGTAATTCTAGAGTCGAAGCAAATTGTTGAGATCTACCAGTAAGAAAAAGAAATAGCAGTTGCTACTTGCTAATTTATAAAAGTAGCTTAAAGCATAGATGCTTAAAAAAATAAAAGTAAACAAAAATAAACCCCAAACCCGAATGCACGTCACTCTGAAGAGAGGACTTATTCAGAGCTTGAGCAATAAGCCTCAACAATGAAGCTAAGTTACAGGCAAAACCCATGTTTTATCAATCAACGGCTACTTTTAAGTTTGACAGCTTTTGTAAGCAGGAAAATGTCAATTACATAAGATATTTGAACCTGTGGAAATAGCCCATGGAAACACAAAATGTCTGTTCACACATCAAAATGATCCAGACTTGAAGGAAGTTTAAAAACCAGAATGCACTAAGGAATTATCTGACGGAAAAATGGAAACTTTGTTATGAATTTTCAAGAAATATTGGCTAATTAATTTCTTTGGTGAGTTTATAAGTTTATTTAGGATTGGAGAAAATGAGGTAACTTCCTTATTTTTCCTGATGTGTAACAGCTATGGAAACACTTTGAAACAAGTGTCCCATCATTACGAATTCATTTGGTTATCCTTTTAATAACAATGATCGTACTCAGGCATTTTATATGAATGTTACATCCCATCTCTTTCAGGTGCTGCTTGGTCACTTCACTGAGCACTTGTCAGCTGGGTCTTATTAAATTCCCATTAAGGAAGGAAGAGCTAAATACCCAGTAACAAAATTGAAAGCGGAAAAAATCTAAAAAACACATAGGCTTGGACCTGGAAAATTAATTCTCACGGAGTAGAAAATGTTCTATTTTAGTGAACAAAAAGCAGTGAAATTTACTGCTACCATCCATTGCTGTGCGCAAAAAAAATTGTTGGGAAACCTGGTTTTACAGAGCACAACCAAAACTATTGATTCAACACTCGTTTTCTGCAGCAAGGCATGATCTTTGGTAATGTGTTTTATTAGATGCAACTGATGCAGCTGGAAAAAGTAGACATAAACTTCCAGGCTTATGAGCTCTTCTTCAGGTCTGAAGAAGCGTTTGATTTAATATATAACGAGTTTTGGAATGTGTGTTTAAACCAAGCTACCAGCATTTCTGAGGGCCAAGTAAGACTGTCCACATGGAGATCTAATGACTAGTAGAAGTTTGCTTGAATGTGAATTTAAATGTCACTTCATGTTGCCTTTAATTTACAAGTTGAACTAAACAAATTAGGATGATTTTATATCTGCACGATTGCCCATATAGTGTTCTAACACTGTTTTACTGATCGGATGAAAATAAGCAATCTCCTGTTAAAACACCAGGGATACAAATGCTAAATGAGTGCCCAAAATTATATAGTCAAATGAACACATTTCCAGCAGTGAGGAATACGGCTTGTTGCTTATTAACATATCTGGGAAACATTTCTTTTTTCCATGGAAAAATTTAACATTGTCATTAAAGACTAAACATTTTTAGTCTAACCTGGAATGTTTTCAGCGTGAGGCAGAAATGGGAAAGTTTTCAGCCAAAATCTTCTTTGTGTTGTAGAAATTTTTTTTTTTTTACATCTTCTGCGAAATGTTTCGTTTAGCTAAACCAGACATTTTCGGTCTAAACCCAGAAATTTTCAATAGCCTGCTTAGGATTATTTTGTTTAGGAGGGTAATAAACTGTATGGGTTTAGGACCCTCGTGTTGCATGTGGCCCGAGCATCGCTGCTCACCAGCAGCCAGCACTCTGCCTTTTTGGCCTCCAACTTCCCTCCTGCCAAGGGAGCAGTATTGTACAGCCAGGTTCTCTTGCAAGCCCACCACAGCCCAATGCTGCATGAGTGACTGAACACAAAACAGTTAAAATACCACGTTGTTAACACCAAATACTATTTCTCAGTGAAATCAAGACATTCCTTGAGTAAAATCCTGACTGTCTAAAATGTTATTTCTGTTTTGTCGAGCTGGTTGTTGCTTGGGACAAGCGCAGAGCTACTCCGGCAGCAGGAGCTGGGGCCAGTACAGTTTTGTGTAGCAGGTGCTACAAGCCGTGTGATGTAGAAAGTGCTAGAGCCGTGCCCTCCTGTTGTTTTGGCTGTTGGAGCTGGTGATGTCCCAAAGGCCTCAAAGAGCGGTCCCACAGCTGGTACAACCGCAGCAGTCACTGCCTGGAGGAGCTGCGGCAGCCCCCGGGGCTCAGGGGAGCGGAGCGGTGCCCCAGCCCTGCGTTCCACGTGGGCCTGCCTGGGATGGGTGGTCACGGGGCCGTGCTCAGCCCCTGGATTACTCAAGGAGTGACGCAGAAATTACCTAGGGAGCCTTCAGGCTGGCTTATGCCAGTGAAGCGCTGCAGAAGCTCTTTCATTATCTCTTAATCTCATAAAATATCACTTTGCCTTCTTACCCTCGGTGACAGGGACGAACGAGACGTTGTGCCCGTTTGCTCTCTCCCAGTTGGGCAGCTCTGCTGAGCACTGTTGCCCTCGGTGCAGCCCCAGGTGTGCTTTGGTGGGGAGGGGGGCACCTAGGGCTATGTGCTCACCAGGGTGCTCCGTTGTGTGAGCCGAGGGTCACAGAATCATAGAGTGATCTAGGTTGCAAAGGACCTCAAAGATCATCTGGTTCCAACCCCACTGCCATGAGCAAGGACACCTCCTACTAGACCAGGTTGCCCAAAGCCTCATCCAGCCTGGCCTTGCACAGTTCCATCCGGGGCATCCGCAACTTCCCTGGGCAACCTGTTCCAGTGCCTCACCACCCTCAGGGTGAAAAACTTCTTCCTGAGGTCTAATCTGAATCTGCCCTCTTCCAGTTTGAAGCCATCACCCCTTGTCCTATCTACGGCTCCTCCCATAGAGCAAACCCCAAAGGCTCAGCGAATCAGCTGCATCAAGAGGGTCTGTAGCACTAACTCTGTCACGTTATGAAATATCCTCAGTAAGTGCCCTTGTTCATGGTGGTATTAACTGTCCCTCACTATCACTGAGACGAATGTGCTGTGAGGCGCTTGCTCCCTAGGGGAGATGTTTTTATGATCGTGACTTGGATAGTTATCTTAAAGTGAGTTCCCATCAAGCTGCCTGACATCATTGGATATGACTATTGACACTTGTTTAGTAAATAATAAAATTACATCAGATCTTTTCAGCACCAGGTTGTTAAGAGAGCTCTAGTGCAGATGTAACCTCTAGTATGAATAGGAGAATTCATTAGGCATTGAGGTCTTTAAACTCATCGGGGCTGAACAGCAATTTACCTCACTCCATAAGTGTTAGCAAGTGATTTAGTGACAAGGGATTGACAAGGTACATTTCCCTGGAGGGCATGATAAATAATTTTTTTTCATCCCAAAGTGTTTTTGCAGAAATTTTTATGTATTTGAGTATTCAAAGTTAATTCATTTCCAGTAGTTTGACGGAGGGCTTTTTTTTTTTTTTTAGTGACCGACAAAAATCTTGTGTGAGTTCATCTCTTTTTACAGTATTATTTGGTGAACTTTTCCTGCATGATCTAATCTCACTGTGGAAAATCAAATAAAAATTTATTGGTAAGCAGGAATGAGTTCACTAGCCTGCTCAGCTGGCATTACAGATGAAGACAATGGTTTGACGTTTTGCAAATAGTTCCTTTCCTTGGTTTTGGAAGCCATGGTCGTCAAATGGAGCAAATCACAACCAGCACTTCTCAAACTGTGCTATCGCTCTCCTTGGTGACATTTAGTACGATCTTAGCTGACTTTCAGACCCGCTGTTTCTATTAAAAATTTAAAAAATAAGCCCCCAGCTACTCTGGTTGTCATACATTATCTTTCTATTACTGTTTAAAGGGCTCCTTTATGATCTTTTCGAGTTTTGGGGTGGGTTTTTTCCTGCTTGTTTCAGCAAGGGCTTGTTCATGTATGAGTGATAACGAGAGGCCACCCGGAGGCAAGAGCCATTTTCCTCTAGACATCTTCCAAAATGGCCCAAGACAGGAGGATTTTGGTACTGCCTCTTGGGTAGCCCAAGCAAAGGGCCCAGCTCACCGAAAAAGCCAAGGTTTTAGTGATCAAAACTCAGATTTACAGTATGTCACTAGAGATGAACTTCCCCATGTGGGCTTTTTCCGTTAATACTGAACTGATTCAAAAAGAGATATATTTGCCTTAAGGTGTCTTTTTGTGATTTTTGGAGTTGACAAGATGGAAACTTTAGTGGAGAAAATATTTGAGCTTTTGTCACTCTAAAATTTCTCCTGATGGATCACTTCCAGCAAGATCTACCTATTAATATATGTCAAAGCAAATGGTAGATTGAAGTGTATTTTAAATGCTCATGTTAAGTTTTCAGTGCTTGATTAAACAGCATTTTACTGTGTGCCTATTAAATTCAAATAATGCCACTCCAACCACTGATCTAAGGCTTTTAAATGAAGAAGTGTTTGGCCTGCAGCTTGATTTGTGGTTATTAGTGACTTGACTTGCTGCTTTCCCTTTCAGAGCTAATTTGGACTTCAGAATCCAAGCCCTTTGGATCTGCCTTTTCAGTTCAGTTTTTCTACCTACCCATGCTCCAGACTAGTATGGTGTTACCTACTGAAAGTGACATTAATTTCTCCCGCGTTTCTGTTGCTTTTTGCAGTGATTGGGATTTATTATAACTTCTGCCCGGGTGTAAGCTATGCTGATCATTGCTAGGGTGTTGGCGTAGCAGCTCTTCCCATTCACAGCAAAGGGCTTTGGTAGTTAATTTCTTTGAATTGTAATAGCAAGAAATTGGTAGATCATAGGTGCTCAGGTCTCTTGCACACAGCTGGATTTCTAACTGTGGCAACAGCCTTTCTGGAAATAGTTGCCTTAAAACAAGGAATGGGTTCCGCGCTAGAGCAACGGTCTCCCAGATCAGAGCTAGTGCAGTGCACCCCTCCTGAAGAGCTGGAGCAACGTGCTAGAAAACTCTAGTCTTATTTAACCGATGTGGACTGAAGCCTCTCGTCACCTCTGGGACTGTTTGCCAAATTGAATCACTAGTTTTCCTGTATTATGTGAATGTCCTGTTTCTTTAGCGTTTCATGTGCGAGCTCAATGGCTGGTGACTTTTGTGGTTTCTTTGTGGGCAAAAAAGTTTGTGTGTTCGTTGTTTCCCGTACATGCGGTAAGTTACCTACATGCTAAAGGCATGCTCCTCTCCTGGTCACACCGTCTCTGGTGTCGCTGCCAGCTTGGGATCTCCGCGTTTTCCACCTTAGCAGCTGATGTCGGACATTCGATACTGCTGCTTCATTCGCTTTGTCCGAGTGCCCTGAGCGCAGAGGGTTATGTTGGAGGAAATGTATTTCACAGGAGCTTTTAGTCTCCTGCAATAGCTGTTGTAGCAGGAATTTCCCTCTTCAAAATTCATACTCAACAACTCGTTTCCACTGCAAGTTACACTCTCGGTGGACAGCCCCTCAAATGTACTGATATTCCTACATCTCTCTGTGGTGACTAAGCCCCTCTGAAAGCAGGATTTGGGCTTTTTAAGCGGTGTGTTTCTGCCAATCAGATGTCGGTTCATGAAGTAACGGGTGCTGATGCTTTCTTTGGCAGTCACGCTGATGGTCGTGTTCAGAAGGCTTTGGCCAGCTCTTTTCCGATCCTCACAGATACTTCAAGTCCCCAGTCGTGTCTGTCGAGCCTATCCTATAGCACTTGCAAGCCTGAAATACTTTGGACAATGTTAATGAGGATGGGAGAGGACTTTTCCTGTCCTGGGACGCAGGCTTAGCATAATAGTTTTCTTGTGTCCATGAAGGATCTGTTCTGCTGGTGGTGTGGAAAGAAGAAGGCCTCTGCAGAAATGGTGGCTTGATTTTGCTGCTTTCTCTACGTGCATCCCAGTGGCAAATGGCTTCTCTCCAACTGAAAGCTCAGGGTGAAAGCAGAAAGCAAGAAAAGCACCGAGGTAGTTTAGGGACCGCGAGGGAGGCGTTCCCTCTTCTCTGAGGCCTGTCTAAATCCCCGCTGAAATACAGCGTATCGCGTTTTAATCCCCAAAGGCTTCCTGCGCCGTGGTGTTTGTGTGGGCTGTGTCCTCTTCCCACCCACAAGCAGGAGGAAAGAAAACCCAGGTTCCTGCTTTTACACAGTTCGGTGACTTTTCCCAAGAGTTTGAGCGTTGTGACTGAGACAAACCTCCTGCTGGGCTGCCAGCCCTCTGTCTGAGGACCAGGCGCCGCCGGAGGGAGCGGGAGCTGGTGTGTGCGTGCGGAGCACGGTCCTGCCCGCAGTAGGAGCCCGGCTCGGCGGCCTCCCGTGGGCTATTGAACGGCTTGTTTCCCAGGTGCGTTAAGCTGAATGCGGTAGAGGTGCTATCAGATATTGAGAAGTACCTGTGCTGTGACAGCTGGCCTAATCTGTGTTCCAAGGTAGGCAAGCACCAGAGTGAAGACTTTTGAAAGCCTCTGGGAGGTTTAGCAACGTGTCATACTGCTGTTTGATTGCCAGGAGTATTCGTGGTCCTCTAATACGCATTGCTAAAGACAGCCAAAGATGACAAAGCGAGTGTTCGCAAATAATCATTCCCGTTCTGGGCAGCTGTTCCGGTCCAGCACTTTGTGTCTTGTTTCTTGCCCAAGAAGGTGTTTCTGGGTTATGAATGTCTGTGGAATTCATGGCAAAACCCACGTCTTCGCACCAGCACCCATGGTACTGTGAGCCAGTTTCCTAGTCCTATGGCGGCCAGCTGAGGATCAGTGACTGATAACAAATGGCTACAATGAGCACTTCATTAAGATCCTGTACGGTGTAACATAAAATATCTGACAAACACAAATAAAATAGATAAATATAATATATAAATAAATAATATAATATAAATAAATATTTTCTTAGTTTTCTATGGCTGATTTAAAAAAAAGAGGAACTGAACTGAAAAGTCCAAAGTCCTTGTCTCTACTCTGTTTGCATTTATCTCAAATATTAGAACTGTATTAGGTATATGTTAGCTGACATTTTTGAAAATTAACTCTCTTAACTGACATGGGGGGGGCAGAAATCACATCTCTTAAAGCAAATTGTTTCCTTCTCTTTAATTGCTTGTTCTTAAAAAGTACATTTACACAAATGTATATTTTGATAAATAATTGTTTGTCAAAAAGAATTAACTATCTCTGTTAAATATAGAATTCATATCATGTGCCTGGGAAATTACGTGTTTAAGTTGGGTTTTTTTGCTGTAGAGGGATAAATTTTATTTCTTGTTACAGGTCCCTTCATAATAATGTAGTTACAATATGTTTGCAGTTACATAGAATTGCAACCAGTTCATATAATTGGAAATTAAACTTCGATGACTGAATTAATATTACATTTGCTTTTCGTAGGCAGGATTTTGGAAACCTGGGACACAATTGCAGTGCACCAGTGCACCTCTCGCTGGCCAGGAGTGAGTGGCCGTGACTTAGGCCATATCCACAATGCCCCTGTGCAGCAGCCGGTGCGACGTGACTGCTGCTTTCTGTGTCACACCACACTGTGCTGCCTGCATGCTTTTAATGTAACTGGGGTCATTGTCTTTACAGTAGTTAATGGTGATTTTCCCCTCGCATGTAACCTTCAGCTCAGTTGCAGGCAGGCATAGCTAGCAGGACTGGACAAAAGCCAAATGGGATGGTAGGTCACCCAAAGCTGCCAAAGGCAGCTGATTTTGAGATGTATGCATGGCCCTAAGTGAGGCGAAGGGGGGGAAAAAAACATCTGTAAAGAGACGCCAAGCGTAGATGGTTTGACATCTCTGGAGCAATGTGGCAATGGAGCTGGAGCTGGCCATATTGACCGCCTGCAGCAGGACTGGGCCTGTGGAGAGGCACAGAAAGAGCTTTATGTTCTACTCCTGTGGCTCTACATCTGCCATGTTTTGTCTTCAGTGATCGGTCTGTGACAAAACCCTGTTTAATACAGAGGGGCTCGATTGCGCGTGCTCTTATGAAGTAGAAGTTCTGTCATATGCAGGTTTCAGTCGTTGCGTTTGCTCAGCAGTTGGCTTCGCTGCCTCTCGGCTCTTTTTATACAGCACCGCTGAGGTTCAGCCCTTGCGTGGGTTATACCAGGTCAGCTTTGCATTTCTTTTTCTTTTTCTCTCTCTCTCCTTCTCTCAATTTTTTTTAATCAAAAAGATTTTTATTGGCACTCTGGAAAAACAAACACAACACACTGCTGTGAGTTTTGTAACTGAACCAATAAAAAATGAAATTCACTGATGGATTCTTTAATAGCAACAAGTGAGCCGGGTTTCTAAATGGATTTTATATTGTGCCGCTGTGTATAAACAGCGTGCAATGCGATAGCCTCGTGCTGGGGGAGGCTGCGCCACGGGGAGCGCCCTGAGGATGGGGGATCCCTTCCAGGCCGCCTGTTCCTTGTCCTGAGGGGTTCAGGTGTGGGTTTGGGTTAAATACACTGAGGAATGGAAGTTGCTGAACCCAGGTGCCCTGAGCCTGCTTCAAAGCTCCGCGTACACAAGCTGTCCCGTTTGGTATCGCCTCCAGCGGTTGCTTTCCACGCGCCCTGCTTGCGTCTGCTCGGCATATTGCTGTCGGAGCCTCGGCGACTCTTGTAAAAGCAGTTTTGAATGCTTCCACTTAATGAAACGGTCCCAGAGAAAACATGCAGAGCAAGGTTTTCAATGCCATTTAGGAACCTTTAGGCAGGCAAAGGTGCCAGCTGGGGCTCTTGAAAGCATTGTAGCGTTTTATATTCCTCATGGTTTCTTTGAGGCCAGTCCCAGAGCCTGGTGAGGACAAGGGACAGGCTCAGGGTGACTTCAGGGGAGGGTCTGTTGGGACTGATGCTGAGCGGCACCGTCACTGGGACCTGTCCTTGGCCCCTGGAGACCCAGTGTGCTGGGGCCCTCTGGCTTTCCCCAGGGTGGAAAAGGCAGTTCTGCCTCCTACCAGCCACCAGGATATGGAGCACGACAGTAAGTTCCTGGACATGTGTTGTCTGGCTCCAAAACAGAGAGATTTTTGTAGCCTTTAAAAGCCAGTGTAAGATCTTGCTCCACAAAGTGCCGTGGAAGCTGCAGAAGGCACTGGCTCGCTGTTGGCGGGGCTGCTTCGTAGGAAAATAACCGAGGATAAACGCAACTGTATGTCCCTCTGTCATTTCTGTGGTCCGAGGCTTGGCAACGTCTCCTTGGAGAATGCGGCTTTGGGACTTACGGCCCTTTTCTCTTCTGGTTTTTCATCCCCTACGTGTTTCACGCTGGAAGGTGTGGGCAGGGAGCCGGGGAATGCCCGGAGCAGGGCTGCCCATCCTCTCCAACTCACCTGGGGTGAAGTGGAGAGTGATGGGCAAGCAGCGAGGTGCTGAAGGTGGGGTCTTGCCCCAGCCAGCCTGTGGCAAATGGAGGAAAAGGGCCCTGACCGGGGGGGGATGCTCATCCGTCACGGAGCATGCTGGCTGCCGGGAAGGGGAGATGTTAGGCTACGCTGCTGACTTGACTATGCGGTGCTTATCTGCCCAAAGTTCGGGCTATTATCTGCACCGTGTTTTGCTCAGGCTTGGTCCAAAAAAAATACATACAAAAAATACAGCTGTGGGGCTGTGAAAATTATTTTCATCTGTTTGGCTTTTAAAAATGAATTTACATCAATCTTTCCATGGTTCCCTCCCACCCACACCCTCCCCTCTCGTCTCAGCTATTCTTTCAGAGAGGTGACGGAGGAGAGCTGGTCCAGGGGAACATCCTCATCCCTCGCTTTTTCCCGGTGTCACACCCAGAAAACGCTAAATGCTTTACCAAGGCTGCTGAGGTGGGAGCTGTGCACAGGCTTCAACAGCGGTAACTCTGCTCTCCAGAGGAATCTCGTAGCTTTTTTTTTGGTTCTTTGTAGTCTCCCTCATGCAGAGAGGAAGGCAGTGAATGCGTTGACGACCCCTTGCTGGGGCTGCAGGCAAGAAGGGACCGGGGAAGGCAGTGCTGTGGCTCCCACTTCTGGCTCCCTCACCAGCAAGGAGATCCAAAGCAGCACATGCAATGCCCAGGGGAGTTGCTGTGACCTCTGCAACTCCTCTGACCCGTTGTTCATCGGGGCTGTTCCTTGGCGGGTTTTCTGGGGTCCGTTCTGCCCTGATGAGGAGACACACCAGCTGTGCGGCGTACCACGGTCCTTCCTCTGAGTCCCGGTGCAGCAGGCGCCGCTCACCCTGCGGCTGCTGAGCACCTTTTTAAAAGAATAGTCCCTGCAGCTTTGGATTATTTCGTGGCATTTCTTTATCCTTTTTTTAACAGCGTATTTTTCTTTGTGCCCTTTAACCGGTGAGAGGAGAGCTGTTCTACCAGACTCCTGTGCAAGATGGCCGTGTGTGCACATGTGTTGACACACGTGTTGCACGCAAATAATCACAGCCTGGGGAAGTGCTGCTGGCTTCAGGTAAAGCCACATTTTTGCTCATGGAATTACTGAAATTCATCTCCCGTGGACTGTAATTCCTAGAGTCCTAGGGAGGGAAGAGAAAAGTAGTATCAGGTGGTTTTTCTTTTTTCCTTGTTAGAAGACCATTTAATCTTTGTTGTAGGGTGAGAAGGTGAAGCACCAGACCTCAAAGGAGGCTGCAATAGGATCCTGGCAAACTTCCCACATTATAAACTCTGTCAATAGGCAACACTCATTTTGTGCCAAGTTTGCTTAGCTAAAAATGACCGGGCCCAAGTTTCAAAAGTGGATATTTGGCAACAACTAGCACTATATTATTTTTGTCTTAGCAAGGAAAAAAAAATCACATTGTGAATGACAATGAAAAAAAGTACTGGGTTAGCTCCTTCTGGGTAAATTGAAGTGACTTCATTTCTGTGATATCTGACCTCCCTTGTAAAGTGTTTTTATATCCCAAGATGAAACACGTAAGATAGCAGCCTGGTATTACTATCACGAGGCAGTAATAGTAGCGTGCTCATGTTCTTTATGCCCCACTCGTTGCCCTGCTCTCTAGGATCAGTTGAAGTCCGTGGAGTTGTGCCAATTTTCCTTGGCTTATCTGTCTTCCTATCTTGTTTCTCAGTTAGAGGAAGTAAATGATCCTTTTGTTTTTGTCTCCCCTTTCTTTGGGAAATGTTAAAGAAGGGTTCAAATTGCAGTGGAGCTGCATTGCTGGGGAGCCAGATGGCCAGTGAGAGACCTGGAGGTAATTCGGGGGGTTGGAGCCAACGGCTGGCTGGATGTGCGCCGGGGTTCAGGAAATCTGGATTTCTTGCCTGCCCGCTTCGCTGCGGGGCTCCGGCTCTGCCGGCTAGCCGTGCGCCGGAGCGCTGGAGTCGGGTTCGCCGCCTTTGCTCTCCCTGCAATAGCACCTGTCTGAGGTACTTGGCAAGCTCCGAGAATCGTGTTCTAATATTAATTACATGTTATCTCTAGTCTGCCTTCACAAGGATTTTTAATTATTTATTAAAATAATAAATGAATAAGAGGAATAAGCAAGTAGGTGCTGGCCCTTACCACACATCCCCCTCAGGTTATGCCATCTTCTAAGACATTCCCTGTAAGCCACTGTGTGACAGCCTTTCAGCAGGCTTCCCCACGGTGATCGCTGACGGAGGTGAGGTGACTGAGAAGCAGAATAAATAACTCCAAGTTCCTGTGGCAAGATTGCTCCCAGTACTGGAACTGGGCTGTCTGAAAGCAACTGGTGTGCCCTGTCGCCGTGTACGCTCGCATTGCTGAACAAGGCACTTGCAGTTGTGGTTTCTCTTTATTCCTAATAACAAATGACATTCCCAGTATGCCAATGTAATTTGGTGGATGCCAGGAGCTTTCCCTGCCTTGAGTGGGAGTTTACTCTCGATGTACTGAAAAGTAGATGAAGGCCAAGACTTTTCATGACTAGATATGTGGGGTACTTTAATTTTAAGGCACCAAAAATACAGATCTTTAAAGGAGGCACGACCTGGGGGAGGGAAGGCAGTTGTTCAAGTCTTGTTAAAGCCTCATCCTGCTGTAGGGTCTCAAGTCTGGCATTCAAAATCATTAGCACTCTTTAAATTTGGCCTAAAAATCCCTATGAAAAGTTACAGCACGTGCTGAGTAACTACTTTTCACAATGTAATAACTTGGCCCTTTCAAAGAGTAGGTTTTAGAAGCACATATTACTGACTAAAGGCTTGCCAAATTTCTTTTTTCCTTTCCAAACTCCAAGTAATGATTCATGGAGACTCATTGATTTTGTTTCTAATAAGGTGCTGTTCTCCTGTTCATGAAACTAAGGGGGAACAGAGTGACATTTTGAAGAAATGCATTTTGTCTAGGAGTTGAGGCATCTAAAGCGATGCAGGAAAGGCATTTTGAGATTAAAAAAACCCACATGGTGTTATGTTAAAAACTGTATTTCTATGTAAATTTAGTATTTGCAGAAGTTTCAGGTTGCACTGAGGTCTGATGTGTTCTGTTTGCAAGAAAGCAAATCAGCTTGCTCTTTGCCAGCACACATGGACTCTGTGTGCGTGTACACGTGTACCTGTCACACGCATCTGCACCGCACTGATGGTGGGCTGGGCCCACGGATGTGAGTCAATGAATTCGCAAGTGGTGAGTGCATTCGTGATTTACTCATTAGTAAGAAATGGTAATAAATCACTTAAAAATTTTTTTTAAATTTTTTTTAAAAATAAAATCACTGCGACTTCTGATAGACCAAGGACATGCCTGTCCTGAATGAGGGTGGCAGCATTGGGCCTCTGGTGCCACCTCATGCGATGTTTCTCGGAGCAATCAAGTGCCGGAATGTTATGTCTGCGTGGATCAGACCTATCTGTTCACCTGGGCTGGGTTTTGTGCTCAAAAAGAGTCCAGAAAAGTGAGGTGCACAAAACCCGGGGAGATTAAATACGAAGACGGTTCAAAAGTCCCTTTAGTTCCTGTGTGAACCAGCCGTGGCTGCTGCAAAGAGAGACTCTTCTGTCTTCCATTGCCTTTTCTGATTGCTCTAAGAGCAATTACTTGAGATAAGAGTTCAGCTCATTGTCTCCTCCTTGCTCCTTTCAAGGCTCTGTTAACAAAACCTGGCTCGGAGCTGAGCAGCTCACTCCTCTCTTCTCCAGGGTCTGAAAAAGACCAAGTCCACCTCGACTAGCGAACCTTTTCTCGAAGTCTGTGACCAGCTGGGCAGTTTACTTCAGGGTGTGATCAGATTCCAAACCACAGTGTGAAAATGTCAAAGGTCCCTGGAAAATATGTAATTACATTTCAGATTTGGAGGAAACAATTAATGAAATGGAATTTCTTGGCCCTTCGCTCCGCCGGATGATATGTAGTAGCTTGCCTGTGAACCGAAGCCTGAAGTACACTTATGGCACAAAAGAGTTTTTATCATTTTAAAACTTAATTATATAGGCTGTAATTAAGCTATATACAAAATGTCTGGTTCTTTGAAGTATATTAATTTTGGGGAAGTTCTCAAGCACCCAGTAGCTGCAGAACAATCATGAAAGAAGACAAGGCTTGAATAATGATGACAGTTGCAAGCCACAAATAATAGGAACAACCTTTCCAAAACAAAGGGTTTCACATTTTCCAAAAGTACAAGCATTATTATTTGTGTGTATTTGCAATTTGTACATGCCTTGGAGGGACTAACCTCAACTACAGTGCTTGAAATAATTGTGGGATGACATAAATGGGCACTTTTCTATTGAGGCAATCATTTTTCTCGCAGCATGCCAGTTTTTGTTTACTATTCAGCAAACCAAAAATGTCTCTAAGTTTAAAATAACCACCAGGACAGGGTACAGGGCATGAAATATTTTTTTTTAAAAGGTGAGAGGGGGCTCTAAGTGGATGTTTCATGCATGTGTCTCTATATTCCTTGCAATGACTGAGTGGTTCAGGAGAGGGGCTGCCTGTTGCTGTTTTTCTGTATGGTACCTAGCAAAAGCGATGTTCCTGCAGGTGACAGGAATATATCTAATGAATGTAGCGTTGGAAATGAAAATACCCTCTCTATTTTTTCAGCCTTTATTGTGTAGTCTCTGTTTTAATAATAGGTCCTCAAAAACAGTTGCTTTCAGGCTCAGGTCTATATGCAGCTGGAGATGAAGAACTTTATTTCTTTATGTATAAGGGCTACTATGAGCTTTAAATAAACACAGTTCTTCCTGGAAACTTTAACTATTTCTTGTTACCTCGCCTCTTCGGTGTTGTGTATCTCACAGGCCACCAGGCATGGTCCAGAGTCAGGATTTCAGGATCTCTGGTTTTCTCTCTCACCTGCTGCACTCGGGTACCAGCACCCATCTGAGCGTGTCTTCCTTCTCCCAGACTGGTTGACAAGGATGAAATCGAAGTGCCCGTCACTAATTTTCCATGTGCCCCCTCCTCTGGGGAGCAGAGGGGGCAGCCCTGCCTCTCTGAAGGCGGGAGCCGTGCTGCAGGCAGACGTTCATTCTGCAAATAGCTGTGCTGCTTGGGACGTGGCTTCCCACTCCAGCGGCTTGTTCCCTCACTGGAGGTTTGCAGTCCCAGGAGTCTGCTAGCAGAAAAAGTCAGCTGTGGTGTTCCTAGGCTGCTTCGGGCAAAATCCTGAGCTTAACTTGCGTGGCAAACAAAGATAATTTGCAGGCCCTCGGATGCCTCTCCCTGTGTGAAGAGGTTTCCCAAGCGTGCGCAGGGTCCTTCCAGGGGTTCAGTTTCTTGTCACTAATACTCATGGTGAAGCCTGCTCTTCACCTACTCCTCTCCAGAAAGGTTGACTCAAAATAACTTGTTTTTATATGACTTCCTTAGAAGCTGCTGGAAAAGTTTAATTTAGCTGTGGGCTTTATAAATAGTTCTCACTGTAAAATCAAAAGCAAGATTTTTAGTCCAATGGGAGTCTCCTTAAAGCTTGAACCCAGGTATGGAGTGAGGAATTGTTCCTCTTCCCTTCTGTCTGTGGGAACCATCACTTTTCTGCTTGCTCACAGCAACAGGAAAGTTAATGGACTATTCCTGGCTTTCTTAGCCACATTTCCTAAAGGCAAGTTATAGCCTGGGAAATGGGCTGTCAAGCCAATAAAATCATGTGGTTGCATTAGACCTTTTCACATTTACACAGGCTTAGAAACAGAGATAACCCTGCTGAAGTGGAAAACACTCTGTATTTAAGAAACGACCATTTGTGTTTATTTTTTAATTCCTCTCCTTTCTAAGGGAGTTCTGGGGCCTGCCTTGACATAGAAAAGCAAAATACTACACAAAACTTTGCCTTAAAACTAGAAGGGTGAGATCTTGGGGATGCTTATGTGAACTTAGGTCATTGCCTTGGTGTGCACACCTCCAAAGAGGAAAAATGTTCTCAGAGCAGAAACTTAAATAATCTCTTCACCCACAAGTGCCTATTGGACGTACTTCCATGGATTTCAAAGTCCATGTACGTTCACTTCATTAAAACAAGCAAGTCCAGAGTACCACGCTGGAGGTTTATTGTACATTGAGTCACATCAGGGCAGCTGTCTGCATGCGATCCAAGTAGGAATGCACTTTATGTTTCCAATTACAGACAATGAGCAATTAATGAGCTGAAATGGAATGAAAGGGAGGGACTATTTACAAAACCCCTGCTTCTTTCTCTCCCTATAACCCATAAATCACTTTAAAGGATTGAGGAACAATTCAAAAATTGCTCAGAAGCTGGAGGAAATTAATAATAATGGGTCTGTGTGCATTGCAGCAAACTTCTTGTTTTCATGGCAGCAAGAAGGAACTCTCAGGCTGGGGTATATGTCCACCAGTGGCGTCCTGTGGTGTGTCTCTTGGGCTGTAGCAAATAATCCATCCAGGCTTCTAGATGAGTGTATAAAAAACTAAACCTTTTTAGCTCCACTCCTAATTGGATTTATGTAATTTTAGTGTCAGTGGGGGAGGCTTTGAAAGGGACAAAGAGAAGGCAAGCACCCTTTTTTTTTTTTTTTATTAATTGCCTACAATATGTTGTTACTTCTAGAGGTAAAAACCAAGCTTAAAGTCTCGCTGTGCCAAGAATGTCTAAATACACAGTTAAAGCAGCCGTGCTGCAGTAGCCTGGCCTGTCTAAGGACATAAGGCAGACAAGGCTCGCAGGTACAGGTAATCGTGTTTGTTAGCTCAACTCGTACAGCTGGAACAGCTTTTGGGCACACGGACCCATAGAGAAAAGGGTTGTGTGCCTGAAATGTGATTTCCCCCCCGCCCCAGCCATTCTAACTCATCTAATTAAGGTTTGTGGGGAAAGTTAGCTTCTTTCTCTGGCAAATAGAAAGTGGAATTAAATAATACATTTTAAAGCGCTAGGAAATATCTAGCTGGACAATCTGCGTTTCTGGTCTACAGAATTTCGTTAGGCACTGGAGCACGAGGCTTGTGACCGTGTGTTTGAGTACAGTGCATCATCCAGTAAACGTCTCCTTGGTCTTGCTCCAGGAGGTGTGAATCCATGAGTCCGTAGTGGTGAGTCCAGGGCCATTGACTATTTGCTCTCCTTGCTGAATACCCTTGTGTTCATCTGGATGGGTCTCATCTTGCTTCTGCCTGCCACCTCTCACTTATCCCATTGACAAGGATTAGTTTAATGACATATAATAAATTAGGAACTGAGTCTGTGAAAACTTATCATGGAATGTGTGTTGATGTTTCATGGAAACAAAATAGACAATTTTTAACCTGCCTTATTTATTTTCCATGTTGTCTCTTGTTGTTTTTGTTGAATGGCATGAACTTGTGTGACTCTGCAAATACCTGATTTGAACTTAGAGCTTATCTTTGTCACAAAGCTTATCAGCAGTTAGGAAGAACAGACTATTTAGCTTTACAGCAGATTTACTCAGGGGTTTTTGTAAAGGCTTGAAGGACGGGGCTAGGTTGCCAGCTCCACCGAGTAGAAGGCTAGAAGTGGGTTTCCTGCAAGACGGCAGCTTGTGTGCTGGACAACGGGATTCTTGGCGTGTGGAAACCTAGGATTGTATCTGTCCCTAGTGATCTCAGAGCTGGAAGGGAACAAGCAAAGAGCACAAGTTCATAGTCACTGTCCAAGTTGGTTGAGTTTTTTTCAAAGTAAATGTGGTGTGGGTGGAAAATGCTGATGTGTCAAATCTGAAACATCATACAAGAGAGGGTCGGTTTCAGTCAATTTTTCATCTGCAGAAAAAGCAAGGTAGAAAAGCTCAAAATTGTCAAACTGAAAATTTTTGTAATTTTTCACTTGAATGTTATGGCTTTCCCATCTAAAACAATACGCTGTATAGAAACGTGTTCTTATTGTAGTAAAAAGATTGGGAAAATATTATGTGTCTGAGTCCTAATGAAACACAGAAATGAAATATTTCAGTTATTCTAAATTATTTTAAACTTTCACAGCACAGAAAATTGCGAAGGTTTTCATCAGAACTCATGACGGGAAATATTTTCACTGCATAAACCAATATATGTTTGGTGAAAACTGATTCTCAGCAACGTCAGAAGCTTCCGACTTCTGGACTTTGTGTTTCGAGCATGCTCTGGCAGCAGGAAGAACGTTTGTCCCGTCCTAGTGGGGTAGGTGGTCCCTGCACGTGCAGTGCTTCCAGGGCCGTGTCTGGTGGCAGGTGGGAAGGGTGTAGGTCACTTCTCTGAAGGGAAGGGAGATGCTGTTGCAAGCAGGAGCCATCAGGGCCACAACCTCTGGTCCTTTCCTGCTCTGTAGACACTGAAACTGTTGACGTGCAGCACATGGTTGTCATCCAAGCTGCTAGTGAACATCCTCAGTGTCCTAACCCAGAAGCAGATTTTTTTCCCAGTGGCTAATGTTGTTCATGCAAGGAAGGAAGAAACATTAGAGAAACACAGAGGCTTGAAGCAGTCCACTTGGCTGACAGCAGAGAGCTGAAGTCAGCCAGGGAAAGGAAGAGGCACCAGATGGTCTCAGGGATCACATCCCACTGCAGCACGGAGCTGGGAGGAGAGGAGAACCACCCTGTTCAGTCATCAGGATGGGGGAGACCTGCCACTCACGACAGCACTTTGCCCTCCAATGGACATTTTAGCAAGTGAGGGAGAAGTGGGTTGTAGCTGTAAAGGCAGGTTCTTCTCTGTTTTGCTTCTGTACCTGGCCAGGTGGGGTAGGTGAGCCTTGCTCCCAGCAGGAACCATCTGGGCTTGGCCTGCCAAGCCAAGCTTTGACCTTGGTAACGCACACAAAACTCAGCTCTGGGGGTTCCACTTTGCAGATTCTTCGTCTCCAAGTCTAGGTCACCAGAAAAGGGTTTGTTTCGTTCTGTTGATAACCTGGTAAATGAGGAGCTCTTCACTCTGAACCAAAAAAGTAAAGGTTAAGTAAAAAGGTTGGCGGGGGCAGTGTGTTTGGGGTTTGTTTGCTTGCTTTTAGAATGCCAAATTTAGCTAGGACAGACATTTAGTGGTCTTCTTAAGGGAAAACGGTCTGTTGAAGTATCTCGGGAACACTGTTTCCCTGTAATCAGTTACACAAGTTTAATAGCTAGAAATGGTTTCAATATTACATTTTTTATTTAAATAATAAAACCATATGTTAGTGGGATAGCATCATAAGGAGATAATTCAGTGCAGGGAACTGTTACTTTGTTTTGGAATTAGATTAAGTCATAAATAAATACTACTTTGTCTTTAAGTTAGAAAATTGTTCCCATCCAAACAGCCTCTTAAGACATTTTCCACCTGTTAAAGGATGCATAGTATTGGGAGTCTTTCATAATAGTGGAAACTGGCTCAAACTTTCAACGGGTTTGTAAAAAATAAACCAGCGTTGATTTATGAGTTGAACTACGACAGGGAACATGTAAGCAAATAAAAACAATGAACTGAGAAAAAAGCAAATATACTGTTGATTTGGCACCGCATGAATCATACAGGCAAATCTGAGAGGAATAGGAGGAACAAGCTTCAGAGTGATGGATTGGGAAAGGGGATCTGATCCCTGGGTAATGAAATGTGAGGGGGTCTTGCCTTACGCTATTGACCTAGAGGTAGCCTGGAGGAAAGTGATTCCTTCTGACTATACAGTGTTAGTTAAAACAATCCCCTGGGCTCAAATATCAGCTATTAAAATAAATTCAGGAGACAGAGGAAGCGATGTTTATAAGTTGGAAGTTTGAGCTGCTTTTTAAACAATTGGGGATCTACAGATTCTGAACTGGAAACGTGATACGGCGGGAAGAGGGCAAGAGGAAATGCCAAGAGGGTAAACGGGGGGTGAGGTGGTAGAGAGCGTGGACTCGGGGGGAAAAGCACTCCCTGTAGGGCTGGAGGGAAGAGGCGTTCTCGCAGGGCCAAGCAGAGAAACTCCCCACGCGTGTTCTTGCTTTCACCTTCTCCGTTCAAAGTACCATGGCTGTGTATGAGGACGCCACAAAAACTCGGACATCCCAAAGATAACAAGGATTTACAGGACATCTGGGTGTGTTTGGATTTTCAACCATGATTATAAGAGTTGGTCACTGTTTTCCACTGAACGTTTTTCCTCCAGGAATGATTTTCATTGAAACTGAGGTCTTCCATGGAAAAATGGATGCAGCTTAGTTCTGGGCGGGGGGAGGAATTGAACTATTTATTTAATCAGTAATAAAAACAAGGATGTTAACATCATAATAGAAACCTTTCAATTTGATCGCAGCAGCAGTGACACCACCACCAAAAGAAATCTTTAACAACAACAGGAATCCTTTAGTTGACCACTGACCAATTTTGGTTTTGGAACGAGCGTCTTTTGTAATAGTGGCATTTCCCTTAAGCTGATCGCTTGAATTTCTGCACTACTCCAAAGCATTTTTGGAAAGCTGAAACTCTAATTTGGGTAGCATTAGACCCAAGTATTACAGCGATGCACTGGAAATGACTTCTTCTCTCTCCTCTGACATTAACCTGTGATGTGATATTCACACAAGTGGCTTTTTCTGCCGTACCTATTTCTTCTACTCAGGAAGTGGATTAAAACAGAGGATGTCACTTCTGCTGGTGAATACTGTTACGCAGTGCTGATCTTGTTTTGGTTTCTACTTACTACGTATATATCTATAAGTCTGTGTTACATAAATTATAAAAAGGTAAGTAGGAAACGGTATTAGTGGGTTTGGTCTGCTTACATTTATTGTCTTGTTTCTCTAGCAGGTGGATTTGATTGTTATTCAGAATAATACAGTGAGCCTCAGAGTGTCGGAGCTTTCTTTTTTTTTCCTCTTCTTTATGCTAGAGGTGTCCCATGGCTTTTCCAAATGACCTTTCACCATTTCAGATCCTGCTCGTGTCTGACAATGACACACAAGCAAATCCCTATCTGTTCACATGCACATACCTATCGTATCTTTTCTTGTATTTAGTATTTCCACACAGTCGCTCCAGCAGGAGAGTCTCATGCTGAGGCTCACTTCATCTATTTCTCTGCAATTTATGAGCAGGATTGGTGCCTGGAATTTCCCAAAGCGCTGGGTGAAAGACGGGCTCAGAGACCCTTGTATACAATTCCGAAAAAAAATGTGAAAGGCAATGAAATCTGAGCTTGGGCTTTCAGAGACAACTTGACAAGTCAATTGCCCTGTTAGGAGTTGACAACGGTGACCCTGATAGTAGAAATGATCCGTTTCCTCTGGTTTAATTTATCACTGAAGGATTCTGAGTAGCTGCTCAGTAGCACAACCTTCAGACACTGATACAGCATCAATCCCAAATGGGACGTTTTGTGAAGGGAAAAATTACAGTCCTCAAAAAAAAAAAAAACCTTCACCAATTGCCCCCACCACAAAAAAGCCTCAGGAATGCACAATATGTTTATTGTTCAGAACTGAAACTGATATGTGTGAAGCCTCACGTCTTAAAATTCCGTATACAATATTGAATGTTTTTCTGTGTTGTTGCTCTCCCTTTTTAGGCATTTCAAGCAATGTTCTCAAGTAATTTCATTCTAGAGATGCAGAGCAATATTTTCAGTCATTCAGAATTAAAGGTGAACTAAAAAAAATCCTTACGGAGTATGTCTGGGGAAGAATACCCAAATAAGAGAATTAGAATTTGCTTCAGGAGCATGCACAGACTACCTTTTTCATTTCAAAAACACCAATAGGAAGTTAGTTTTGGGGGTCTGTTCATGAAGGTTAGAAATTTTAAGACAGTATTTTCACAAATGTCACCTGAAGTACTTTTGCAGTCATCCTGCATTCTCAAGATCCCAGGGAAAGAACATTTGGGGGGGGGGGGGGGG
>VZSF01004400.1:417809-498953 GCA_013398295.1 Chionis minor
GGAGTCCAATTTACAAAAATGGACTTGAAACATTTTTTTCATAATTTTTTTCATTAATTGGAAAGTAGAGAAATCACAAATGCCAATGAAAAATTTTAAATCAGAAATTTGGTCTTGCCTGGCGCATCTCCTGAGCTTCTGAGCCCAGGAACTGCTGCTTAAGCTCAGTTTGGGTACCACTTTCTTCTTGTTGCAAAGCTAGGATGTATTTTGCGGGCGGGAAACTGAGCCCCAAGGATGTCAGAGGGCAGAGGTGATTTAGAAGTCTGCTTTATGCTCTTAAATCAGGATCCCATGCTCCCCGTATGGCCAGCGGGTGCAGTACTCCTGGAAGTGCTCTGAATCACGCCAGCCTAGCACGCTGCGCTGGCTGTAATGGCAGCCTGAGCTCTTAATATAGGCATTGAAATTAGATGTTTGCGTTAGATGGGTGAATACCCACCCCCCCGCCCCCAGTGCAGCGCGTCCAGATTTATACAGGAAGTCTGTGGTAGAGGCAAGAATTGAACCCAGCTTTACTGTGACCATCTTTTTATTCCCAAACTTCCAGTTAAACTATAATCCATCTTGAACCACTTACTGGAAACAGTTCCCTAAAAAGAAATTGAAAGTCTAAGTGATCAGGAAGTTTAGGTGAACTTCAGAGGCAGGTTAATGCGCGAGTGCTTTGACTGACTGGTCGGACTGGCTGTCCTTGCGGAGCGTTATGGATGCTTGCTGCTCCTCTGCGATTGCTTCGTGAGTCTGCTCCTGAGATGAATCGTTCCTGCAAGATACAGCCTTCAAAATCTCACTCTTTTGGCCTTCTGAAAAACAGGCATTGGTGAGATTCGGGCAAATTATTAAAAAAGGAAAAATTAGAGGGTCTTAGTTGAGAGAGGGCTGCTTCGCAATAAAGTACCTGAAAGCTTCTTGTCGGAAACGCGTTGCAAAATCAGGGTTAGTTTTTCAGCAGCTGTAGGAAAAGACACTCGCAGCTCGTGTGGCAGCTGATGGGAGAAGTCTCCCTGCAGCCAGCAGGAGGGTGATGTTTCTCACCAAGCCCTCAAGAGCAGAAGGGAGGTTTGCAGTCTGTCCTGGTGTACCTCTGGCAGCAGAAATTAGACTGTAACAGAGGTATAATAAATATGAGAACTACTTTGGCCTCTTATACTTGACTTGCTTTACTCCTGAGCACGATATATGTGCTACTAATGGAGATGAGACCGCTAAATAAGGCGACAGGACAAAAGTTAGCTGACAATTAAACTGCTATAAATTTTACAGGCGATTGGTTTTTTTAAACACAAACCAAAACAACTCAGCTTGGCATAGCAAATGTAGGGAGGTGTCTGGACAGCCTGGTCTGATGTGGAAGGCGCTGGTGTTGCAAACATGCTGCTACTGGTCCCAAGCTCCGGTCGAGGGGCCTCAGGTCTCCCGTGAAGGCATGGCGCGAGCCCACGGTGGCCCCTGGAGCTGGGGCTTGAGGTGGGGGTTTCAGTTATGAGTTTGGGTGCGAGGATTCCCTGGCATCTAGGAGAAATCCTGATGGCTGTCAGTGGACTGTCAGCTGCAAAATATGTGGAAATCATGGATCTGCACTACGTCGTTTGCTGGGTGACATCAGGGTGGGATTCCTGCTGGGGCCACCAGCCAGAAGCAAGGCTGTCCTTTTCGAAAAGGAAATGCTTAAACCAATTCTGTCCAGTCTGAGTATATGAAGTCAGACATTGCCTAAAACTGGCTGGAAAACAACAAAAGGGTTTTTTTTCACGCTAATGTACATAAAATCTCCCTGGGAATGTTTACATTAGACAAGTGCCTGCCAGCTTTATGAGGACATCTAAATCCCCGTTCGGGACCGTGTATACCACTGAGCCTGTAGGCTCCTACGTCTGCAGACTGGGATAAGTTCTCACCAAAGTACGATGCAGAGCCTGTTCCTTAGGTGTAGGAAGCAAAGTGGCCTTGTTTTCAGGGATGCTACCTATTGGCATTCAAGGAAGTTCTAGAAACTGGGGTGTGAAGGTGGGTTTTTTGCAGTTTATTCAACACCACACAATGAACCCCCTCCTCACAAAATACAAGCCCTGCTCAAGGTAGTGTGAAACCTACCTGAGCTGGAAACCTCTGAATCTGGACCAAAAAAATTACATTCCCTGTTTTCTCCATGTTACAGGGTTGGGTTTTTTCCCCCCTACCTTTTCTCCCAAGGGAGCATATGGAGAGCCATGGCTGAGTTTCCCGAGGACAGCCACAACCGGCACCATCCTTCCCACGGCCCTCAGGAATGGGACGTTCCGGTTGGCAGCACCTGGCTGCGTTCTCCTCTGTGGCGAGTCTGTTACTGCTTGCTCTTAGAAACCAGAGAGATGTGGTAATATGGCCTGGTGTTTCCCTACAGCTCTATTTCGGCTGCGCCTTCACAGCAGAATTGCGACGTGTGGATGTCTAAACGGCAATAAACGCGTATACGTAGGTGTGTATGTGCTGGGGCGTGTGTAGGTGCGTGTAAAGGAGTTTGCAGCATTGTGTGGTGCTGCTCACAGCGTGTCTGTGTTTCTAATCAAAGGCAATGGTCCACTTGCAGAATATCCCCTTTTTACCCAGCGAGCGACAGCACAGGTCAGGACTGCAGGAAAGGTCTGTGCGTGAGATGGAAAGGCAGAGGTGTGGGGTCAATAGAATAACAAAATGGAAGAGAAATGAAGGAGGGCAGTGATGTGTGACTAGGGTTATGGGAGTAACTCTCCAGAGACAGCATCTTCTTTCTAATTTTAGACTTCCTTAAGGAGATATGTATGTCTTTGTGTCCGTATGTATAGGTACACGCACAGAAGAACACTCACATAAAAAAGAAAAAGCACCCGCAGCACTTACTGACCTCTCTGCCGAGGGCTGCACACAGCTCTCTTCTAAGGTTTAAAGCAGATCATGATAAATGTGCTGCTATTCTGGCTGCAGATTTTTATTTCTGGGGATATCAATTGAATTCTTATTATGAAAGCAGAAAATTGGAGTTACATCTGGTGACTGACGCATGTGACAGTATCACTGTGAGGAATTCCAGTTTCCTGAAGCTTTTCAATTAACTCAGTGCACTTTTCCTCAGGTGCTATGCGCTTGGTTTTTCAGCGTGTGCCTGCTTCCAAGTTGTAAATCAACGAGTAGGTTATTGTACTTTCATAGGAGCACTTGTGCCAGTAAAATGAAACAGCAAATAATAAACCCCAAGGAGATTTATATAGCCTGAGTTGATGAAACGATTACGTTCTCATTCCTAGGCTCGCTCAGAAAGGCGGGTTAAAAATAACTGAAAATTTACAAGAGCCTAAAACTGAATCTGAAAAGTACAACCTCAGCAACTTACTGGGCTCAGCCTAGCGAGCGCCAGATTTACTGTTAGCAATTTCTTCAACTTGTTCGGCCATTTTTTTATTTTTTTTTTTTTAACTGGCCCCTCCCCAAGTTGATGACAAGCCTTGGCAAAAACATCTGTGCAAATAAAGCAGGGGAAGGAGTGAAGGGACCTGGCAGAGAGCCCCCTGTGTCTGCTATGGCAAAAATGTTTGGTAAAAGCATCCTTTTCCCCAAGAGCCTGCAGCCTCCAGGGCTCACGTCTCCCATGGCGGACGAGGAGCCTGCTTGGGTTTTGGGTGCCAGGGCCTCATCCCGGCTCCCCGGGCTCCTCGCCGTGGCCAGAGCTCAGCGAGGGGCTGAGAACCTCCGCTGTGCTTTGAGGGGAATGAGGAGCCCGAGCCCAGGCAGGGGGTAGCGTCTCCCCCAGGGCCTCAGTCCCTGCTCCCAGCACTGCTCAGGGCTTGTGTGTGGTGGCTTTTTCGTGCTAAATGGCAGGGGAAGGGGCTGCACCGCGTCTCCACAGGGCGGTTGTGATCTGAGCATGGCCAGGAGCAGCTGAGCCGCAACCACAGAGCCTTACTGTGGGCGAGGACGTGGCGTAACGGGGGGGTGTTAGGGCTTTCCACAGGGGGGCCTGATGCTCTGGCCACAGGAGCACACAGCAGCGGTGCCGGGGCGCCGGCAAAGCCCTTGTGGTCAGCGTGTCTGGGGCAAGGACAAGGGCAAGGGCGGAGAGAGACGAGCAGTGATTGGGGAGCAATGGCAGGACTAACTGCATGCTCTGAAGGACAGTATTGCTTTTATCCCTACCTGATCTATCGGCCTGATAAATGCTCTGCTGACAGCATTGGGATTAAGCTGACAGCACTTTCCTTTCGGGACATGCGGCAGGTCCCGTGTTCAGCTGAAGCACTTGGGGTCAGAAAGCAGCAGGTCAGTGGCCGAATCCCTCTGTCTCCACTGAGGATGGCAAAGCCCTGAAGTACTGCGCTCCCCCTTTTTTGCTCTGCTGGTGCTACTGAACAAACCCAGCAGCTCTCCTCTTGCACAACTAAGATGCTCTCATGTCCTGGTTGTCTTCTTCCTCCCCTGGAGCCTCCCGAGTTCCTGAGCACGAGTCTCTCCTTCTGATGGGTCATTCCTGACTCACTGCTGTGCCCAGGGAACGCCGGGTCCCTGCATACCCGGGGACAGGCAAAGGCACTTGCCCCTGCGTGACCCCCTAGGCTTGCCCTCGGGGGATGCAGACCTTTGAAAGCCATCTTGCTCTCCACTTTCTATTGAGACGTCTCAAGGAAACGGTGACGTGCTTCAAAGCTCCCCTTCAGGGAACAGCTGGGGGTTTAGAGCCTTTAAACAATGTTTTTTCTTACTCTTCTACTGGGATGTGGACAGGTGAAGAACACGTTCCGGATTTACACAGTGAATCCTGCCCCTTCCGCTCTGCATCATGCCAGGTCCCATCTTGTACCTCTGATCCCTGCAGGACAACCATGGTCGGCCAGGACAGCAGCCCCTGCCCATCAAAGGCTCCAGGTGAGAAAAAGCTGTAGTCTACATTTTCCTGTACAACTTTTTTAGAGTGCATTCCAAACTCAGGGAGGAATTGAAGAGATTTGTTTGCTTACCAGCTGAGGAGATGTTTTCGTCATAAATCAGACAGAACGCAAGAACGTAAAGGTGGGCTGTTAGATGGGGGTAGGAGACTTCGGGCTTTCCAATGGAAAGTTCTTCCCCACAAAAAAGAAATCTCTACGAACACATTTGGTTTTTTGAAAAGCCTTTTTTCCAACTGACAACAGTGTCAACACATCACTTTCAGCTGGCCCCCCGGTGTCACGCTCCTCTCCCCGGAGAGGTTCAGCCGTCCCCGACCGAGGGCGTTCCCGAGCTATTGTCAGGCAGCATCTATCAGTGCCGCAGATCTTCAAATTAAAAATGGTGGCTAAAATAAATAATGATACGCATTTTAATGGACCAATTACCCTTTGAAGGTTTGCATGTGATTCTTGTTTTCTGCGTTATATAAAAGCTAAGGGTGGGATTTTCAAAACCACTCTGTGCTGGCCTAATTCCGCTCCCATTGAAGTCAACGGGGCTTTCTTACCCTCCGCTGTAATAGGAGCAGAGTTCAGCCAGCACCGAGTGCTTATGAAAACCACATCCTAACTATGCTCCCAGACCTCACCCATATTTCTGCTTTCATGGCATGAAATTTATTTTCATCATGTTACACGTGCTGGAATGCTGATGTCGAAGGGAAGCTACTCGGCATCGAGTTCAGTATTAATTCTGACCAGGCTTGGCTTTGTGGGTTACATCTGAAGCCTTCCTGTGAGCGCGGCGTGGAGGCTCATCGCACGACTAACGTCAGGGGAGTCAGGACACGTCAGAGCCGGGCCAGGCCCTGACTCGTCCAGGTGCGCGGGGTTTAGGGAAGGCGCAGGAAGCACCTTGTCCTCCGGGCAGACACCTCCTGCCTGGGCCAGACTCCTCCACCGGCCGCCTCGGTACCTGCCTCCTTGCTCCTGGAGGAAGCACGTCTGCTGAGAGCGTTTCTGGGGCACTAAGCCTAAAACAGCGCGTGACGCTGTTCTCACAGAAGTCGGCGTCGCAAATCAGCTTTCCCGAGCGAAGGTCCTTGTCCATGGGTGCCTGGAGCTGTGGGCTTGAGGCAGGACAGCCCTTCTGAGAAAAATGCAGGGAAACAACTCGTGCAGGGTTTTTTCAGATTGACTTTCCACACAATAGGAGGTACCTGTTTAACTCAGAAATGCCAGCTCTTCACAGAGAAGTGCAAGATGGCTATTCGCTGCAAGTTTGATTTTTTTTTCTTTTTTTGGTACTCTTTTCCATCTTGTCTCTTTTTTGTTGTTTTTTATTTAATGTGTGAGAGGAGGTGGTTTGCAGTTGCTTTAAAAGTTCTACTTTGATTTTCAGAATCCAGTTAAAAACTTGACCTCTATTCTATTATGAGGGGGGAAAAGGCAAAAAACCCACAAAAACCTCTAACAAAACAGTTCCTTAATCTTACTCCTTCATGTCAGTGTAGCACATGGCTGTCAGACAGGCTGGCAAAATCCTGTATTTCGTACTTGAGCTGATTTGGAAGTGACCGTGGAGGGGGGCAGGTGGCTGTGCCAGGTGATTTGCTCCGGCTTACCAGCAGATGGGATGTGATGGACCCCATCCCACTGACCTCTGCCATCTCAGGATTTTGTCAGGAACCCGGTGGAGTCTAAAATTACTCCACCAGTGAAAACTCAGCATTAGGGAAGAGCACCCACCCCGATCTCCATATCCTAGAGATGAAACCAACTGGAAAGAGCTGCAATCTCTTTTCCTGTAGCCAAGAAAGTCATTTTGCCTTCCCTGCACAAGCTGGGCTGAACTTGGCCCACGGATGATTGTTGCTGTCGATCCAAATCTCCCAAAAGGCTGGTGTATTTTCTTGCTAATAAATGTCCCACAAATGTTTTGAATTTCTGCATTCATTAGGGCTTAGGGAGGCTATTTGTCAGGACCAAAGACGTCTTCTACAATAAACCAGCAGCTGTCTGCAAAGGGTGAGGAGACATTTGTTGCCGTGAGCTGAGTCTGCTGTCAGCAACCAGGCCCCTGACCAGCCCTAGTAAATGTTTTATTGATTTAATATTAAATTAACTGCCTGGGCATAAGGAGTGCATTATTTTTAATGGCATTCTGATATTAGGGACTGCAGTTCGCTAGAGTGCACCTGTAAAATTAGTATCCCCTAGTATTCTGTAGGAGCCATAAAACGTAATGCTCTTTGTGTGCAGCGCTCTGAAGCTCGACATGGGTAGAGTTACACGGCGTTCGCTTGCGCCCTCTCTGATGGCTGCACCCATTCCTGCTGGGAGAGGAGCAGGAGCTAAGTCATCTCGGAAGGCTTATTCCAAGTTCATCTCTTCTTTGCTCTGAAAAGGGATAAATGGAGCCTGTGAAGCCTGGGCACTCATGAAAGCAAAGCACCTTCCATAGGAGGTTAATGTTGGAGCAAATTGTTTTCTCTAATATTTTTTTGGTCAGTAAATGACATAAAGGGAAATAATCAGAATTTAAAAGTATCGCTTGTTCAGCCCCAAATGCACCACTCTGGAATTTGCCTTTTTTAGTGAAAGAAAAGGTATTTGGAAACAAATAGCATTCAAAATTTAAATAAGCACATTCCTTAGTTTAAGAATGAAAATATTTGCTAATTTCAGAATTCATTTAACTTTTATTTTTTTAAACTGGACTATGAAATTAACAGAGAAATAATTTCAGCCCAAATAAAAAAATTGTTCAAATGATATCCCCGAGCTGAAGTTGGTTCTTTACCTCTGGAAACTGGGCCATAAGGAAAGCAACTGCGTGACTAGGAGCACCCCACTCCTCCGTCTGGGCAGGGCACAGCGGCCACCACTGCCTCCCTCCGGCAGCGATGATCCTTCCTGCTGGGGAGGGATCCCCACAGCCGTGGTTTTAGCTCAAGGAAACACGCTGTGGCTGTGTCCATACGTCAGTTGTACCTGAAGCCACAGCAGTTCGGGTAAACTCGGTGCCTCTCATGAGCACTCGGGTCACGGTTGAGGGGGATGCTTTTTGCATAAGCTTTGCTATCTAGTGGAAAAGCTGCTTTTGGTTCCTGCTGAGCACTCCAGCACGTTTCCATGCGGTGACCTTTTGTTTTTATCAAGTTCTTATTCAAGCACAAAGAGGTATTTTTTTGTATGCCAATAACATGTACCTTGCTGCTCTACAATCATCATTGGTTTTGCTTAAAATTAGTCATTGCTGTTTTGTTATAGCGACCTTTTTCTTTTTGTTAAAATATGCACCTAGTAAATGTTACATTTCTTTTTATTAAGGTTATAAAAATGCCACATTTGAGCTGTTTATATTTTTTAACTCCCTCAGAAATGGTTAATTACAAAGTCAAATCTTCTTAGATGGCATTCAGATGGGGATTCTGAGAAATCCCAAGATTTCGGAGAAGTTTGTTGCAGGTTGATTTCACAGCAGTGAATCACAATGCTGAAAGAATAATGGATCCAAGACTGACCAACAGGAATAAAACCGTGATCTTGGTACTTCTAAGCACTCTGTTATAAAAATAAAGACATTAATTAGATGTTCATAATGTCAGGGGATGAGGTAGGATACCAAATTTTGTATGCTTTGTCACTGAAGTTGCTTTAAAACTGGAGAGCTAAAGGGTTCCACGTACTATTGAGTGACCGAATTAATTTCAAGAAGCAGCTATTGGTAGGACAGCAATCTCAGTGGGTGGATCTGATACAATGCGTTGTTCAACTGCTTCCTTAAATACTCTCTTTGTAAATTTAATTTATAAATCTCTCTTTTCTGGTTGTTTTCTTAGATGTATCAGTGAATTAAATCCATGTTTTATTATTCCTAAGGCAAATGTTGACAAGAAATGTTTATTTTTTGTTTTGATTTTCCAGAGGAGATATGTTTCCTACCAAAAAATTGAACACTGAACTTACTTTTTCTGTAGAGTTTTTGGGAACCACAAATCAAGTATGTCTTTTCTATGGTAAAGGAGTGAAAACAGGACAGAAGATTGCATTGTAATTGAAGAGACTGATCATTGTTTGCGGATATTGTTGATTCAACAGACAGTTTCTGTAGGAAGTCTCGGAAGAAGAAGGTTCACAAGCTCTCCCCGTGAGAGGGGAGCTCTTGTTCTGATAGTTGTGACCAAGTTATAATGAATTTATCAGAAGACAAAGTCAGCTTAGCGCCTCTCGCAGGCTCTGAGCCATGTGGGTGCGTGGAGGGCATACAGAAAACCACATAGGCTGGATCTGTGTAAGGACTTCTCTTGACTTTTGGTGGTACTAGATCAAGACAACCTATTGGTTTTGTGTTGTGATGTTGATGCTGTTCTTCCCACTCTTTCGCCTGTTTCCCCTTGCGTTCTTTATGACGCTCATTTGCCACCTTCCATGTAGCATTCAAAGGTGAACACTTTGTAAGAGGGCCCAAATTTTGCATTCTGGGCCATTTGCACAGGCTTTGCGAAGATGTGGCAGCTTAGTGCTAGTTTTAGGAGCTCTTTGTATGAATGAAGTGCCCGTTTGGTGCTGGCTCTCAGCTCAGCTTTGAGACTGAAGATTAGGAGGTTATACAGGAAGGTGGGTAACTGTTGGATGACCATTTTTTAGTTGACAAATACAGATAATTCATTGCCCAGGCAACTTGAGCTGACAGAGTCAAACCGTACTTTTTTCAAAGGATGTGGTGGATTTACTTATTCCTGTTTCTGCGTTTGATTTACTACCACATGATTTCATTAAATAAGAACTTAACATGAGGATTTCTGCCAAGCAACTTTAGGCAAGGCCCATATTCCGCAAATCCCTAAATTTGAGGGTGGTGGGTGGGGGAATCATCGTATTTTTCTAGCAGATGTCCATTCTGCCTCTGGACTAGAATTTGGGGCAGTTTGTTATTACTGTTGTTGCTTTAAAGCCCCTGTAAAATGATGTTTATTTTCCTCCCATTAAATAATTAACTTAATTTTCTTCTATTCAGTGAAGTTGATAACTTTAGTAAGTATTAATTCTCTAATTAATAACAACATTGGAGAGAATAAAAGAGAACCCTTCAAACAGGCAGCGTTTCAGGCTTGAACTGGTTTCAAATTCAGACAGGGTTGCTTGGAGCTCTCCCTTGACCACCTCAAATGTAAGGCCACACAACTCACATTTGTTGGTATTTGTAAATATATAAAAGTGTGTAAGAAGATTCTTCCCTTTAACTACTGGATAGAAAATCTGTATCCTGCTAGTTCAACTGTCCATGTCATGTTAAATTTCTGTGGAAGAAAATGAGAAAATGCAAAGAAGAAAATGCCAAAGAAAATGCAATGAGGCAATAAAAAGTGATGTAAGTTGGCCAAGAAATAAGTTACACTTCTTGGCCCGGGCTCTGAGGTGGCATAAATCATTACCACGCAATTTCGGTGTAGCCATTCCACTTCACCAAAGTTTTCAATTTGAGCTGTTGTCGACTTTGAGCAGAGGTGGTAACAGTCAAAATTACACCAGCCCCAAAACACTTTTGCCCGCTTTTTTTTATGCCGATCTTCACCCTCAAATGCTACTTCTGTCTTTGTCCTCAGCATTAGGGTGAATACAATGCAAACTGAGATCGCAGGAGCAGTGCCAGTGCTGAAGATCTGGCTTGGGAGAAAGGCACACCTGGGGCTGATCTTGGTCTCCATTTCTGAGCTAGGCACCAACTCCTCTGCTTGAGAAGGATTTCTAGATGACACCTAGCAAGGAGAGTTTTTAAGCATTTTAGTGATCCTTGTTCCCTGTAACCACCCTCAGCAGACTCACAGTGCTGTTTTGAAATGCTGCAGACAAGCCCCTGGAGGTGTTTTCGGGAGCAGCTCTTTGGAGCCCACGCCAAGCACAGCTCACCTGAGCTCGGGGATCCCGGCTGGGGCATGCAGCCCCTGACCAGAGCAGGCTGGGAGGGCGACCCGCTAGTAGTTAACCTCAATGCTTCTTTGGTCGTCTTTATTCTGCTCTCCTTTCTTGGCCATTTCAGGTCTTGGCTTCAGATAACAGCACCGTGAACCGTCTACCATCCAGCACCTCCTGCTGCCACTCACCTTTGAAACATGGTAAGTGGTGTGGTCATTGCCCCAGGAAATCATGTTTACATCACCTCCGAGAGACGTTCAGAGTTGAGGGGAAAAGCGGCCAAAACAGCTTAGTGCTTTTGGCTTATTGTTTGAATATTTAAAGACATTGCATCTGGAAAGTATTCCATTAATTTGTGGCTAGCACCCATATATCAAATCCATGAGCTTCCAAGTAAACAGCTGTCACTGGAGCTGCCACGGAGGGAAATTGGCACTGCAAGCTTGTGGTGAGCAGAGAGGGAACATGCTGGTACAGACTAATCCAAGGAGGAAACATTAACCCAGATGTGTAGAGGACAATGAATGAATTGTTCCTGAGAGCTCCTCAACTTCTCAGCAGTATTTATAAGACACAATTAAGGCCTCAGACCATTATATTTGCTCACACACAGGCACAGAAGTGTACGTATCGTAGCCAAAGGATGGGGCTGCATAGTACAACTATATACCATAAAGCGGCCTCTGAGCTATCCCCGTGCACGTGGGAACGGGGACACGCGTTCGAGGGAGAGAGAGGAGACTGTCCGTGTTGGTGTCAGCCTGTCTTTAGGTTTGGTTGGATCAGGTAGGCATCTTTTGATGATCAGACAGCTTGAAACACAAATCTTTATGGCTTCGTCAAGGAAGCCGCGGTAGATCCAAGGACCCACCCAGGCACGGTGTAGCGGGGGATGCATGGGGTGCTTACCACAAAACGTGAGACGTTTTGGGGCTGTCGGCAGTGCCAGAGGCCTCAGCTGGAGTTGTGATTTCACGTGCAAGGAGCTGGGAGCAGTGCAGGGAGTTCTACCTGAAGCCAGGTGAAGTGCTGAGGCAAGGACGCGGTTCAGTTCTCCAACGCGGCCGTTATTGGCAGAGCGGTTTGTTGTGCGGCCCAGGGCAGCGGGGTGGGGGCCTGTTATTTTCAATTACATGTTTGATCAGTCTCTTTTCCATGTGGTGCTCAAGTAAATGAACTAATTAATTAGGAGGAATTGTATACATGGAAGTGGGAGAGAGATGATATCGCTATTTATGTTTTCTTGGGAGGGGTGTTACAGAAGTGTTGAAAAACCCCATGGCAAGTTCAGGGTCTCTGGTGCTAGGTGCTGTAGGGCATCTGGGGAGCTTCCAGCTGAAATGGAGGATGGACAGCAAGAAGAAGGATTTCCCATCCCCTTTGCAGAAGGAGGAGGACCTGAGACCAAGGGACATGAGAGGAGTCTCTAGAGGAGGTGGCCACATCAGTCCCAGGGGAAGTGTGGATGGCCTGGGATGGAAGGGAAAACCCTTTCCCACTTCTGCCCAACAGTTGCCGTGGCATCTACTCTGGATGCTCTGGCACTCCGCTGGACTTGGGATTTACCTTCCGTTTACGAACCGACCCAAAGTGCAGTTGAACTGGTGACCTAAAGGTGAAAGGCTCTGCGTCTTATTAGAATTACTGAGAGCTGCTGAATGAGTCCCCCTTGGCAGTTAAGATTTGATTATGGTTCTAGAAAATGTTCAGCTTTTACAATTAGTGTCAAAGCAGTGGTAAGCCCCTCTTTGATTCCTGGGTGTAGGCTCGTGCTTTTCTTAACCTCACACATATGCTGGCATATTTACAGCAAGTGCTCAGGGGTTTGCTTTTTTTATTATTTTTTTTATTTTATTTTTGAATTAAAAATGAAAGTTCCCCAGGGAAATTATGCAATGGGAAATAGCCACTTCAATAAACTTGACTCACACGTTTTATTGATTATGGTAAATTTAATTATTCCATTTAAACCTTGCTTACACACACAAAAAAAATTATCGTTTTCTTCCTACATGTTTTTTCCTGGTTTTGTATCCTTCTCTATAGACCAAAAGTGTACTATATATTATTTTAAATTTTTTAGAGGAGAAATACTCAAGGCTAAGCCATAATTATAAATTAAAAATTAGAAAAAAACCCCATAAATCTTATTCAAAACATCTTCAAATAGAACTACTAATTGTTAAACAGCAGTAATTGTAGCTTTTAAATACTCTTTTGCCTCTGCCATATATTATGTGTACCATTTTTGCTACAGGAGACAATTACTCAAGTGCAAAGGATGTTCAAAAAAAACCCAAAACAACCCAAAGCATAATAGCAAAATAGGTATTTCTCCTCCTTAGTGCTTCATTAGGTGATACTGTTCATTCTGGTTATACTCGGCTAGTACCCTGAGGTCTCAATCTGGTGTGGAGACCGTTGCCTCGAGGTTGTTAGAGGCTACAGTCCAAAAGGCAGTGAAAGAGCTGCTGGTCTTAACCTTTTTTCTCTACAAACCACTGCTAGCGGGTGTTTTATTTTCTCTTTCAGTGAGCTGCTGCTTCTTCTGACCAACCAAACTATGTTCAATGCAGGTAATCACCTTTTGTTTCTTCTTAAACTGATGACTTGTCTCTCCTTCCTGGGCACATGCATTCATTCGTTACTTGTGACTGTTCCCATGGATGGGGAATGTTCCCATGGATTACAGATCTGTGGAACTGAGGGCAAAGCAATTCACCATGGCTAGAAATAAGGACATGGGAAGGGGAATTATCTCGAGAGAGGAAGAATCAAAAGTAATTCGTGAAGTTGGTACTACCTCTTGAGTGAGGGGACTATTTAGAGCCAGCCCATCCCCGCAGTGAGGCAAATCACGGTTGATCTTCCTCCCTGCAGCTGCAATATTCAGTCTGGGGAGGGTGTTCTGTGTGGGGCTCTGGAAGCTGAGGCTTGCCAGTTCGGAAAGTTGAGACGGGGCCCTGGATTTATTCAAGGCTTTGTTTCTTCCAGATACATCTTTCATCCAAATTCTTTCATGGGGCTATCAAACCTGGGTTTGTCCAAATCCCACAGCCAAATCCTCATCTGCTGTAATCTGACAGTGCCCTGGGGTGAGCCTGGGAGAAACTGGTGAGAGCACAGGGATGCTGAAGGAGGAGCGACAGGGATGGCATGAAGGCGGCTCTGGAGGCTGCAGGTGAGGCAGTGTCTCCTTTGCTCTTCTCCAGTTTCTCTCCTGGTGGTACATCTGGCTGCTACCAGCGTCAAGCACAGTGATCAGCCTCACACCCTTCTAGATATCCCTTCTTGGCAAAAGATGGACTGGGGAATACTCCATGGAGACCTCAATACCATTTACATCCTTGAGTTTCCTGCATTATACAGCATAAATGATTCAACACAGCAGATACTTTTCCCATGGCTTGAAAAAAAAATAGACACTCTGTATCCTGGTAGGTTTCAGATTTATTTGCTCCATTTGAAAAGTATAGCTGGAAATAAGTACTTACATATTTCTAAATGACCTACCCTTAAAAATAACCATCATCTGATGTAAACTGGCAAGGGTCTCTTGAATTAAATGGATTCACCCTATCTTGTACCAGATGAGGGTTAGGCCCCAAGATTCATGCAAGCCCAGTTGTGATGACCTTGAAAGGAACTTAGATTAAAGACAAGTTTGGAAGCAATCAAACCAAATCATAAGCCTGGCTGATTTTGTTCGTTTTTCTGGCAAGTCCTAGTTGTCTGAGAATATGACCTTGTTGCAATACGTGTTACACCAAATCCTTCACTTATTGAGCCCATTGCCACGGATGTCACTCTCCATGCCGTAACTCCCCAAAACATTTCAATTTCCTTCCCCGTAACTGTCACCACCTTTGCTCTGGCTGCTGCAGGGAGGGAATTTAGCCATGTAGCAGATCCCAGGCTCAGCTTTTGACATGCAGAAGAATTATTTTGCAGATGTGCCAACCTAGGACACGTGTTCCTGCTGGGATCTGTGTTCTACTTCTCCCTTGCTGCCTCCTTAATGAGAGCGCAAGAGCTCGAACCAACAGCCAGCTCCTCAAATGGCTACAACAAGATTCCTTGTCATTGCCCAGGTTGACTCAAAACAGGGTAGGAAAGGGGATTTTTTTGACGGAGCTGCAGATCACAGACTTGCAATATGCAGCTTGTCACCTGGTGTTGTCAGTGATGCTCTCTGTTAAGTTATAAAAATCACCTACTTGCTCCTTGCCTCGGTTTCTACAACTCAGGCTGTGGGCTCTGGGAGGACTAGTACACCAGGAGATGTGACATGTGGCTCCTAAGGTGATGGTGATAATGCAGAGAGAAACATAAGCAATACTCCAAATGGAATGCCCTGATAAGAAGGGATTTTGAAACTTACGAGTTTCAAGAGTAAGAACCACCCCAGAAGAAAAATTTCTCTTCCACCTTTCCTCCCAAAAAGTGAGCCCGAGTCTGTCTCCATGCCTGCCTTTCACACTCTTGCACAATGATCTGCATGAAAACTTGAAAGTGAAAAAGCCAAATGCTTCATACTCTAAACTTTGGAATGGCACAATGGCAGTGCCCTTGGCATTTTTGTTTTTCTTCTGGATGTTTTCCTTTCAAAGCAAAGTGCCCTCAAAAAGGGATCTTCTTTTGCTCAGTGATTCCCTTTCGGTAGGAACAGCATATTTTAAAGAAATGTATGTGTATTCCTTATATTTAGCCTATACAACCACAAACACGTAAGATTCTTCTGAAGTTTTACCACCCATTTATATTTACAGCTGCTTCAAAGAAAGCAGAATCGAGTGCCCTGTGGAACCCCTGCTCTCCCAACACACACAGACCTCAAAGTTGGAAGGAAGTTGCAGTACTATTTCTTCCCTTGCCCTTTATTATTATTTTTATTACTAGTGGCAATAGCAAGTGCTGATCTAGTGAAGTGCTGCATACCTTTGGCTCCCATGGGAGTCTCTGACAAGAACAAATATTCCCAGAATGGGTATTTGCCTGTGATGTACAGGCACTATGGCGAATCCTAGCCACCTTCCAGACCGTCTCCAAACACAGGAGGAAGAACGGGATTGCCACAAAGGGAGACCTCCGGGGAGGAAAGTGCTTCTCACAGGCATGGGATCCCAGGGTGTTTTGGGAACAGCTTTAAGAAGAACATTTTCTGCAATGCCTTAATCCTGGTTAGTGCTGAAGAAGCACAGACACAGGGTACTGACCACTTGCTTCATTTCACATTGGCATTTCTCTGAGAATAAGTATTTCTTCTCCCTCTCTTTACAAGACTCCCATGATTTCATGGGGGTAAAAAAGTCTCAATTTTTTGACATCTATTCCTGTTCCTTTAGACCATTTGATTCACTGATTCCTTTTGTACACTGGAAGATACATTCACTTTTTAAGTTTTATGTGTTTCCCTTTTTCTGTTTATTTTTGTTATTTGTTCCAGAAAAAGCAGTCTGAATTCCTTATCTGCCAGAAGGCACGTGTGCATGGGTTTCTTACTCTGACATCCCTCTGCAAGATTTCATGACGTTTGCCTGGAATTTAATCTGTAACACGCAGCGCAGAGCTGATGCGAAGGCAGTGAGTGGCTCATCACTTGACATCCCTTCTCTTAAAATCAAGTTTCCTTCTGCGTAGCCCCAGCCCTGCCAGGCTGGCAGGATGGCTTCCCCCGCTGCGCTGTGCAAGTCTGACAGAACGTTGCCGTGTCGCTGGGTAACGGGTGGCAAACAGCTTTATGGCCAAGGACAAGCAACAAGCTGAGATGAGTAAGCACCAGCTTCCAGCAGGAATGTTCCTCCATATTTTAACCTAGTCTCTCTTGGAGACTTGGAAAAGAGGAGATTGGGGTGGTTTTTCCCCCTCCATGTGATTTGCTGATGGTTGTAGTTGCACAGAGGGACACTACAAATGCAATTTTAGAAGTGGTCATCCAGGGCTAGCCTGATGATTTCTTGGTCACTGAAAAGGCCCAAGAAAGTTTCAGAGTCCAGCATCTCTCAGCAGCTGATCTGAAGCAGATCCGGAGAGGATAACACCGCATCCTCCGAGCCCTCACCCAGCCCCCCTGGCCACTAAGACATGGCGGCTGGTTTTGCAGTTGGCCGGCAGCCCGGTCTGTCTGGCTGCGGAGCTCGGGCATGCCTGGAGACAGGAGCAACCAGTCATGCCCCATCTATCTTACATGCTCTTCTTTTGAGCACCTCCCAGACTTTACTATGTTTATCCTCTTAGCACCTCTGTAATTATCTCTCTTGTAACAGATGAGAAACAGAAGAACGTGGAAGTTTTGCAATTTGAGCTGAGCCATGCAGGAGCTCTTTGGCAGAAGAGGCGGCCTCCTGAGGGGTGAGTAATGTCCTTTTGACAATCGCATTAGACTTCTGTTTGTATCCTTACATACCCATATACCAGCCCAAAGTTAAGCCTGAAGTGTCTTGCACAGAGTAAAGTCACTTTTTGAACCTGACTCTTCTGGGACTGATGGCTGGACTTCCACCGCTGTCCTTCCCAGTCCCCGTCACAGATCCCCGAGACCGGATCTGCAAAGCAGTTCCGCTCTGTTTCAGTTTCAAGGATCAAGTCTTATTTATGCAAGCGATGTAAACATCATTTTAGCTTGGCAAATACACAGAAAATTCAGAGCAGCTGCAACTGTTGTGGGCAGTGTCCTGCAGGACAATTTTGTCCAAAAGCACAGAGCGCGCTCACAACAGTATTTTAACCAGTGTCACTGGCAAAGTGAATCAGATGACACTTGGCTTCAAATATATGCTTATGGCCAGCCCTCTGAACTAATTAAATCAATGAGAACTTTACCACAGACCTGAATATTGCTTTAAACCCTGAGTCAGCAGCAGTAGTCGAGGATAAGAACTGCTGAGTGGAAAGGCAAGCAGCTGGGCAGTGTGCTGCAGGGGAGGCACATGCTCACCTGAACGGCAGGGCTGGGTAAATCCCAGCAGAGCACTGGAAATCAGATCAGCACGACGAAGTCTGGCTGGTGAACGTCCTTCCCAGCATGTTGAGTCAGCGGCAGGTTAATTAGGCATAGCTAGGCAGGGAGCAGTGGTTATGACAGAAGAGGCTTTAATTGATAGGATCATTTTCAGCACAATAATATTAATTAGCAATTGCGATAGGGAACATGAGGGCAGGTGGAGCACTTTCTGTCAAGGTATTTTTATAAGGAATTAGCCTGTATAAACACCCATTGTAAATACATTGTCCTTGTCAGGTGTAATAGCTGCCTTGGCACGTAGTATCTACTCACAATGGAAAGATGATTAAAGACACAATTGCACACTACGGTGTTTCTGCCGGCTGCTAGTTGTGTCACTGGAGAGATCTAAACAATTATATTAGGAAAACACTGAGTGTTAATAGGAATTTCCAAAATGCAGACGATAAATAGATTGAGAATACGCTGTGAGCGCTGAGCCAGCCTTGGAAAAAGCTAGAGGGAAAACTGTGTTTCTGAAGTGAACATGGCAATTTGAAATGGGAGCTAGGTGCCTAAACATCTTGGAGGAACTTAGACCCTGAGATTACTGAAGCCAAATCCTGCCCTACCCTACAAATAATGTCATATTTTACAGCCTTCACATTTTCCTCGTATGTATGTTGTTCTTAGAAGCTTATGCAAGGAGGGTTGGATCCTGAAGACATTACTTAAAGGAAATTTTTATTCATGTTGCTGAGTGTTCACTACTGATAATCCTAGTAATAATTCTCATGTAAAACTGTGTTATATTACCTGTTGCATTTTATTATGTGTAGCATATATAACATATTGTATAACTCTATATTACAGGTCTACATTACATACCTGTAATATTATGTTCTGGTAATTAAACCAATTACAGTGCAGTTATGAGCTCATTAAACCCAAGAAATATGATCTGTCAATCAATTTGGTTTTTATCTAGATAAAAATCTTATCAAAGCCAAGTGATTCAGTCCTTAAAACCAAGTGTTCTTATGTCTGTGTCTCCCTTTATGATGGTAAACACGATCCAGAGAAGATGCCTGTATAGGTGTATGTGACCTGCACGCACCGTCCCTGTTGTGGAGTGAACCGCTGCTGGCTGTTTTTACCTCTTTGGTTCCCGTGATACGTCGGCGTGGGACATTCTGTTACAATCATAGTCTTTTAAACATTTAATAATATCACATGATTCTGCACGGATCTGATATCAGCAGTACCCGGCCCTCTGTCAGGTACATAGGTTTTGCGCGTTGACCCTCCGTGGGCACCAGAGTGACTTATCTGTCCCGAGTTACCCTGCTGTGCTCAGACGCCTTGTTCCCAGGCGCTGCGGTACCTAACTGGTTCCTGCAGAGTTGGCAGGTCCAGCTCTCTGGCTGGGCTCTTACGGGCTGATCCTGAATTAGCTCTTTTGAAATCACCTGGGACTACTGCAGCAGAACATTATACTCTGGAATAAATATACTCTGGGCAGAAATCTTCATCTCGCTTAAGTTCTGCCGCAGCTCTTGCTGTGGAGATGAGATTTTGGGCAAAACCTCACTGCCATCCCAGTCAGTTGCTGGGGCTGTGTTTCCCGGGGCTGAGTGACGGCAATTCTGGGCTTTGCACCTCACATTAAGAAGAGGCATTTGGTTAAAGCCGTGCTGATGATCAGCAGAGGCTGCAGGAGGAAGAATTCAAATTATGCAGAGAGGCAGCAGAGGAACGGCAGTGACACGGGATTAATTGAGCCGAGCTGCGGTTCTCACACTGACAAAGCATCTTGCCCAACGTTCTGCGCCCTGTTTCGTGCCTGCGTTGGTCAGATATATTTCAGGCTGCTGACGGCAAGGACTGCCTTCGCGCTGTGTCTGTGCAGCATCTGAACAGTTGTCAAGCCTTGATCTTGGCTTTCATCTCTAAGAGGGGGCTCTAACGTAAGCAATAATAATACTAATATTAATAATAATGACAATGGTCACGCCAATGAATGACAGATGATAGTTACCTTTTAATATGGTCCAGAAAAGTCCCGTGCTTCAGGTTCAGCTCACGCGGAGCCAGAGAAGCTGTTTATATTTATATTGTTTTTCTGGTCGGAAGGGTGTGTTCATGCCCAGAGTTGAAGAGAGTGCGGAGAAAAGAGAATTATGGAATGATTTTTCTATTGTGCCTTAAAAGATTATGATCAGAAAAAGGAGGCAGGAGAGAGGAAAATGTTTATGATGTTGTTATTACCAAAATGAAAGAATTTGAATATAATCTCATAGCAGTTTGGGAAGTGTGTTTTTAAAGACCTTGAGAGAGGTCATAACAAGAGTTTACTTTGTAGATCTAATCACATTTTACAAGACCATATGCGAGTTCCCAGTGGTGTCCATAGTGAACAGCAGGACACCAGTAATTTTCCAGATGTGGCTTCCCCCCTAGAAGGAGAACAAAACCAGTGAGAAGAACTGGAGTGACCCACCAGCGGGGAAGCCTCCGAACTCCTCTACATCTTTTGACTGGGACGCCCTCACAAACAGTTTGGTTGTTGCCTGGTAGCATTGGCACAAATTCTTCTACAGTGCGACTGAGCCTGCAAAAGAAAAGGAGAAACTCAGAGAGGGGTCATAAGATCCAATTTTATGGAAATTTCTTCATGAAACAGGGTTGAAGCATGCATACCATGACATCTATCCTAGATACCTGATGAGTATTTGGGGTCACATCAGTGGTGGGGGAGAGGGGAAGGACATTGGGTGCCAACAGGGCATTACTACCTTGAGAAACACACCAGCACAGAGAGGGGGTTACGGCCTCAGGTTCTGCTCTAAGCTTCCTGTAATTTCTGCGAACACTTGCATAGTTGTCCCTCTTTGGTCAGATCCTTCTGTCGGCCACCTTCGGGTCTCAGTATTGCCCCAGTTGCATTGCAGCATGAGCACCTTTCAGACCAGAGCACCCCAGCGATGGGAGGGTTCACAAGGGACTATGTGGAATCCCCAGATCTTCTCCTGTTTTTGCTTAGAGAGAGTTGTGGCTGTGGATGCTTTCGTTTTGGAGGAGTGGACTTAAGAGCAAAAAATATCCTGATGAAGGTGAAAAAATGATGTTAAACAGGAAAGGAAGCTGTGGAATCATTTGACCTCTTCTGGAAGTTGTTCTTGGAGTCTAACGCCCTTCCTCCAGGTTGCTCTTTACCACTTGTGTGCTTTGTCCCCTGCTTTGTGAATGACATTAGCTCGGGGAAAGGAATTGTCATGGTCTGTTGACAACACAGCGGTTTCTGATGTCACCTGTCATTGATTCACAGCCTACTTTGGAAGATTAGGGGACGGACTAAGATCCACCAGAAGCAGCTAAGTGCCTTCAACTATGGTGGGCTCTAGCTGAGGTCTGGGCATTGTTTGCACCTTTGGTCACAGTAAATATATTGTCATTTCCACAAAAAAACCATAGATCGTGGTGCCAAATCTTTACATGGGAGAAAGCAGTGGCATTTCCTATCAAGCTGGAAATGGAAGGGGGAAATTTTAGGTAGCAACACTGACTGGTCATTCTAGAGCAATGATACATGAGAAGACAGGAAGGCCTCCCTTTGCTTAGCCAAAAGAGCTGCCTGCCCTCGCTGCGGAGCACGACGGGAGCTGCCGAGTCAAACAGGAGAGCAGCTCCAGCTGAGGAGTGTGCTGCTATGCATGTTACTACGGACTGCTTGAGAGCCTCCGAGAAGAAAAGGAAAAAAGCCCTCATGGGAGATGGTCTATTTTTAATGAGCCCAAGCCTCTTCCACAAATTAAGTGAAATATTTTAAAAAGAAACAATATTACTTTGGTTTTATTTGTTTCAGCTACTTAGTTACAGCTCCACGTGGACACAATTAATGGAGGAAATAGAGTATTTTATAAGCCCAGGACTCTGAGATAGATGTTTTTGTGACCATGTGAAATTCTTTGCCCTAATCACCACACATTCCTTGGGAGAAGGTTGTATATTGCTGAAGATTATTAACCTCAGTTCCAAAAATGTTGTGTCTAGTCATTGAATGGCAAAGGTCAAAAATTGTCACAGCATTATTCAGTGATGAATTTTGCTCTCCATTTTTCATAAAAGGTCCCTGCTGTCCATCTCTGGCTCAGGTCTGTTCTAATTCTGTTCAAAGTATTCCCCAGCAAGAAAGAGAGAAACGACCTTTCCACTGGAGCTAGTTTTATTTCCCAGATCCCTTTCAGACTCCCCCTGTGACTTCACGTAAATCACTTGGACATTCAGTGCCTCATTTCTTCATTTTTTTAATAGAAGAATATGATTTCCCCTTTATTTGCCCATTTACATGATGAATTTTTCAAGACAATGAATCATCTTGTTTGGGTGGTATCTAACCCACCTATCTGTGCTGGTCACAGAATTAAAACAAATTGAGGTAAAACCTGGGGATGAATGTTATTTAGATGAAGAGTTTCATTTGTGCCTTGCTTTCTTGGTGATAGGAAGCAATGAAGAAGTTGCCCTTAGAAAAAAATTAATGTTTTATCATTCTTCTGGGACAGCCTTAAACATCAGAGACAGGACCAATAAAATACAAGGTCTGGCTGGGCTTTCTGGCAGGAGCCAGGGTGATGGCAGGGTGTGATTTCTGGATTTCTGAATGGAGACAATCGATCAGTTCGGATGATAGAGGCCTATATACCTCATTACTCAGCCATCCGCCTCTCGCTGGCAGACCTAAACGTTCTCCCTTTTAGCTCTCGGGCCAGTGCTGCTGAGGAGGTGTCATTGCAACGGGCTGTTACATGGAGGTAAACAACATCTCGTCGATACAGTCATCTGTGCAAATATCCCGAGAGCTAAGCACAGCAGTGGAGTAAATAAACAAACAGCCTCCATGCCCCTTCCCTTCCACTACGCCAATAAATATAGTTTACTGTACACACCACTCTTTGGGGCCGTGCAGGGATGGTGTGAATCCATTAGCAGGGCAAGGGTGAGTGACTTCTGACTTCAGCGACCCTTAAAGTTAATCCAGCATTGTAGGGGCAGAATTAAATGTGATGAGCTCAGAAAGTGTGATAAAACCAGATTTAAGTGCACAGCTGGGCAGCAACCTATAAATGCAGAATTTAAAACCGTAATAAAAACTTTGTAATCTAATTACGACGGTGAAGTTAAAGGTGAGGTATTTGCAGCATGATTCACATGCACCACGGCTAACCTCTGACATCTTGAATATATTATGTGGTTTCTTCACTACAGGAGTGATTTTTGAGTTGCTCTCTTGCACTACATGGTTCCCTAGGTTTTATTCTCGCGTGCTGTCTTTGGAGGTTGCAGAACAGGACAAAACTGTGGCTCAGCACTTTGCAGAGCATCTGCCTTCCTGTGCGCCTTGCTCGAGGCCTCTTGGGGCTGCTCCTCCCCGTGCTCTGCGTACCCAGCACCGAGGCACACGGGCAGGGGTTGCAGCAGGTGCCTACTGCCTCCAGAAAAATTGCAGCTCCTAAGGAAGTCTGAGGAGAAACCACAGCAAAAGCGGGCATGTCTCAAGCTGGTTTTAGCCCAGGTAGTCTTAATGCCAACGGGATGGAGGATGTAAAGCAGGCGAAAGCCAGGATACGATTCTAGACAACCAGCTCTTGTTGAAACCCGTGTCTTCATTGCAATTGGCACCTAATTAGCGTCATCTCAGATATGCAGTCACGTCTCTGATTTCAGCACTGGCTCATCCAAAAACCAAAGTGATGGGAAGAACCAGCCCCAGGAACCATGCCTGCTTCTCCTTCACCACTGCCAGCCTGCAGGTCTCGTTCTGCCCAGCTGGTGGGGCCCAGAGTGCTCTTGCCAGGATGGACACTGTCAAGTACGACAACAGCCTTACGTCCAAGTCTGGCCTCTCTCAGCAGAAAGACCGTGAGGGGTTTAAATACTCTAAAATAAGGGTCTTTTTCCTGGCTCCCATTAAGTGCTGTCTGGCATCCCGGGAGTGCTGTGTGTATGGGTGTAGTGGTGGGGTTTAACCAAGTTTGCTCAAGCTGGTAACAGCTGGGCAGTTGCTCTGGGAAAGGCAGCTGGGAGATCACTCTTTCTCCAGCCAGCCCGTGGCAGGACAGAAATTTCAAGTATCATTTGATAGTCCTGATTTCTTTCTGTCTACACCCTAAACAACAATAAAGAAATGTTAGAAGAAAATCTTTCTATATAGAGTCTGAAAAACTCCATATTGTTTTTTAACTAAAATAACTTGGTGGTACTTCTGAAATCAAATTGCACCTCATTTCCTTCTGTTTGAATTTGGGCAAAAGGCTTCCTTTTAAGTCTGACTGGTACCAAGCTATATTTCTGTAGTGTAACGCTCACAGGAGTTGATCAGGACCGTGCTGGCTGTGGAATCAGCATCCCAAAATAAACCATGTCCTCCCCCAACGCAATGTGGACCCAGCCGATCAACCTCCACAAATATTGTTCATAAACTGATGAAATATTTACCATGTTTGTGAAATCTGAAACACATCTGTTGCTTAGGTTTCTTTAGCAGGTAATCAAATAATATTTTTCCTGAAGAAAATTAATAATGTTTAAGATAGTGCATTTCTGAACCTGTTCCTCTTTTTCCCCTTTATTAACTTGGAGGGGAACAGCAGCGCCACCAAGGACACCCTGTGCAGAGTTCACAGTGGTATTCTCTCGTGTGGGAAGAGGAGGGTGCAAGAGCCATTGATTAAAATTGATGATTGACATCAGTAATGGGTGGGAAAGAGGTGTGGGGTGCTCTTGGAAAGGGACTACTCAAAGTTTCTAAGGGCAGCTTGCATTTGTGATAGCAGGCCTAGCTCAATATTGTTATTTAGAGAGACAGAGAGATGCTTTCTATTTTGGAGGCTTATCTTATGCGTATACATTGAGATGCCATATGCCTTTCTGCCGCTGTAGCTAACTTCCTCTTAAGCTATCCTTCTCTTTATACAGCTGTACAACAGCTACACTGGGGGAGAACCCTCCACAGCAGACAACAGCTTTTAAAATGCAATTGGTGACTACCAGAAAACACCATCGTGAGTGCCCGGAACAGAAGAAGGAGCCTGCCAGCTGCAGAAAGCCAGTGTGAGGATCAGAAGAGCAACATCCCAGGTACAAACAGGGTGAGACCCTATCAAGCCCAGGCCAGCAGCCACCCACTGCGTGCTCTAGTGGGTTTAGAAATCCCACCCTGTACAGCGGCTCCTGCACGCTCGAGCTCACTGTACTGCAGAGGGAGGAAGGCAGCATTTAACACCCACAGTCTATAAGGCACAGGCAGCAGGTGGTAAATACCTTGATAAGGAAACTGGAGTGAAAATACCAGCTTTAGGCAATCCAGATTTTATCAGGGAAGTATGCAGGGATGAGTAACTGCCTGACATGCAGATGTGCCTGTGCACAGTGCCAGCAGCCTGCCACTCTGCACATCTGGCCTCAGGCGTCGCACTCGCGTTTTCAAACCTGTGTGATTTTGGGGTATGTTGAGGGGGTGTTTTTGCATGGGATTCTCGCACAATGGTTGTGCCCAAAATAACCCTGCAGTTCTGCATCTGGAAGAATCTGTAGATTTAACACTACAGACCTGTTTTTCTGCTGTAAGAAGCTGCTCAGCTTCTCAATGAAGACTTTTGCTCTCCTTAGCAACGATATGCATTTCTGGCACAGGTATCCTTGTGTGACAGGTGAGAAAAGGACCCTGGAATTTAAGGGCTCACTAAAGTCATAAAGAAATGAATATCGTGTGTTGCTTAGTGAATGGATGGCATCTCATGGGCCAGTGCTATCGCTGTCAGCGTGGGACCTAGAGAAGACCTGTGCCTGGTCCCATCGTAGTCTCTGCGGCGCGAATCACAAATTTAGCGAGAGTGGTTTGAAACTGAAGGACTGTGAGCTGGCACAATGTATACATTTGTGCTTAAGGACATATGGGGATGATCTTATACAGACAGTTTTGAGAATTATTGCTAGGTCTCTTACTCTAGCTCTGGACCCAAATACAAGACTACGGAGCTGCCTGTTAGCTATTCTTCCTCGTACTCTGGATGGCCAGGGAAGTCATTGCCTGGGTTGTCATCAACCAAGGTGGGAAATACCTGTTCAGAGAGTCTGTTCTTGCTCTGACAGTGCTCTTCAGGTATCTTACGGTGTCTTGGACCTTTCTGTTTGGTTTTTGCGTTGGTTCTTGATCAAGTTTACAATACAAGAGATGACATAACCAGCCGTATCCTTGGTGGGAAGAGAAGAGTAGGAAGAGCTTGGCAGCTTGAAGGAATGGCCTGGAAACCTGAACGAGGAGGAAGGAGAGATTGCTATCTTGCTGGAATGATAAGGGGTTGGGGCAGCACTTGTAGCTGTGCCGTGGCAGGGGCTTGGCTGCCAAAGGGGTAGGGATGGTCTCTTTCTGGGAATGGTGCTTCGTGTGGCTAATGACAACCATAAGTAGGAAAAATATGGACACTATTGGATAGAGAGGCCCAGGAATGGATAAAGAATAAATTGGCTGCACTGTATATAGAGAGGGCCAAACAGATGTTGGGCCTGATCCAGAGCCCATTGAGTTAATGGAAAGGCTCCCTTTGGTTTCATTGGACACCGTTTCAGACCTATTACAGCTTTGCAGGAAGCGGTGGAGACCAAGAGTAATAACTTGTGGTGACGGGAGCGGTGTGTGTTGCATAGGTGTGGGCTGTGAGGTTTTCATGGCGAAAACAGATGGGTCTTACAGATCCATCAATTTGGCCTGCGTAACCTTCCTGCCCCCCCTCCCCCACCTGATGGTAAGCAGTCTCGTGTGGTTTTGGTCCTCTAACCAACATTTTGGCATGATTCTGCGCAGAAGCGTCCTTCTGCCTTCTCTACTCCCCCTCCTTCTCAAGGAGGTTCGGGTGTGACCTCGTGGTGGCCCAGGATTTAGAAACCAGTGACCTGAGCCATCCACAGAGAAGGAAGAAACAAGGCCTGCTGGAAACTGTTGACCAGGGAGGAATTTTGTTGTGGACCAGCAAGAAAAATAATGTAAAGCAGGTGTTTCTGCAATCGTAGGACATTTGTAAAACCAACGTCATCCAACAAGTCTCCCACTCACATTCTCATCCACATGATACGGCGAGGTCTCACACGAAGGACCGCAAATAGAAAACATCTCTCTGTACGAGTTGGCGTACGACCGTACTAGGGCCTCCCTCCTAGTCTGCTGTCTGTGCTTTTCTGTTTATTTAGGTGCGTGTCTTTGTTTCTGTTTTTACATTTAGCACAAGTAGAAAGGAAATGGGATTTTGTACAGCTGAGGAGACTGAGAGCTCACCATGCTTTGGAGCAGAGGCTTTTATTTGCCCTCACACCCCAGGTGCAAGTGTTTGTGGGCCAGGTCCTCCACCAGTGTAAACTGCCCCAGCCTCCAAGAGCTTCCTCCTTTGAGCCCGGCTGCCTGAGGAGCTGCGTGATACCCAGGGATGCCGACACGGCCGCACTCAGGCCAAGCCGGTGCTGTGTTCAGCAGTGAGAACTTGAAGCTGAGCAGCGCTCATTTTCTCCTGGTGGTGCTACGAGGAGGAATGGATGGATCATTGCACACAAAGATGCATCAACAAACAGTAAATGCGGTTTCATTCAGGGCTGTGAATTTATGGGAAATGTAATTTGGGGAATAGTTTGATTTAGTCTAATCTAGGCCCACTTGGAGAGAGGCAGGGAAGTAAGACATAAGGGTAGTTTCAAGGCTCTTCTCAGGACCACCCCTACCCAAACATGGATAGCTTTGTTCTCTCTCTTTCTGTCACTGGGGGAAACCCTCATAGCACAGTGGAATCGGCTCTAGTACTGCTGAAAGAAAAAGCTTTTATCTTTTTCCCGTGAGAAATTCTGCTCTGAAAGGGGCTAATAGTTTACAAAGCTAGCATAAACTAACAGATTTTGCTCAGCATCAGGACCATTATTCTAATTTATTTCAACTGAAAACCTACTCTGGCTTCCCTTCACATCACATCAAGCTCCTCACAAGCCACATCTGGATTTTCAATCATCCATTGGCAAAGGAGCCACTCACCAATCTTTTGTAAAAAACTATCGGCCTCATTCACCTTGTCTCCAGCTGTATCCATATAGACCTCATTTTCCTTTGCGGGTATTCCCTTATCCATGCTGGCAGGAATGTCTACACATTACAATGGTGCCAGTCGTGGCTGGGGCTGAGCTGGATTTTAGGTACTTAACGGGTTTAAGCTGTGACCCCACAACACCCATTCTCTCGCTCTCACTGACAGTAATGCACTTCTAGCCCTGCTTAAAAAGAAGCTGATACTGAGAGAAGCTGCTGAAGTTTCTGTGTGAGGTAAGGGTCAGCTTACAGCTGGATAAATTGCCTGGCAGGAAGGTTGTGTGGCAACTTGGCAATCGTATCATAACACAGCTGAAGCAGAACGCCCGAGCCCTGTCTTCTAGTCCTCCCTTTAACCATGCTGGCCTGTTTACGTTTGGGTGGTAGATGGGTGGAGCCCTTATTCCAACTTTTGGCTCGTATCTTTCCACTTGGATGTCAATGTAAACTGCTGCAATTATATCATAATTGTGTCCCAGTATTGGAAATGATTAGTCTGCTCATTTTCCATAAATACTGGCTGGCTGTCTTTACCTGGCAGTGGCTGGGAATTGTCATGGCAGATACGAAAGCCCAGACAATATGGGGATTCATAACTCCATGTGAGTTATGGTGCTTTCCAGGTGGCAAAGTCTAACAAGACTATGCTATTGGATTTAGGCATAAACAGGATGCCGGAGGAGAAATGTCAGCTTTTAGACTGGGATTCAGGTAGCAACAGAGAAAGCACAGGTATTTCAAAGCAAGGGCAGTCTTACTGTGCTATTTTAGTCAGAAAGTTAATTTCTTACTAAAATAAGCCCCAAACTAACGTGGGGAGACTTTTAAATTTCAGATGAAAATTCAAAAATATCCAGGCTTTATAATTAAATAGGACTTCCCATTCCTACCTCTCCACCATGGCAGCCTTTGCTCTCCCATACCGACCAGTTCCAGCGGGTGGAACCGGTGTAAAATGTAGCGGTGTATTAACTTCAAGGCTATTTATTCTTACAAGTGAACTCTAATTCCAAATAACACTGATGCCAACCTTTTTTTTCCTCAGGACTCAGGCATACAACAACGCTTTCCTCTATTGGAGCTCATCATTCCATAACTCCAGAAATTGCAATATAAACCTTGGCTACTATGCACGCTTCAACTTGAAAACACAGCAGTGATCTGGGATTTTAATTCAAGCAAATTTAAAAGTGGATTAGAAATAGGATCCAGCTGCATCTCTAATAGTCAAAAGAAAAATTAGCAGAACATTGGAGCTGAAATGAACTCTGTCTTTCTTTAGCTTTTTTTCCTCCCTTTTGCTTTAGAAGAGGAATTACATAGACCTAAAATACCATAATTAAATTGTCATTTGTTCCTTACCTTGGTAGAAGCTCTGCCCAGCTGAACACATCTCAGTTTCCATCCTAAGCATTTACCTACAGCACAGGACTGGGGGAGGGGGGAGGTTTATTACTTGTTTAAGAAATTAGAAATCAGAGGCATGCACAGTCTGTCTGTTATAGTCTTCAGCGAGCACGTGGCCAGGCTGTGCAGGTTATACATCATTAGCGCACGGAGTGGCCAGGAGAGCCCAAAGCTTGTGCAGGTGTGTTGGCAAAGCTCGCACCACTTCCCTCCCTCCTCCCTTCCCCACTGCACTTCCAGCAAGCCGATACTTGAAACTCAGTGTGGCAAAATCACAGAGAGCTCCTCCAAAGTTTGCTAGCTCGAAGCTCACCCAGCAGACGTGACTATGAGATGGCGTGTGGAACCTGGAAGGGACTCACTGGAAAAACAAAACCATTGAGTCAAAAGCTTAGTGTGTTTTTCCATGATTGTATGAAAAAAAGTGCATGTGTGTTTTTTTAAGCACTTTCAGATATTAGAAGTTTAGTGAACACGGAGACAGCTTTTTTTTTTTTTTTTTTTTTTTTCTTCTTTTCCCCTGCCCTTGAACTTTCGGAATGACTATAGGGAATATATTCCAGCCTGTTTTCAATGACCCATTCATATGGTGGTTTTATTTCAGCTTTTCCCAAAAGGGAGTGAGCTTCATTTGATCTCTGCTCCTGGCATTAGCTGCCATTATTTGCGCATCCCACTCAGATAATCAATAAAGTGGGTGGCATCTGAAAATAATTATACGCGCAGCTCTTCCCCAGCTTCCAAGACAGAGACAGAAGCTGGGAAAGGAGCCTTTGCATATTCAGCACTTGTTAAAGGAATGAAATATAGTGCTGCGTGTTACTGTTGTATCCCGAAACCTGGGCATTCAGCAGCAGCTTCCTTTGGCGCTGCGTAGCACTCTGGCTGCACAGCACCTGATCACAAACCTCATCATCTTCCCATCTTTCTTGGCTTTGCTAGAAAAGTTGTCCTGTCTGCTTACACGGCGCGCCAAAGGGCAAGAATTGTCAAATGGGTTGCAAATATCACAGTGGTGTCTGTGGCCGACCTCAGGGAGGAAGGATCTAGCTGAGCGTAGTATCCTCCTTTGCTGAGGGGACACCACCACAGCTGCGTTTTACAGCCAGATGTCCTGGCCCCAAGCTAGCGTGTGGTGACAAGTGGGTGGCCTGTGCAGGGCGTGGTGCTGCTCTGTATCATGGGAGGAGTTTTTCCAGCCAAAATCGTGTTCAAACCCCTGGCTAGAATGGTGAGGCTCTGTCTTCGTACTGCTCGTGGCAAAGCTACCTTTAGATGTCCGTAAGGCTCTTGCTGCTGACCGAAGAACCTGATTCAGGTTCTCCATCGCCTGACAGAGTCCTACCAGCCAGGAAAGTATGTGAGTCATCTCGTGTTAGGAGATATTCAACGACTATTTTAGGAGGTTTGCAGCTTTGGCCTCCCGTTTTGCAACGGCCAAGGTGAAGTGTTGGCACAACCTGAGCGTATCTGCTGCAGCCTACCTAAGGAGCAGCTGCACCGAGCACCAGCACAGAGCCTCTGAACTGAGCAGGCAGCAGACAAAGAGGAACCACGGATTTTGCCAGGGAAAGCTGCAACTGCCGAGCCAGGCTCTGTTCTTCTACTCCTGCAGCTCTGGAGCAGCTCTGTGCAGCGCTGTAACAGGGGGCCACTACGACCAAACGCAGCTTTTGGTGGCTCATGGCCTCCGCTGCAGACAAGAAGAGAGGTGAGGTGGAGCAGCGGTCTGACCTGGTCTGACCATTCCCACATATTTCATTTACACCTTTCCCTCTTGAACTGCAGAGCCAGGAGATGCGTGTCCAGCCAGGAAAGCCTGGGATGTCTGCAAGAGCTAGAGGCTGGGGAGATCCCGGGTTCGGTAACTGCCTCCCCAGAAATGAGCTAAAAGCCTCAAGCTTCTCCCTGCTCCCAGCTGTCGGGTGCCAGCAGGGCTATTTCACATATCCTGCCAGCAACAGTTACAGGGCAGCAACTATTTTTGGCCACTGCTCCGGGGTCCCTGCTATCTCCTGATCTAGGCGGCAAGCAGAAGTGTTTGTTCACAGCCTGCCCCATTGTTCATCCCCAGCTTTTCTCCCTGGTAGGACACTGTTTGCGACGCTGTTTAAATCCTCCTGCCAGCCCCAACAATGCCTCGCACAACCCCTCTGCGTCGGGAGCTCCCCGGCGGCAGAAAAACCCATCCTGCTCAGCCCAGCTCTGTTCGTTGCGAGGTGTTTGCTTAGTGATTAACTCGCGCACGGACATACGCAGCCACAAATCTCTCGGTTGTCTCACAGCCTTTTCATTCAATTAAGTCTGTTGACTTTGTCTCATTTTGAGCAGTAACTGGATTTAGATAAGGCAGTAGAAACCAAAACATCAATTGTGTGATTTCTGGCCCCGTCGGTATGTTGATCTGAAGGGAATGTTTGTGCAGCGATAACCGAGGTAGTGCAGTGATTAGGACAAAGTCATTTGGTGCAGGCTTCTATAAAGTAAAAATGCCCTGCGTTAAGTACCAGCGCTGGCCAGAGGAAGCACGGGGAGCTGCCGGCCTCTGCGGACGCCCTGTTGGCCTCACTCGGTGTGCCGTGGGGCAGTCGGGCTGGGGCTGGGGCTGGGGCTCCACCGGCTGAAGGGGCTGTGCTGGAGCCCGACGGATGTAAGCGTAACTGCTCCTCTGAAGCCACCAGAGCTCTACAGGGATGTAACCATCCGGGGTTTAACCAGTTACTTCTTGTCAGTGACAGACCAAAGTTATTCTGGGGTAATTCTTCCCACAAGCTGTAGGGCGTGAATTTACATTCTGTTCCTTAGGGGCTTGACTTGCCCACCATGGTCCGGCCCTCATCACACACATCCCTGGGAAAAGGAGATGCAGGTGGCACACCCTCGGCGTCGGCACTCCTGAGAAGGCAGGTGGCCCAGATGGAAAAATCTTCTATGCTACAATGGCTGATGTCTCCCTGTACAAGCAAGAGGGGAAAAAAAGCTCTTCTATTTGCAAGCATACATTTTGTGATGCACTCCGGTGTCTTCTCCTGTTTACACACTGTAGTCAGAAAACATATCAGGGAACACACATTGTTATATGTTTGTCAAAAGCTCATTTCAATGCATGACTTTTTTTGGTCCCATTCTTTTCCAGGTAACTGTTGAGCTAATGGGGAGCAGTGGGCATTCCTGACATCCTGCAAATCTTCAGCAATGAGCACGGAAGAAAAGTGCAGAAAAAGGCAGCGATAAGACATTACTTCCTAAGCACGTGAGATAAGGTACACCATTGGAGGATAGCAAATGTATTACTTTTTCTTCTTTCCCATAGTAGGGAGGGTTTCTTCTTCAAATTATCCTTTTTTTCCTCCTGACATAAATCTGTGACATAAGGAGAACATTCTAGCTTGTTGTACTTTGAAAACTGCTGAAGGACATTGAAAGGGGACAAACATATTGTCGGTGGTTCATATATTCCTCCAAACAGCACAGCTTCACCACTGGAGGAAAATGGGAATGTGTTGCTTCCAAGGACTTTTCTTCCCAGCTCCTCCCACCCTGCTTGGTTCCCTTTGGGGCCACGCAACACCTTGGCCCAAAGGCAACAATGGTCACCTTTTTGTAGAGGTGACCATTGCAAGCAACGTAAAACCATCACTTCTTGAGAAAAGTGCTGCACCCATGGGCAGCCCATGGGGTGACGATGGGGAGGAGGTGTTAAGCACCCCTAAACATTGACCCAATGCTTCACATCATCGCTCCTGGTTTGGAATGGGAACCGCACCAACCAGCCTAAGTGGCAATATGCTGCTATGTGCACTTCCAGCCCTGCTCTTCTTTGACCTTCCTGTATGGAGCACACCGGCACGTGGGAAGAGGGTATTTCAGTGCACTCAGACTCAGTATTTCCATCAGTGACTTGGATGGTGGAGTGCTCACGGCTTTCTTACGCCAGGACATTGCAAGGGTCGTGGAAGTCCACCCCATGCTGCAGACTCACCCCCTCATTCCCCGTGCAGACACCCTCCGCCTCTGACCGTTTCTGGCGCAGCTGCTGCTGTCAGAAGCAGGACAAGCATATTGGAATGCCCTCCCTTTGGGCTGCAAAGGCAGTAGCTGCGGTGCTGCTGTCGCCCAGCGGCGCGGGGCCCCGCGAGGCAGCCGAGCCGTGCCCGGCGCAAGGCTCTGCCCCGGCGGGGCGGATTCGCGCAACACGGTGTGCAGCTCCTGGGACCCGAGCAAGTGGCTGCGCGCGTGTACACACACACACACACAAACACTTAATTGTTGGCAACTTAACATATATTAAACATCTTCTGGTAGCGATGAAAGATGGCATCCTCCCAGAGTTTTGCATACCTGTGAGCTAATCAGCCCTTTGTGTGAAAGCGTAGGTGGGGACTCTTCTAACAATACGAAGCTGATTAGCTCATCATCTTGGCTTTAGGGGCATATTGATGTGCCCATCCTGCTTTCAGAGCTATGAATAATCCAGCTTCACTGCCATCCTCCTATAAAAAAAAAGGAGAGAGTGTAGTTTCAGGGCTTGGTACTCAAGCCTGTTTCTCAGTACAGGTGATGAGTAGGTATTCGCCTATTATTCACTGGTATCACGCTTGGCTTTAGGTCTCCTTTGGACAGCTGTTGCTATCAGAAATTATATCTATCTGACAGAAATAATTGCTGTTTTTCAAACGCTGATTGGAGTAACATCCTTGGAGATTAGGTACGCGTGATTCACTTTCAAAGTGAGAGGACCATCGACAGAAGTCTGTGCCGGTCACAGGTCACCTAAATCTCTGCTAGCAGTTTGGATGGTGGAAGAGACAGGGCTCTTGCAGCAGGTTAAAACTGCACAACAGACTGGGATCCCAGCTTTGGGAGGGAAGGGGGATTGATTTTCAATCTTCTGAATAACCTTTAGGAACAGTCTTCTGTGAATAATAAAGCGCATAATTAAAATGCACATAAGGAACCAGGTCATGGTACTGGCCATATGCTAGGGGAGCTGGTAGGGGACAAGCTCAAATCAAAGTCTACCGCGTGATGCTGTGGCCAGAAAGATACCTGTTATTAAAACAGGTATTAAGAGAACCCTTTGTGAGGAGTTGTTCTGGTGCTGGCGAAGCCCAAACCGCAGATCTGCGCTCCATACGTCAGATAAAGACGTAAGCATAGGAGGAAGTCTGGAGAAGAGCAGCGGGACTGATAAGAGGTTTCAAAAAACATGACCTGTAAGGATTTTTTTTTTATTTTTTTAAATTGGGTTTGTTTAGTCTAGAAAAGAGTGAGGAGAGCTGTGAGAGACTTCACATGTGAAGACAGTAGCTGAAAGGGGTACGGTAAAAGGGTACAGTGATCACTGGGTCTGTTTGCATGGGGAAGGACAAGACCTAGTTGGCTTTATTTGCAGCAAAACACAGCAGGTGACAGCTTAGGAAAGGTCTGTCCATAAAGAGAGGGAGATGCTGGAACTGATGACGCAGAGAGGCTTTGGGATCTCTGTTGCTGGGAGTTTCCAAAAGTTTAAACTGATGCACAACAGGAGTGGCATAGGCAAGGGCACAGAAAGATGCAGGAGGGTGTCTCTGCATCTCCCCATTCTTCAGGGTTTGCTGCTTTGGTGGCAGTAGCAGAAGGCACGTTAGACTAAAGTTTGGTTGCTAAAATGGAAAACGTGCTGATAGGTGGGCATGTTTGCATAGAAAATGTTGGTAAGACAGGAAAAATGATATCGTCAGAAACAACAGCCAAAAATTTTAGATGTTCTGCTTCAAAAAAGTATATTTAAGGAAAACTGATCCTTTGGCAAAACAGAATCTTCCGTTAAACAAAAGATTTAGATGGAAAAATTTGTAATGAGCTCCGTAGATTAGCAGCCCAGCAAAATCCCAAGACATCTGAAGTGTACTTACTGATCCTGGAAATGGTTGCTTTTCGGCATTTGGGATTAAGCAGAGACATCGCAGCACCTCTGCATGCAGTGGAAAGACGGGTAAGGAGGCTGTCAGGGAGCCCGAGAGCAGCTTCACCTGCAAAAAAGGCAGCACAAGAATAAGTATCCAGAAAGACTCTGTGCAATAACTTGCCAAATTAAGAGGGAAATGGTATCTCTCACAAAGTCAGGGAAGGACTGCGGTTAAGGGATGAGAGTCAGAAACCCTGCATTCAAAAACTGCTAGTTCTCACAAAGCCTGCACTTATATGTATTCAATCCAGGAAACTGGTTAGTGGGATGTGAAACTACCATATGTTTTTGCAGATGCTACAAGTATGTGTGCTTTCCTTATGTATATATGCTTTATACCCACTTTTGAAAATGGGTCAAAGCCTTCCAGTGCTCCAGGAGGAAAACGCTTGAGAATTTACAGATCTGAGATGCTGTGATTAATGTTCTGAACAGCAATTTCACTTTCCCCTATTGAGGCTTGGAAAAACAGAAGAGAGTGCAACAGGAGATCCACACCAAAGATCAAGGCAGACACATCTGCCTGGCTGTCAGATTTCACGCCAACAAATTGGAAGAAAATTAAAAAACCTAGGCCAGATCTGGTCCTTGCTCTGGGAGTGCAAAGAGGTTTGAAAGGCTCCTACACAGATATTTGTGCTTGGCATAAAACCACCACAGAAACTCCTGTGTTTCTCTCTCTGGTTTTGCCATGCCTTTAATAGAAATATGTCAAGTGATTACGAAGGAATGAAATTTTCTTGTTAAAATAGTCTTGAGTTTGTGTGACTTCAGTTAAGAGGAGTTTGCAATGTCCCCCTCTGCCCACCACAGCTCAACAGCTGCCCTTCCAAACGCTTCAAGTTGCAGGCTTACATCTTAAATCAAGTCCTGCAAGTGTAGGAGACGGGGGACCACAAATGCTCAAAATTAGGGGTTTTTGTCTCCAGAGCTCCAGGGAGATTTGCACTCCGAGATACCGTCCTTCCGTCAGGCATGGACGATGAGCTACCTTTCATCATCGTGTTGCTCTTAACTTTAATTTCCAGCACAAATAGCCCCAAAGCACTCGGGAGTGAGGGCACTGTGACACCGCCAGGTGATTACATATTGTCTCTTAATACAAAGACAATTGCTTTTATACTCCATTACTCAGTACCAAATTACAAGCGTTATCTCACAGGAAGCTTGGGATGGCTCTATACTTGCAGAAATCTCACGGTAAAAGGGTCAGTTTTTAAATATAGTGTTTTCCAGATAGTATCTTAAAAATACAGTGCTGTTCAAATCCTCTGCTTCCTTTAGTGCTATTTTCAGGTTGTTTTTTTTCAGATTAAACATTAGGCTTAGCAACATGCATGAGATGTTAGATTAAAGGGACATGGCTTGGGTTTTCCGTGTCCGTCCAGAAATAGCCGTTCCCTGGGTGGGCCAGGTAAAGTCGAGCGAGGTTGTTGTCGCATGACTTCCCCAGCTTTCTGGGCGAGGGAGAGAGAGATGGGACTGGCTGCTTGCAGAAAAATCTGGCCAGAAGCATCGGGCCACATCCTTTGTGGAGGTAAATCAACATCATCTGAGTGGCACTTCTGGAACCATGACTATTTTCATCAGGATCAGGCCTTTTACATATGGTGAGGAAGTGGTAAAGATCACAAAGGGAGGGAAAGATATACATGCATGGCAATAATTGGAAAAAGCTATGGGGGTTTCCTATGTAGGTGGTGTCATTTTCTCCAAAGAATTAAAGCGTGGCTTTCCCAGCAAGCACTCTTTCCCTTTAAGGAGACATGCTGAGCAGCGCGTCCCGATGCGACAACAAGCCCAGATGCCCAGAGGAAGAACCGTGTTGTTGTGAAGACACAGGCCCAAAAGGCAAAATGTCTGGATTTTATTTGCAGCTCTGCCACAGACTTCCTGGATGACTGTAGCCAAGTGAACCAGGTCCGCTTTTTTCAAGCAGCGTCTGTGCCCTTTCTGCATATGCATGAGGCGTACGCTCGCCGTTCAGGGCTTTGCGCACAAGTCCAAGAAATGCAAAGCTGCAAAGAAACACTGCCGCCTACGCGCTGCCCTGGTTTCCCCGGGCGAAGGGTGATGATCTGGTGAAGCCGCTGGATCCCTTCCAGCAGGGATTCTGATCCAGAAACAGGCAAGAGCATTACAGCAGCTGTTCTGCTCCGAATCAAAGCCCACCTTGCCCTGTAGCCCGTTGCCAGCAGGTAGCAGAAGTGGGTGCCCAGGGAGGAAAGCAAAATCGGGGGAGCAGAGCTGGACGCATCCACACTGTGCTTTCCCAGCCTCTCACCGTCCAAGGCGCGGGGACTTCCAGAGCTAGGAGTGGTTCGTATGAACTTAGCAACCCTCAGAGTATTTCTAAACCTGGGAGCATGAGTAGTTCCGGACAAGCTCTCAGGACACCTTGGGATTTTTAGCTTCCTTGGAGCAGGACTCATTTCTCCAGGTCTACGTCAGACTTAGTGGGTCACACAGGACAGCCTTCCCGTCGCTGTGTCAGCTCCCTGCCCCTCACGAGGAAATGAAGCTGCCTGCCAGGGATTTGAGGCTAAATGCACTGATGTTTCCTCATGCCTTGGAAGGGAAGTCTGGAGAGAATTATTGTTGTGATGTATCGGAGCTTTGCCAGTACAATGCCCTGTAATAACAGCTACTCTTCCTTCAAGTCATTAAGTTACCAATTTTTTACTAATCTTGCTCATGATAAGTAGCATCAAGAGATGCTTTCCTTCTCTTTCCTTTTTCCTGACTGATTAAATACACTTTTAGAGATTTTCTATCTTTGTGGCAGTATATCCAAATACCCCTGTTCGAATTGCCATCTCTCAGACCTTTCCTCAAAGGAGCTATAAGGCTGTAGCCAGATAACCAACATGTCTGTGCCCTGTCTCCATGGCTCAGTGAGAACTGAAGCGTGAGGAAACACTCCGAGGGGCACTGCAGATAATGAAACTGGATTTAGAATAAAGAAAGGTCTGTCTGCTCTCAGAGACAATCTTGCATCTGCCTTGTCCGTGCCCCATGAGCAAGCTACACCCCGGAAGCCACAGAGCTGAGTTGGAGTGGTGGTGGGTTGAGCTTTCACCCTGACTTGTGGTGGGGTTCATACATCTGGGCTCAGGAGGGTGTTAACGTGGCTACACAGCTTCAGTCTGGAGATGGCTTTTGTCCAGTTGGCTGAGAAGGGGACTGGATTGACAGGCAGCTGTTTGCATCGGCCAGTGTAGACATGCCCAAATTCTCCTAATGCACTACTGGAGGGTACTCAGATATTACAGCGATGAGGGCAGTCTGAGAACCTGTTTAGACCAGAATATGGGTTTCAGTGGCAGTTTTCTGGCTGATTAATTGGGTGACTTTGTGCAAGTCTCGACTTGCTATTGCCCTATCCAATAAATGGGAATAGCAGCATTTGCCTCCCTTCGTAAAACACTTTGAGGTCTACAGATAATCCTCCTCCTTTTTCCCACCCATGATGATGGGACCAAGTGGAATCTTACGACACATTGAGTTTCTGTGGTCTGGCCTTTGCCAAGCATTTGAAAATGACTCTTTGGCTTGAGTTTACAATGTCTATGATTGCCATGTGATTTCTCATGGAAGCTCCTAGTTGAAATCAGGTCACTGTACAACTAAAAATGCACGGGATTAGGAGAGAAACTGAAGTAGTCATCAGGAGTATACAGACCCATGATGACCTAAGTGTCCTGCCTGGGGCACCCTGCAAAGCGCACATCGGTAATCTTGTCAATAACCTACAGGATTTTGTGGTTCAAAGGTCTGCAAACATTTAAAAGCAGAAAACTCTAAACAAGAGAAGATTCTTCTTGACCACCACACTTCTCTCTCCATTGCCCAATAAGCTGTGCATGCAGTAGCCGCAGCTAGGGAAATACATCTAATACATCTCCATTCGGCATTCGGAGATGTTCTCACAACGTGTAATGTTCAACATTTTGAATGCAAGGACCTTGTGCTGCTGTGGACAACTGACATTCCAGGACACAGTTTCTTTCTTCCCTGGTTTTCCCTTGGCCAGGGATGTTTTCTCCTATGCTGGATGTAAGTCCATTCTTGGATCTCATCCCTAGCAGGTACCAAAGGGATGTATTACTGAGGTTATGCAATTTTCCACAATGATCTGAAAGAAAACCTAAATCATTGCAAATAAACCTTACAAGTGACTTGGAAGCTAAAGAAGAGAGTAAATAGTTAAGAAAATAGGTCACTGATACACAGAGATCTTCCCAAAGAACATTGCAAGGCTGCAGGAGCCTTGAAGAGCCAGGAAACCAGCAGAGATTTGTATCAGGCAGTGTGATCTAATGAGCTTACGGAAAAGAGGCTAAGGAATGGCTTGATCACAATCTCTAAGAACTCACAAGAGGAAGAGAAATGTGGAAATGAGGTAGATGTATAGAGAAATCTTATGGCAGAAGCTTAAAGCTGAATGTTTTTTAGTTTTTGTGGGGAGGGGGAACAGAAGCGGTAACTTCAGAATAATGCTCCAAGGCTTCTGTAATAGCCCCTGTCGTCCCCGAGTGGCTGGGGGCAGGTGTTTAAAAAATAAACTGTAGTTCTAAGAGGAATGACCTGGAAGGTGTCCGATGGCCTTTGCCATTTGAGGTACCAGATTATGTGGTCTTCCCGAGACCTATGGTTTGTGAGCCAGTGTTTCGGATTTCTTCAGCCACAGTAGGGTAAAAGACAACTCCATCGTCACGTCTTGCAAAACGCAGAGCAGAATTAGCGAGGGTAAAAGCGTTTGAGAGGGAATGTGTTTCAAGACTCTCTCAACTCTAAATAGCATGAGCTATTTGCACTAGCTTCAGCTACCTCTTCTCTTGTCCTTTGCCTCTACTGTATCATTACAGAATGACAACATCAAAATTACCTGCTAGCATTTCTCCCTTTAAATCAGGAAAAAACCCAAGTAACTTAAAAAGAGCCCATCAGCGAGCACAAACAAAAGGCTGCTCCATGTGCTGCTGCAGTTTCCCGACGCAGCGCTCAGGGTCTGGTCCTTGGAGCAGGGGTGTGAGGGACCCAGCAGCTGGCTGGACTGGACCCAGTGGCTGTATATTTCATGAGTCCTATCAGATATGAGCTGTCCATACACAAGCCATGTTTTACTTATAAAGTAAATCACGTTACATGGGCTATAATGTACATTTTCAAAGAGGACCCACCTTAAAAACATTTTGTTTAATAAAATAACTTAATTAGAAGAGAGCTTCTGGCTGATGTGGTTGAGGCTGTGATAATTTTTCCTTCTCAAATCATTTTCTCTGTTTATTATACTTAATTATAGTGTAATTATGTATCCATCCTCTAGGCAAATTATGCAATCAGAAAATGTGAGTCGTTCATTTGCCACTGCTGTTGGGACCGGTGTTTACATCCCTGGTGTAAAATATGAGCATCATTTCTATTATTTATAGTATATACGCATATACATATATATAAAAGATACTTCACACAGAATGAAGAATTGGTGTAAATATTTTATTGACAGTCATTTTTGCATCATCCACCCAATTCATTTGTGGCCTGCTAATAATGAAACCATCCAAAGCTCAAATAGGTAAAACCTTTACCTTCTGCCATGAATTTTCTCAACGACAAAACATACACAGCAGAAGAACATGGAATTTCCACAATTTAACTTTAATTTTGGTGGGAGGATTAGTATTACTTTTAAGAGCTTTTTTTGCATTTCACTTTCTAATATTCTGGCCAGAATTTCTTAGCACCACAAGAGAGAAAGGAACCCCACAATATTGAGTTACAGGGTGTAGATTTGTGCTCAAGTCATAGGTTCATGCTAATTGTTCTTCTCCCATGTGCTTCATGAATGCTCTAGGTATGGCTTTTAAAGGCTAGGCTGTTCGCCCTCTTGTTTTTCTTGATGGGAGTTGACAGATCTTGTTTGAACATACATGAAGCCAAATGGCCAAATCTTGAAAGCCCTTTCCAGATTGATGTTTTTTCCTTCTTTGTCCAGCTCTCAGCATGAATGCAAACCGGATTCCCACTTGGCAATTTCAGCTTCTCTTCATGTGCTTATTTTGCAGAGATGAGGCCACCCGCAACAACGGAGCAGGCGGGGAAGAAAACGCATCTGTTGGCGAAGCTCAGCCCAGCTCCGTCGGCATCGAGTGCCCGTGTTTATTCCAGCTGGCAAGGTGAGCCATCCATGCAAAATGGCAAGCCTACCTAACTGCCACCTGGCCAGCCCCACAGCTGATGGAAAGGAGGAAAACCAGCTGATCTACCCCATTTTCCCCCTGCTGGGGAGCTGGCGCTGCCTTTCACAGTGTCCCTCGTCTGCCTAGTGCTCTCCACGAGCGTCTTGCAAACACGCCTTTGCAGGAAATGAAAGGCCTCCACGTGGCCTGGCTTCCACCTTGTTCCCTGCTGGTGGGCTGGTATTTTTATGAAGACCCAGCACTTCTCAGCCGCCTAGGCAAAACTGAATTTTGGCACACTGCAGCTGAAGGTCCTTGACTGGCTGGGGAGCGGTGGGGAGGTTGGGGTAGAGCTGGGATGGCACAGCTGGGTGGGGAGAGCCAGGAATGTGGGACCTGGGGCGGGGGGCAATGGGAGACCCAGGAGTGGTGGTCCCCCAGACGGAGTTAGCAACCCAGGTGAGGAGAAGTAAGAGGGTTCCTGAGCATCCTCACCAGCCCTGCAGCTCCCCCATGCAGACAGTGGCCTCAAACAGCCTTTCTCTGTCCCTACCCTCAAAACGCAACCACTGCCCCACTTCTCGCTCTCCCTGAGGAGAGAGCTGTCAGTTGTGGTCTCTGAGGGAAAGGCGCTGGAATCAAAGCCCAGATCCAGGCAGATACTTTGTGGTATGCTAAGATCCAATAAAAATCCGGGGAGATTTTTCAAAGGAGCCACCGAATACTCCCGAGTAGGTGCCGTTGCTCCATCCTGACCTGCTGACCCACTGGGGAAGCTGCGTGTTCATTCCCACATGCAGGTAGGCCAAACCAGCCAAAACAGGGTGAAAATAGCCAAGCCTCTGGTTTGCGGCGCCGGCTGAAAAGTCTTTGCACGCAGCAGGCAGGAGGAGATGTGCCAACAGCCCCGAGTCTGCGAGCAGACAGTGCTCCGCAGAGCACCGAAGGACCGCAAGAGCAGGCACTGACTCAGTCCACGGCAAGCAGGCATCTCCCAGAGCAGGAGGAGATGGGAGTAGTAGGTATGTAAGATGTTTTTGTTTTTTCCTGATGTTATCCCCATTTTCCCAGGTCCCAGCTACAGACAGCCGTCTGCCATCCGCTTGGCCAGACAGCGAGACGCTGGCAATCGGCTGGCAGTGCTGTCACGAGCAGAGGTACAGCCCCATGAATTGTCTGAGCCTCGTCAGCCCTTTCCCGCAGTGATTTTGCATGGTGTGAAATAGGTTGGGACGCTGCGAATGGCGCGCTGGCTGATCGGCCCGCTGCCAGAGGAGGATTTGTCCATTATAGTCTCACTTGCTTCTTAGGTGTGGCCTGAAAGGGAGGGTTTGAGCCAATATTTGTTGGGGTTTTTCCACGCTTTGTTATGAAACCCTTGGTTTTCCCATGCCTTGAATTTTGGAGTATGTGCCTTAGAAAGCAATATTGCAAGTGCCTAGCTCCAAGGTAATGCTTTCCACCTGTCGGTTTGTAAATGCTATGGAAAGAATGCTGTATTTAACTGTATTTGAGTGGTGGGGAATCTGTCATGCGATTTACCTGAGGTCAAGCAGTAGTCTGAAGCAGGGCTCGGAGCAGGAGTCAGACCGTCAAGTCTCCAAGCTGTGTGCCAAGCAGGGCTTCTCCATCCCTTCTGTCCTTTCCGGGTTTTGTTTCCCCCTGTGTTCCGAGAGAAAAATGAAAGAGGGAAAAATTAAAGTGTGTTATACGCTCCGGCATCTGTGCTAATGGAATCTGCAGCCAAATGAAAGGTGGATGAATTTGGTCCAGTATTGGCTGCTGATTCTTAACAAACTTGTTATCACGGAGTGAACTGCCTCAGAAATCGGCCCAAGAGCTGACAGCCCACAGCTCTGAGCGAGAACAAGGGCCACCGTTCCATTTCTAATCTGAGATTTAATCAGTTGAATTTCAGTTATTGAAAAGCCATAAGGGAAGCCTGACTTACTCCAGTGAAAGCTGCATCTGAGCGAAGATGGAAATTGTATGTGGGTATGAGATCTATGCGATACCCTTTTTAAGGCCTTTGGATGATCACATTAGCGGACAAACCAAAGCCATGAGTGGCTTGGTTATTTTATATATGGATCGATGCCGTTAGCAGTGAAATTGAGGCTGTGTGTCCTGCCTGGGGTGGGTTTGCACGATGGGCACGTCGAGGGCCAGTCGCAGGGCTCTCAACTGGTGTTAATGCTGTGCCGAGAAGCTCTGCTCACGGACCAGGACTATTGTGCAAAGTAAGTCACAGCCATGACGCGGAGAAAATATTCTCATCTCCACCCCAACCTGTGTCTGTGCTGCGAACAAACTTGGGACTGAGAGGGCTTCCAGCCAGCCAGAGCAGAGGCCCCCTGGAAGCCTCAGCCCCAGAAATCTGGTCCAGCGCACGCTGAGCTTCACGCTCCCGGGGAAGCATTGCGCCGGTATCTGAACTGTCGTAAGTTAAAGCCAGCAGAAGTAGCTTTCCATTCACACCTTCAGTTTTCATGTCGACATGCCATAATGACATGAGACAGCAGATGGATGCAGACCGGGAAGAATATTTGGACATATTAGGCAATGGGGATCGGTTCATTTAGCTCACACACCCCCACTGTTACTCCAGCTGAGAGATCACGACTCGGTGTCTGCAGCAACAAAGGACCAAACCGAAAGTTACTCAGAAGTGAGAAGCAAAATGGGCTTTGCCCAGGTTTATCGAACATTTTATTTAAACCACAGCCTCTTGTCCTGGTCTGCAAAACCTACACCCTGACGTTACAACTTACTGCTCCAATTCTGGTTGGGTTCACAGTCTTTCTGCTCCCTCTCAGTGGCAGAGCCTCTGAGGAGGGGTTGAACGACAAGCATCCAGCTAAAATCCCGTATTACCAGCTAGAAGTAAAACACGCTTTTCAATCAGCTATGGGACGTGTTTCCCAAATGGTTGGGTCCGTATCTCCAGTCCCCTCTACTTTGTCTGTGAAACTATTACTTTGCATAATAGAAGGGAGAGATGCTCCGACCATCTGGTAGGCAGTGCCATGTATAATTTAGGTTGCTTCACTCACTCGCAATCAGCGACAGGAACATAGCTTCCTTCTTGTTTCCCGTGATCTCTTAGCCCTTTGCTAGAAATGCAAGGTCAAAAGCAGCTGGGAGGGAGTAAACTGTATCGGGAACTGGGTTGCAGCGTTTTGAGGGACACCTCTGCTCGTGTGTGACACTCCTTCACAACCAGGTCATTTTCTGATTCTGTATGAGCAAGGGGATAAGGAACACACTAAATCCCAGTCGGGAGAGGACAGTTGGTGTCATCACATATGCAAATGCCCCTTTTTCCTCCCAGGGGAACCTGGTTCCCCTTCAGCAAAGCCTGGGGACTGGGGTCACATCATCTGGGCATCGTGTTCTGCGGAGTCACCACCAAGGTCAATGTCACTGCAGTCAGCTAAGGAGCCCCCTGCACACATCCAAGAGGGCAACTGTGAGGGAGGTGGACAAGTCCACTTGTCTCCAGTGTGGAGAGAGGCCCCAGGGCTGGCACAGAGGCAGCGACCAAGCCACCTTTTCATCCCCAGTGGTGGTCCTCTTAGACAGAAACCTGCACCATGGAAGCTACTATTTGCTGCTATTCCTCTACGTCAAGAGGAATATCTCGGGCCTACCCAGACCTGCACTCCTGTTTATCCGCTCTTGACGAGCATAGTCAGGTGGTTAAGGCCCTGATGCTGAAAGTTTATGACTTAAATCAATGGGATTATTCATGAGTTCAGAGATAACCATGTACTTTTATACTTGGCTGGAATGGCGTCTAAAGCTGACAGATGGGAGTCAAAAGCTCTGAGTCACCAGGTCCCTCCCCTCCTTCCTGTGTGACCAGTCTACCTGTGTCTGCGTCCCTGCCTGCCGCATAAGGAGGATGACAATTGCTTTTATCTGATGGTTCCTTTCAAATGGGCCTGAAGGCCTCTTTCGGTCTGATGAAAATTCAGTAGAAGCTGGACTGGCGTGGAAAAGACAGGAGGACATTTACCTAATGAAAGCGCTGGAGCTCAGGAAGGCAATTATATCCTTTCTTCCTCCCCACATTCCCACACAGGTTACTTGGCCATTGCTGGAAAATCTCCTGTGGGCAGAGAGGAGTGGGAGGCCATGAAGAGACTGAGGCCGGGCCCTCGGAGCTGGTGGACGGCTCACGCGGGGTGTTCTGCCAGCAGGTTCCCAGCATTAGTTAGACCTTAAACAAGTTCAGTTAAAAACCATGACCTTGGTTCTGCAAACCTCTTTTTCACGTATGCACTTTGTAAAACAAAAACATGCACCAAAACTGGAGAGAAAGAAAGAGACAAAACACAGGCCAATTTGCATGTATTTTGCGCCCCAGTATCCAGTAAGTCCCCAGAGGTGACTGAGAGGGCTTTCCAGTTCTGGCATGTACACCTCTGAATAAAAGACGGTTTGAAATACAGACTCCATCCATTCTCCTACTATTCCTTCCCAGCGTCCGGCAGTACTGCCCTGGGGTTTCTCCCGCAGGACCCGGGCAGCGCAGCACTGGCTCAGGGCACACAGTCGGCGCCGTTCTAGGAGAGACGAGCAGCACAAGCTGCCCAGGCTGCCAGAGGCTGAATGGATCAGTGACCGATGACCAGCGCCTCTGCTTGGCCGAGTTGTCCCTTCGGCACCGTTCCTGGGGACACAAGCTGCACCCACATTTTGGGGGGGGAAGCTGGCTTTGACATGCCTGTAAGATAACCTAGTCTGCGCCTCCCTGTTGGTCAACAAGTCAAATAGGATCATCTGCTTGGCAGTGTGAGAAACCCCGTGCGGCGCAGCGTACAGCTGCCGCAGCCGTGTGAATATGCAGGCTGAAACCCTGCAGAGGAACTGTGGGTGTCCGCCCGGCTGCCCTGCGCTTTTGCAGGCATTTGTAAATACAATTGCTCTCGCTTTCCATTGATAGAAATCAAAAAGCAATTAAGAATCAAGCTCTTCAAATTGATAGGTCTCCTGAATTTGAAACATTTTTCATTCTTTGGCTGGTATCACTGCCTAGATTAGATTATTTTTTAAAAGGAAGATTAAAATAAATAGTATTTATGGTTTAATTATTTGAATGACTAAGAAGCTCCAGCTTTATTTTAACTTCACAGAGGACTGGGAGATGATTTTAATGATACGTTTTACTCACGTAGCATCTTTCATCCAAGGATCTCAAACTGCTTTTCAAATAATTAATTAATCCTTGTACCTCTCCTTGAGACAGTTATCATCTCTGATATTACTGATGGGTAAACAGAGGCACAAAGACGTCAAGGCACAAACTGTTTTCCAAATATTAATTAACTAATTCTCGCAGCACTCCATGAGACTGTTAACTATCTGCTATTACCAAGGAGTAAACTAAGGCACAAAGATGCAAGCAGCTCGCCCAGGGCCATGCAGGTGAGTCAGCAGCAGAGCTGAGAATAGCTATGACCAGTCTAGGTCGTAGCTAATCGTTTCGAGCGAGCGCTACGCCGTATTCCTGACAGCGGGCAGTGCAAGCCCCTGCATGAAGCAGAGCTGAAACCAGCGAGGTTTGTGAGCGCATTTCCTCTGGTCTGGCATCAGCCGTTGGAGACGACATTTGCCCACAGTAGTTTGCAGCTTCTGTTGAACTCATCGCAGCTGGCGGCAGCCAATGTGACTATGATGAGAGATGGTTGGTTTAAAGTACCCGGGGAGTTTTGCGATGGTCACCCGGTGATGGCGGCTCTCCAGCAGCACGCAATTTTTCTGGAGTTTATCCCTGTACTCATCCTGCGTGGGATTCTCTGGCCAGGAGAGCCCCAGCCTCGGCCAGGCACAGGGTGCCACAGAGAGAGAGATGCCGTCGGTCGCTCCTGTACCCTCCGAGCCTGCAGCCCCGGAGCGGGCACGTGCCCCAGGGCAGCAGCGTGACAGCAGGGCTGGCCCCAAGCGTCCTAACACGAGCTGCTGTACTGTGTGTGCTCCCCTCCTTTCCCACCTTCCTCCTTTGGGACGTGGCAGGGTGTTATTCTTAAGGGTCCATGCAAGGGGTCTCTGGAGGAATGTGGGGACCCTGCAGGCTGGGGCCCCTTGCCAGCCAAAACCACCTTGCCTCCTTGCACAGTCCGGCAGCTCGGACTTCAGCATGCATTTATCCCACGGAGCGAGGGCTTCCTGTCCTCCCCGAGAGCAAGAGAAAAAGCGGGGACGCTGAAGGCTCTCTGCCCTCAGGAAAGGTCTCCCTTTCTCCATCCAGCCGTAGCGATTCTCTCTGCAGGCACCTGAGCCCTCACCGCGCGCACATCCCAGCTGAGCTATTTCAAACATGGGCTTGGCCTCATCAAATGCAGTCTCATTTCCACATGAAAGGGCTGGAGGAACATGAAGCCAGCTCATCTGTATTGATAACAATTTGGCATTACTTTCCCCCAGTTATCTAAGATTTCTGTGTACGTTAATCACAATGCAAAAACCGGGAGGGGGGATGCGTCTTCTCAGCTGTCTTCCCTGAGCTCAGGCAATAATCTGGCAGTGGTATTTTGTGGGTTGTTTTTTTGTTTTTTGGGGGGTTTTTTTAGTTGATGGTTTTTGATTTTTTTCTAAACTTCCTTTTTCCAGTTCCACTCTGCAGGAGTCTGATTGCTCCCTCCCCTCTGCAATTTGGATGCCTCCCTCTTCTTGCTGCAGCTCTGATGCAAGCGCTCCGCACCGTGTTTGCCAAACCTGGCACGAGCACCCACTGCTCGTCTAGACACCAGTCTAACTGTGGCGCTAATGCTAGGGTTTAACAGGCTCATCTCGGCGTTTGTCATAGCTCTGCCCACGGTCATCGCTTTGATCTTTATCCTTGAAAACCACAGTCATTGACAAAGGTAAAATGAATTTCTGTCTTTGAAAGACTTTGATGGCATTCCCTTGTTTTGTTTTGTGTTGGGGTTTTGGGGTTTTTTTCCTCCTCTCCTTTGCTCTTCCAGCTGAACTTCATCGTAACGCTTCTGATTACAGCTGCAGCCCCAGGACCAGATAGAGTTCATGCTTTCTTGCTTTCTGCCGTACGGCTGTTTAAAAATCTAAGGGGGAAATCCTGGGACACTTCTTCTGAGACAAACTGCCAGTGAGCGTAATGTAAACTTTAATGGGAATTGGAGAGAGAGGGCCCTCAGGATCTGGTCTGGTACCTTCTTAAAAAAACCAAACCAAAACAAAATCGTCTTGAACAGGGCCAAGTGCCAAAAGCAGGAGAGAATGAGAACTATTTGGTATTAGATTTCTAATTTGAAATCTGCACTCTGCCAAGTACTATTATTTGCCTTCATGTAGTACCTAGAGGTTGAGCTGAGACAAGGGCCTTCTATTAGACATTGTATAGACACGTTGTAAGAGATTGCCTCTGCCTGGAGGTGTTTATAATTTAAATAAACATGATGAGAAAATGGGGTGTTACTAGCTCCATCTTCTAGATGGGGAAGTGAAGGCAAGGAGCGTACACACCTTGTCCAAGGTCACACAGGAGACCAGAATTCGTTGTAGGGCTTCAGGTTGCCTTCACGGCAGTGATAATGTCACCTTTGCTGGTGAGATGTTGGCTCCAAAAGTGACGGCTGGGCCATCAGTGTGCAGCAAGATAGAGGTGCCTCTTGTTTGCAAGAATTTATGACACTTTTCCCTGCTTTGAGTTGCAGGGTTTGGCTCACTGAGGGGGAGTGCTACAGATCTCTTAGCAGCTCAGCCTCCACTAGAGAAATAGTCAGCAGCGTTTGAGCCAGACTATTTTTTTCATAAGGTTATAAAAGCCAGTTGTGAGATGTCTTATCCCTTTGAATTTACTGTAGGAAGCAATCTACACGAGTGAGGTACTTCCACCAAACTTGATGAATTTCAATGAAAACAAGAGGGGGGTCCTTCCGCTGAGCAGGAATAAGAGCAGGAATTTAAAGACCTTGAGTTTAATATCATGCACAGTGTAAAAGTAAATAAACTCAATAGGGGAGGCTTTGATTACGGGATGCACACAGTGTGTTATTTGGACATCCGTAAAAATCTTCTGAGGACTGGGGGTGAAGTCCAGGTTCATGGAAGTCAAGGGGGTTTTTGGCGTGGATGGCTGTGGGGCCAAGGCTCTGCCCTACCCGTTGCACGGGGCTCAGCAGCTGCCGGAGCGGAGGGTGACGAGCAGCGAGTTGCAGCAGCTCGGGGAGAGGTCCAGAGGACTTACTGATGGCAGCAACTCTGAAAGCACCAGCAGGGACGTGCCATCGCAAAGCCCATCGAGAACGGCTTTTGGGGTACCCAGCTCCTAGCTAGGAGAGGCCATTTGTCAAAATGGGTTTTGATAAACAAACAAACAAATCTGGCTGGCTCAAAACTGGAGCTGGCTGAAAATTTTCTTGTTGTCATATATAAATATCATGTAAACAAATAAACACACACATAGTTGGCAAGTGGAAAACTTTGTATCTAGGTAGTAGGTATATTTTAGATAGGAAGATAGGTGTATTTTATATGTATATACTCACATAGATACATATTTCCAACATCCATAAAATTGTATTTTCCTGTTTTTTCCGAACGCTTCACCAGCTGATTCACAGATGCCAAATGTTGACACGATACGTTAAATAGAAACGTTGACAGTTCTTTATGGAGAGTTTTCTGCAGTCTCAGAGAAGCTCTACTCAATGTTTCTTTTGAGATTTGAAGGAATTTGACTAACATTTTGCTGTTGCCCATTCCCGACTACTCTGAGTTGAGCTGGGACTGGAGGAACATTTGATGTGTAAGGGGCTTATGTTATTTACAGACTCATCAAAATGATGAAGTAGCAGGAATCTCCTTGGAGAGCAAGGTATCACAGAATTTGTCAAGATGATTTCCAGATCAAAGATGACATCCAAGGATCAGCAAGCGTGTAATCTTGGAGCCAATCAAGGCAATGGCAAAAATCCCGGTTTCTGTACAATATTCTTAATGGAGCCTTGGAAATTTTGGAGCTTCATATATTACAGCTAAAAGGTCCTGTCCAAAGTTAGCACCCGTGTGCCTTACAGAGGCATGACCCTAAAAAGAAGTGATGAAAAATGTCTATTTTAAAACCAAATACCCCCATTTATAATGAGACCAAAGGGAAAATGAAGAATTCAATACTTAATACTGGCACCTGCCACTTTCAAAATCTCTCCGTGTCTAGAAACAAGTATCTGTGAGAGTTTGGAAAATTCTGGTCATACATTTTTTCCTCCTTTGCTTCCATTTCACTCACTGGTACATCTGTCCAATAAAAGCACTGACGTTGCTAAATGTCATGAAGCGAAGTTGATTAAGTTTCTTCATGTACTGGTTCCAGGTGAGATGGCAACAGAAACAGCGATAATTCTTAGCAAAATGAAACACGACAAAAGAAGTATTTGCCAGTGGGTTCAGATGTAGTTGTCAGGTGCCAGGCACAGAGATTAGTTAGAGTACCCATAAATATCACTGTCATTGAACTCTGATTTCCAAGTTCTTTGCCTCAAATGCCCACTGGCTGCAGAAACCCAGACGAGCTCTGTCTGCTGGGGCAGAAACTCCTCCTGGCTTTGCTTAGTTCTTGGTGCAACGACCGGCTGTTCCTGCCAGTGCAGTCAGGTGGGCAAATCAGGAGGGGCGGCAAGAGGCGCATCGCAGAGGGTGGATGTCCTGGTAGGAACATGCCCCCCTTGTAAATCATGTGGTGCAGGTGACCCCCTAGAGCTTCATTCCCCTTGTCACAGCCTCCGGTCACGTCAGTGGGAAGGAGTCACTCCTCAGCGTGACAGAGCGGATGCGGAGGCTGGCAACCCACCCAGGGCAAGTATCAGAAACGCTCGGGTTAGTGTTTGCTCTTCTCTGCATGCCTCTGTTGGAACCAAGCTGGACAGATTCTTGGTCCCAATAAATACGGCAGTTCTGACACTGTCATGTAAGAAAATCCAGTTTCCCAGAGAAAACCTCAGACAAAACAGCCAGCCCAAGATATTTATCGCTTTACGCTATGTTAATGCAAACAAAAACAATGCACGCTACAATAAATCCATTACCGAGTCTTACTAGAACAAACTGGTATTGCCACATGACTAATTTCAAGCTGGAAGGGTTTGGGCTTGGTTTTTTTTTCTGTTAATGGTTTTTGGGGGTTTTTGTGATGGAGAAGGTATTTTTCAATTGAATGAAAAATTTTGATTCCAGAAGCGTTCAGTTTCATTGAAAGATTTAGAGATTTCACTAAGAAAAAACTAAGACCAGCAATTCAGTTATGGCCCAAGTGAGAGATTTCTTCAGTATTTCCCCTCTCCCCATCACCTCAATAAAATAAAAAGGTAAAATATTAACTGAAAGAACAGAATCCATCCATAAAAAAAACATTTTTAATGGGAGAGAGCAGTAGTCCCTGGCTACTTCCATCATTTACTTCTTATGCTTAAAACTGGTTTTGATCCAGCTCGGACCACCGTTGGTGGCTGCTCTTCCCCAGGACAGCAGCGTCCCAAAGCCAGGCAGGGCTGGACGTTGAGTTGAGCTCAGACTCCCAGCAGACCAGTGCCATGTATTAGTAATAGTGAGATGCTTAGAGCTTGTTAGAGCCTATTTAACGCCAAAATTAGCTCATCCGAGCTGGCAGTGCCAACAGCAGCAGTTCTTTTAGAGCTGTATGTGAGCCAGCAGAGCAGGGCTCGGTGCCGTCAGACCCAGACTGGGCCACCACTGGAGAAAGCCCACTGGATTTGCCCGAGTGAACAGAGCTCAGCATATTGGGGTAGAGACAACGCGCGGCTGAATGGCACCATTTAAGCCTCAAAGGAGAGCCCGAGTGCCAGCCGGCACAAGGAGATAAGGAGCGCCCCCGGAGAAGGGTACAAAGGTACCACTGATGAGAAGCGCTTGGCTTTGCTCCCTCAAAGGTCACAGCTGGGTCCTCTGTTAACTTCTTCTCAACACAGCATTATTGAGAATTATACCAAGCTACTCGATAGTAATGCCTCCCTCCCACAGACCTTTCACAAGAAAATACAAGTATTTGACATCCCTGGCGTAAGCAAAGGCAGTCAAAGGCTCTGTTATCTTCTTTCATAAGCTGGAGAATTTGGCTGTGAGCAGACAAAGGTTGCCGTCCAGCAAACACGAGGGTAGTATCACTCCTAGGAGTAAACTGACGCACGAACCTGCAAGATTTGTCTAAGCAGATCTCTGAATGTGTGTCCTGCTCAGCTACAAGAGCCTCTGTCTTGAAATAGAAGTAATTGGTAAAAATGTGTCTTCTGGGAATTTAAAAAAAAAAAAAAAATTATCTATATTGCTACAAGGGGAAATTCCTCTTCATTACCAATATCCTCTTGGAGCTCAAGTTCCTGCTCACACGCAGCAGCTAGATTTATCAGACAACCAAATCTTAAGCATGGCAAAGTTGTTTCCATTCATTTCTCTGTTTGTGTCCGCTTTCCCATCCCATCAGCTCCAGTGAAGTAAGGTGGAAGGAGGCAGAGCAACTAGAAAGGACATTTTTTAAGGCTGCACTGAGTAGAAGGTAAGAAAATATCATAAATTTTATTTCATGCCTTCTTGCCAATTGTTAGAAATGTGCAGTCCATATGAATTCATATAACAAGGAGGGAATGTTGGGAAAACCAATAAAGATTTTGTGGTCTTAACTATAATGAATGTAGTTTGATATAGAGTCTGTTTTTCACTGCATGGCAAAATGAATCATAAAATACTGGACCTTGAAACTCCTGCATTTTTTAACAATAGCCTGGGGATAGTTTACAGTGTAATGAATTGTAATTAACCCACCTTCAAAATCTTTTATGAGTATTTTGCCAATTAGCTTCGCATGCTTGCTAATGACTCATGGCCAGCGCATGTCTTTGCAGAGCAGGCTTCTACAGCACACGCTCGCCTGTGAAGTCAGCAGAAGTCTGCAGGACAGCGAGGGAGACACAGGTAGGACCTAGCCAGTCCCAGCAACCTTCATATTTCAACAGTCAAGGAGCCCTTGCTGTTCTCTCAGACCCAAAATAACCATAATAATGTATAGCAACGTCAAAAGGCTTTGGTTTCTGAAGGATTGCAAGGAATGCAAAGGGCTCAAGTCCTGACATCTGTTGTTACTTAGTACTAACATATATAATGCTGCTAATTGCTGAGCCATCTTTGTTTTCCTTACTTAGCACTAGGGTTAGAATTATTTTATTTTTGTGGTTCATGGCTTCCTGCCACTTGCAACACAAAGTCCACTCTAAAGAAAATAAAACAACTACCAGGCTGCCTACTAGCAGCGTGTGGAGGGCTGGGGTTGTTTCTTCCCCCTCTTCTGTTTTTGGTTGTATTTTGGTTTGGGTTCGGTTTGTTTTTTTTTTTTTTAATTAAAGAGGAGTAAGAGGAGACATGCCCCAAACGGACCTAGGAGAGCTGGGACCTGACCAAAAGGCCATATGGGCCAGTATTCCATCTCCCAATATCCCATCTCCCAGCACAGGCAGGAGGAGACACAGGAGGAGGAAACTCAAGGAGGAGGTTGAGCGCGATCCCTCCCCTGCTGTACCCTCCTTGCTTCAGGCAATCCGTGGTTTATGGACTTCCCAAAGCAGAGGCTGCCTCCAGACCAGTGTGTTTTAACAGCCACCCATGGATCTATCCTCCTCAAATGTTTTTGATCCCTTTCTCAAGCCATTTATAACTTTTGGCCTCCGCAACATCCTGTGGCAATGAGTTCCACAATTTAATTATGCTTTGTATGAAAAAGTACTTCCTTGTGTTGGTTTAAACCTTCTTGTGTGACAGCATCATCACGTCCCCTCTAATTCTTACAAGAAGCAGTGAACGACCATTTTCTATTTGCCTTTTTCCACGTCAATCATGATCTCACAGACCTTTACTGTACCTCCTGCTGCTGTTATCCCTTTCCACCCCAAAGACGCCTCACCTGCTTAATTTTCCACCCTTATGGAAGCTGTTGCCCATCTCACTCCCTCCCAAATGCTTTCCTTCCTGTGCTTTCTAGTTCAACTCAGCCCTTCTGGAGTTAGATAGCCAGAAAACACACTGCCACAGAGATGTAGTTTCATGGAAGAGTGCTATAACGATGTTTTCTGATTTGTTCCTGCCTCTTTGCCAATTCATTTTTAATGTGATAGTTACCTCTTCTGATGTACTTTAAATGACATTTGCAGAGGCCTCCAGGCTCTCTTCGCTGAACGTTACATTCAGGTCTCCTCTGTGCTGCAGTATAGCTGGGGTGGGTTTTCTGCACGTGCTCTGCTTGTGTTGACGCTGCACTACATCAGTCAGTCTATCACCCAGCCACTCAGGATCATGAACTCTTTCAGGAAGGCTTTGTGGCCAGATTTAGTTTTATAACACTGAATAATTTGCATCATCTGCAAAATTCCTGATCTCACTAGTCATCCCTTTTAGGGGACTATTTATGAATATATCTGAACGCTATCAAATTAGTATTTCAACAACCACAGTTCTAAGTAATGCACCAAAACCTCTCTCGCACAGAGATGTGTGGCAGACATCCTAGCCAAAGCCCTGAGGGGACTCACCCATCCACCTTCCACCATCTTCCAGAAAGACAGCTTTTAACTTCTTATAACTTCAGGAAAGAACTTTCTTTTCTCATCTCTTATCACGAAGCCTTTTTGAGGACAGGTTTTATGCAGTTGTCTTTATTGGCATGACTCTCCTAACTCCTCTGATCGTGTTATCAATATTGAGTGGGTAAGCTGGAGAAATCAGTGATAAGAAGGCACATCTGGTGTGTCAAGTATTTCATTCCATAGCCAGGGTTATGTCATTTCTCGGCCTATTATTTTTAATAACTATCAGATCATCCGTCCCTGTTGCTCACGGTTTCTCCGCAAACCATGCAGACCATCAAATGGAGGGACCTGAAGTTGGTAAGAAAGACTCAACTACAAGAATGCCTTTTTTTGCCAAATACAGAATCACTCGTGTGAGCTGCTCACCTTTTGCACTGAATTCCTACAGTCTGTGAGCCAAAACCACAGAATCTGCCCTTAATGCCCTATTGCAAGAGACCACAGCATCCTGAATGGTGGGCTTGGTTTCACGTGCCCGAACGGTAACTATTGCTGCTCTCGGCTGCCCTCCTCCTGGGAAATTCTCAGCTGCACCAAGAAGCAAGTTCATCTGAAGTTGCCCCGCTCACACGTGCCAGCTGAAGAAATGTTTCTCTTTACCATACCCTGGTATAGATGCAGTTCTCCTGGAGGATTAGCACTCACAGCAGTGTGAAACCCCACGGGGCAGTTCGCATCGGCAAGCCATTTCCTTGTTTCACAAAACGTTGCCACTTCTCTGTTGTCCTGGATCGTTGTCACTCTCCTGTCAGTCAGCTGTCCAAGGGCTTTAGCAGGAACGGCCAAACTTGTGATAAACTTAACCTGAGACGTAGCTTGTGCCTTACCCTCGAAAGCTCTGCCTTTGTGACGCATCCCTGAGGACTGTGACTCAGGTCTCCGCCACTCTCTTGTGGTGCAGGACCTGCCCCATGAAGTTATCACCAGTTCCTGAGCATTAACCCTCTGGGGTTGTTCTGTGCACCACTTTGCACCTGGAAAACCCGTTTGCTGGACATACAGGTAACCCACTGCAGAACACTGTATCACGGACACGAGAGCCTGGCGCTTACAGAGGGCGAAAGCGGAAGGGGAGCCGACCCCTACTGCACAACTTGTACGGTTCTTGTACATCCTCAGAGTTGAGCAGCACGTTTGGGTGACAACTTTTGCCAAAGAAAAACCGCAGCATCTACGTATTTCAGAACTGCGCTGATCATGCTATACTGACCGTAATTGCAGCTGCCAATTTTCAACCTGGGTGTTTTTTTTTCTCTTCTTAATTCAGCGGGAGCTGTGCAGGACTGGACCATCTGTATATATATCCAGGTTATGGAAAAACATTGTTTCTGTACCAAATGAGCTCAACATGTCCCCAAGCTGGACGGAGTGTATTTACAGTCCTGGCTACTTCTACACATAGCGTGGACTTTTCTTCACTGGGGGCCTAATCCTGAATCAATTTAGTCAGTTGGAATGGTGGCATTAAACTCAATCAGAGCACAATAAGACTGTGTGTTATTTTAGCCAATCTAACATGCCACAAAAAATGTGTTGAATCATTTATTTTTTTTAAAAAAGAGAAAAATAAAACATATGGTTAGATAATCAATGGGAATCACTAGACACCTACACAAGAGAGTTGCAAGCATGGAAATACTTAATATACATATTTGAAGTTACACCACAGATTTCTTGGGTGGGGTTTTTTGCCCTGTTACACTATGTCTGGACAAATAATTTGGATGTTGATCACTCAGGTAGTGTAATCCAAAATCATGTCGCCTGTGTTGCAAAGGGACGCGAAGGAGATAACGTCTCATTTCTGTCTAACAGGAAGCAAAGTTCACAGCTGTGGCACGTCTTCCCAAGCAACACCATCGCTTGTAGCACAGCAAAGCATGGCGGGGATTGGGGTGGGAGGTGCGTGCACTGAAATTATTGCTCTTCTGCTAAAGAGCTAAGGCAATACTTTTTACTTTTTACCTTTTTTTTTTCCCCTTTCCATTGATACTAAAGCAAAAATGCAAGCAGTGTTCCTAGACTGCAACAGAAACTGCACAAGCCATTCACTCTGTAACACCAACGTGCTGCCACACTTGGAGCCATTGTTTTTGTGCAGAGCTGCAAAGAAAGGAGGGTTGCTACGTGGATGGGAGGTGGCGGAGGTGCAGAGGACTTTCAGACTGGCCAGATAAATTTTCCCAGCAGATCCGTTCTGCTACGTATGTCTGTCGTCAGCTGCAGGACAGTGATCTGAGGACTGAAGCCAATCCAGGTGTGCTGAGGACGGGCTAACTTACATCCTGTTGAAACTCTCAGGACAGATGAAATCCCATCACTGATTAACATCTCTCTTTATCTTCGTTAGCACTTGGCCTCTAAAACTTGGTGGAAAGTCAAAAGGCTGGAAGTGGCCACTGCATGCTTGGGTAAAATGCTGTCCATTTTACAACGGGCCAATTCATGCGTTTGTCTGTGAATTCCACAGTGGCTCTTTGTTTAAATGCTCGCTCCTTATTTTAGTCTTTTATTCTTGACACCAGCCACAGTTTAAAACCCCCCCAACCTTCTCCATGTTGACGAGCTGTGCGTGAAGCAGCTCCTCAAGCCGGGGCAGCAGAGTGGCTCCCCTTGGGCTGGTGACACTCAGCGAAGGACAGTGATTCGGAGGGGTGTGCTGTCAGCTGGCTGCTCTTTGGCGCATCCCTGCGTGATCCGTGATCCATTTGCCTGCTCCGTGGCAAGAGAAAGGCGAGGGGCTGGTTTTGCGGCTGAGAGTTGCGCGGGTCCCTGCCCACATTTCCACCCTTCTCCTCTCTCCTCAGAGCAGCCTCCAGTTCCCACCCGCTCCCCACATCACACACGGGAGGTTGAAATTGGGCCCGGCAGGAACGCGTTTTAGGGAGTGCACAGCTCGTATTTACACACCAGGAAGAGCATCACAGCACCAAGCGCTTTGATGCCGCCCATGCTTTAACCTCTCCAAAGAATCCCCTTTCTGAGCTGCCCTCTGCACTAACCTGGACGTTGGAATGGGATACACCCATAGTGACTTCTCCCCTCTGATTTTCCCAAAAGCATTTTATTTCTTTGTGGTTACCTGCATTAGTTTGGTCTAAGCATTCATTTCTGAGGCAGAAACATACTTTTTATATGATCCTTATATTTTTTCCTCATCAAAAATTTTCTGATGTCCTTTTCCAAACCGAGAGACGTGCTGAGAGCCCACAGGCATGATTCCTGTTGGGCCTTGCAGCTTGAGTGAGAAAAGAGTCACAGCAGTGGAGTGTTTGAGTTTCCTGACACCAGTAGTTAGGAAACCTTCCTCTAATTCCAGCCTAAGCGCATCCACAACAGCTGATATTACCATTCTCCTACCGCTGCACCCCTGCCTAAAGAGTTCTCCTTCACCTTCCTTAATTTTTAGCTATGACGTATTTATAGGCAGAAATCTCAGCCATTGCTTTTCTTGACTCTTCCCTCCCAGTCTTCGCTCCCCAGACAGGCTTTCCTCTCCCTGTCCATCTCATCAACACTTCTGCTGGCTCCTGCTTCAGCTCGTCTTTCTTGTTTCCTGGTAGAGCAAAAAAAGTGCCCCGTGTTCAAGCCAAGCTCTCGTCTGCGCCTGGGGCTGTCACTGTCTCATCTGTCCCCTCAGCCTGACCTTCCCTTTTCATGGCTACAACGCAGCGGAATCTCAGGGTCACCCTGTGATGAAAGTACACCGATGTCTGCTTCCTCCCCAAGAAACTCTGCGTGCACAGCTTATTACAGAACGTTTTCTTAGTAACGTTACCCAACTTTGTGGTGATTTGCATTAGCTACGGGTCTGGGCTGTCTTCTCCAGAAGAGCTAGGACTTTGCCAGTTGACACCAGTGGAAGAACCAGCTCTCAGTATTCACATTTGGGGGTGAAGAAAAAAGCAGCCAAACCCAGACTGAGCTACACCATATTCTGATAAGTTGCAGCGCTACCAAGCAATCCTGGGACTTCTCCTGCCAACTTGGAAACAAGATACGAACTAGAGTGTTTCTATTTTTGCATTAAAATGGAAACAGGTGGGAAGGACGTGTGGAATTTATCAAGCCAAAGAAATACTTTTTTTCATGTTAAAATTCGAATGGAATGGAAATTATAATCTTCCAGTGTTACTGTGGAGCTGCAATATTGGGTTTCCCCTTACTCAGCCTTTAGCAGTAAGGAACCAGCTGCAGTGGAATCGGAGTTTTGGAGTTTGCTTCCTAACCCAACCTTACTCTCTCCTAGGTCTGCCCTATTTTGAATTATTACACCACCTGGCACAGGGGATGTTATTGACTCTGGAGAGGAGAGTCGAGTTTTGCAATAATTTTTTTATAGATTGCTAACTGAAAAATAAGAACAAGAATGAACTGCTGGATAGCAGAAACCACTGGTTTTCACTACCCCTGCCTAATTTATTGCAGTGAACCTCCGCTCCCACAGTACGTGAGGTGCTTTGGCTCACTTCAGGTATTACTGTGTGTCAGCACCTAGCCAGTAGGGTGGTGGAGAGACTGGAGCCACACCAAAGCTTTGCATTCTGAACCAGATCGCTCCCACCTCCTTCCGGCCTCCATGTCAGAACAAGTGCAACTGGAGCTGCCCAAAACCTGAGAGAAGTGCCCCAGCTGAGGTGGAGCATGTTCCTGAGATGACCTGCTAAAGTAAAACTCAAATCCAAAAACTTTTCTTAAATGATAACATAGTATAAATGGGACAAACTTTGCCATAAACACTTCATAATTCATTGCTTGGAGGGTAGGAACATCTGCATCACTGGTTGGACAAATATGCAATAAAATGGATTGACAGATAATGTGAGAGGCTCTTGATTGCCTTCACTTGCCCTTGATTATTTTTTAACTGTTTCCAGTAAATAGCCCTGACTCTGTAATTATTTTAGAACAGGAAAATATTCATTGGTCCAAGTACTGAAATGGTTGCCATCAACATTGCAATAGACCTTTTCATCCATGTGAAATCCCACTGAAATCAAATGTATTTGACTAGCCACAGCCGTTCAGCTCAGCAGCCAGCCCACAGCCACGGCGGAGGACTGTACTGTGAGATGTCCTGCGTGGCCCATGTCACAGGACTCCGGAACTTCTGCAGCGTCACGTGCCACCGGCATCAGGCAGTATGCTCCTGGTCTGAGCGAGCTTAAAAATGGATTCAAACAGTTCTCTTTTTCTCAAATGTCTTAAAAACAGCTTCTTTGCATTCTTAATTTGAATGAAGAACACCTTCCTGTTGTGTCAAGGTTTGGAAGGGGGGGGGGGGAGGTTATATATGGTGCTTTTTTAGTGTTTATGCTTCCTTATGCTTCTTGGTTTGAGACGGAATCAGAAATCCAAGAGCAAAGCATTTGCAAAAGCTCTATGGTTGAGAGGTCTTTGAACTCCTTAAACCCAGGAGGAGATGAAAAGCTCACAAGACAAGTTGCTCTCTTGAGGCTCTCAGCCCAATTACCAGTGACGGGGGCAGGTTGAATGCATTCAGGGGGACGGACTGAGGGAGGAAACATTCAGGTGCCTTTCAAATACGCAACCGAACAATTTGAGGTTTGCCTGTCACTTGTCTAGACACATGTTTCAAAAGGGAATAAAATAAAAGAAAGAAAAATACCCTGTCTGGGAATTCTTTCCCTGTGATTGTTGCACGGCAGAAAAGCTGGGTAATTCTCTTCAACTGAATAAACATAGGAGGGAGTCTGAGAGCAGTTTGGCTCCAGAGCAAATATTGTTACTGAATTCTTTGCACCTGCAATGGTCGGGGAAATGATAATACGCCCTCTCCACGTCTTCCTACCCCATGCTATTAAAAGCAGCCACGTAGTATCTCGAGCCTGCGGCAGCGCAGATGTTTGCACGGGCAGGGCTTCAGGCCAGACCCTGCTGCACAGTCGCCGTGTGCCCCACCGCCCCGTGCCGCGAGACCCGCTCTCGGCTCACCCCGAGGAAGTCTGGCACCTTTGACAGCGGCTCCGCCGCCGCCGTGGCAGATGCTCCGCTGGTATTTCACTGGCTTTGCACAGGACAGCCTGCCGTCGGGGCGCAACTTCGCCGAGTTTGTCACAGCATTTATTGACTAAGCAGGTTAAAAAAAAAAAAAAAATTAAAAAAAAAGTTAGCAGCTTTGGCTGCCATAGCTTCTGGTACTGTTCTTCCAGCATCGGTGCAGACACCCAGGAAACCCACGCTTTTCCGGGTAGAGTATGACTTGCCGTGGACTAGGTTTTATTCCTGGCACAGCATCAGGACCAAGGAAGGTTTAATCCTCTAGTGAGCTGTGTCCTCACCTTCAGCAGCTGGGGCACGCTGGAGACGGGAGTGTGGGGCAGCTGGGGTCCCACTGAGACCACGGCAGCAGGAGGAGCCAGGAAATGGGGGAAATGGCTCCATTCAGCCACCAGACCCTTCAGCTGCACCAGCAAGCCGGGGGCACGTCTGGGGACAGAAAAAAGCGAACTTGGGCTCCTTGCATGATACAGGGAGTCGGCTGGCGCTTGGATTGCTACAATAGGTGAAAGATGATTGTTCTTAACTCGGGAAACAAATCTTGGGATCACAGTGCCTTGTCTATAAAACGGAGAGCATTCCTCGCCCCCCTGCCCTCCTGTCGTACCGGTGCGCAGCTGAGTACAGCCACCCACCAAGAAGCAGCTGAGAGATGGAGCCACCAAAGCAGAGAAACAACTGCACCACCACGGTGGAAGGACCAGGGCCCCGTTTGGCTGATGAGCTTCACGCAACTGGGCTGAAAGAGAAATGAAAGGGCTGGCATCAGCCTGACAGAGAGGAGCTCCCTGCACCCCGGCCCCGGAGGCCGGCTTGAACAGGGATTTGAGGGCAAAGCAAACAGAACGGATAAAGAAGAAACACGACGTGGATAATGGCTCCTGTTCCCAGCGCAGACAGACAAACACCCCACGACATTGTCTTTGTGCGTGTGCATGAATCTGAGCCTGTATCGCCACCGTGGCTCCTCAGCTAACAGATCCTCAAGATAAATAAACAATAGGGGATATATTGTAATATTTGTAATATTTTTAAATGTTTGTGCTGTAAGAGTATTTTTTCACTGGAAGACTCTTGGCAGAAAAGTAACTGCCTTATAAAGATTTCTTGCATCGTATTTGGAGATTTAATTTAGTCCGGAGTCATAAGTTACTTGTTTTATGCTACTAATTGAAGATATTCAACTGTATTTCCTGTAATTTTTAGTAACTGCTGTGCTTCTTTCTTACATAGGGAACCTTTACAAGTTATTTGTATTTGTCAAAAGCACAGAAAATCATGCAAGCTCTGTGTTCCACGCGAGTGATTTGTCCTCGGTACACCAAACTGTTAGCATCATAATTTTGCCATCCTGCATCACACTAGCCATAGAATTCAGCCATTTAATCCTGTACAGCAATTTGCATTTAAAACACCTCTTGGTTGTTCTCCCCTGTAACACTTGGCATCAACAGCTGCAGGGGGTTTCTCGGGAGGTGAATGAGCCCTGGACAACCACACGTAGTTGCACAGGCCAGTACTGAGTTAGCCTCCCTCCCTCGCAGCCCCCAAATTCCCTCACAGTAAAAATCAGTGTATTATAGCGTGAGGAACTCACTGCATTGGAAGAGGTGGTTGGTTTTTTTTAAATTATACGTATATACTCATGCACAGGGGTCCTGCAGCCATGCCCAACCCATGGTATTATTGCTCGTTCTCCTCCATCTCTGTATCAACAGGCAGGTTTAAGAACACATGACAACAAAGCAGTTTGGGCTCTCACTGGGAATAAATGATAAGTAAAGAGAAAGTTTAACCACGATGTGAAAACAGCAATCAGATTATTAGGAAAGAGAACAAAAGAGGAGGTGACACTTGGTTACAGAGACCAAATTCAGGGGAATTATGCCAATTCCTGCTAGCTAAGCAGCTGTAAAGACTACCAAGTATTTCCTTAAGATTATTAAGCATATTAATTATTAATATCTGTCCATGAAAATTAACCCCCTACAACAGCACAATGTAATCATTGCAAATTCAGGTGACAGAAAAAACACGCTGGTTTTTGTATCACTTGACTGAGCTTAGTAAATGAAAACACGGGAGATTTGGTTGATGCTCCACAAAGGTTTTGGGACATGACGTGATCAGAAAGGACCTGATCACAAGGATCAGTCTTGTGATTAGGTTTCACTTGCAAGAGAGTCCCATGCACTAAACTGGACTTGTAAGCTGTGCTACTTCCGAGCCCAGTTGTGCCACGTCTTTGCTGTGGTGGGTAATGAAACCTCTTGAGTCCCAGAGAAGCATAATCCCTCTTTGCCTGTTCTGTCCATTCGCACACGGAGAGGGGCTGCCCTGGCACTGTGGGAAGGCAGTGCCTGCAGCAGCACACAAATAGTTCAGGAATGAACCTGAACAAAACCTGACTGTTTTGCTCAAATAAGGGCGATGTGGAAGGCTCTCCCCCAAAACCCCAATGCATCAGAAAGTGTTTTGCTCCTTCACCACACTAACAGACCCAATCAGCCCCCGTAATCTAATCCACCCTGGTAAACCCAGCCGTTAATTTCTGCTGCAGACACATTCCCACAGAGGCACCCAGCGAACAGCTCGAGCGTCCCCAGCCAGCGTCGTGCCACTGCCCTAAAGGAGCAGCCCCATTAGCGGAGCCTCTGTTATATTCAACCCAGACTTCCCAACAGCATCACATCATAAAACCATCATGCATCTGGCCCAAATTTAAGGCACAGTTGGCAGCATTTGATACAAGAAAGAAACCAAGGACTGAATTAGTATCCCACGAGGCTGGTTTTTTTTTCAAGTGGCAGATGAAGTGCAGAGGCATGTGGAGAAGTCCTCCATATGCCTACTAACCCTTCTCGAAGGAAAGAAGGGCTGTCTAGGTTTTGTGTTCTTTGAAAATACCACTTCATTACCTCCCCTTTTTTTGTTGCCAGGAGACATTAACGACATTACTGACGGATGAAACATTCTTGAAACATTCTTTCTGGATCATCAAACAGGATTAGCGTATGAATTACACTGGGTGATGCCGCACACCTAAAGGAGACGGGGCTGGTGGAACCACACACTCACCTCGTCCTTCTCCTGGGTTAACAAGGAGGAATCGCACTCTGTGGCGTGGGTGCACACGCGTGCACGCACACGTGGCTTGTCGGTCACTGACTTGACTTTTTGGAGTGGAGGAAAAGGGAAAAAGCAACGAAATGAAAGTGCTTGTTGATGAGGGCCACCTGAATGACAGTGTGACATTTGGCTGCTCCTCAGCACACGCACTGAGTCTCGGTTTTGGCAGAGGCTTGGCCAGTGCTGCTCCAGCCACGCCATAAACATGGCACACACAGTTAGAAATCTTCACCTACGCATGCCCAAGGGGACTTGATAGTTGCAGAAGGGCCAGGTAAGATGGCCAGAGCTACGTGCTTTGGGAAAGCTCTAGTCTCTCTGGGCCTTCACCTCCTTGCCGGGAAAGTCCGTGCTGCTTTGCAGCGTGCTGACACGACAGCCAAGCGGTTATAACCTTCAGCAGGGGAGAGCTTGGTCTGCTTTGCCCTATGAAAAACCCTGTTTCCAGCTCCCCACCAGATAAGCACTCTTCCTACTGAAATTTTTTTAACCCATCAATGAACTGCCCAGGTTATCAAGAACCTCCACATTTCACTTTGCACGGGATCCCGTCAACCTTTGCTCTTCCAGTGGCCCGGGCTGGCAGGGCTGTCCCGCTCACTGCTACCAGTGTTATCAGGGTGGTCCCTTTTTTCCTTCTTTGCGTCTTTACTTTTTGATCTGCTGCCGCTACTGGCTTACAAAAAATAAAGCTCTGCGCACGTTTGTGCATAAGAATAATAACTTTTTGTGTAAAATGCGTTTCACAACAGCACATAGATCACCATCAGAGCCTGCTGTTGCAGAACAGGGTGGCACGGTAAGTTTATTCTTCTGGGCTAATCTTTCTGATAGGCACATAAAAATTAAACCAGCACAAGCCAGAGTGTCCACTGTTCTCTGGGTACTGAGCCGTGTTTGGCTTTGGTAGGGGAGTCTGTAAATTCAACACACAAGAAAAATCACCTTCATGAATCTGGCCCCCACACAACTTAGCAACAGCTGGTTCCAACTTCAACAGCATCAGATAACCATCAGTTTGAAATATCAATTTATGGGGTATGTATGAGAAATGTTCTCCACCCTCAGGTTCCTTTTGCCCGTGAACATTCATTTGTGAGCTGAGCAGGGCTGCTCCAGATGCAGGGACTCTGCGCTTCGTGCCAAATACCCACGTCCTCCCGCGCGTCTCCAAGTGTCAATCGCGCCATGTCAAATAGGAGGTGATGGTAAAATAAACGCAGCTAAACATCACACTGCACTCTTTCAACTCATTTAACTAAATCAACTGGTGATTTTAAAGCTTTGAATCCTCATTCAGTCCAAGGTTTGGGCTCAATTGTTTGTCCTTGTGCAGGGTTTGGTTCTCTGTACCCTTGCATTTACAGTAACACATCTACTCCACAGCCCAAGGGGCTGAGCACTGAACAACAGGAAAGCAGGAATCATCGAGGACAGGACAACTAGAAGAGATCAGCAAGAAGGAAGCCAGATTCACAAATGATGTCAACCAGAGTCTCTCTGATGCTTCCAATCACCAGCTGGAAAACAGGGGCCATGAACTACATCTTCTCCCCTATCTTCTGTCTGCTTTGTGCGTTTTTCCACTGTAAATGCTTCAGGATAGGGATTTTCTTTTATAGACACGCGCACATCACCCAGCACGAAAGGTCCCACACTAAGCCCGAGGCTGTACTGCAATAGTAATTACGTGATTTGCAGGGTTTAATTCAGGTGCAGCAGCTCTCCAGTGCAATACCAGAGAAGGTGTTGTGAATTGCTGCTGTCCACTGAGAGAAGACAAACGCTGATTAATCTACATGCTTTTGTCGCTGTTTTGTTACTTTTTAATATCTCACTTCTCTTGACTAAATAGTCTAGCAAGTTCTCTCGCTGATTACAATTATTTAGATCACCCTAGCAGCCCAAAGCATTTACGGTCATTGTAATTTAAATCTCTTTGTTACAGTCCTTAGAATCTCCTGAAAATAGAAAGTAAAACTAATGGGAAACACAAATGTTTTATAGATTATATGCATGTCTTTAAGAGGTAATAGCCAGCTAAGCGGAAGGTAAGGGAAAAAAGCAGAGATCAAAATCTAGGTCAGAACAAATGCTGGACAAAAGCCCGTGCTGTCAAATCCCAGGCCTCCCACAAGACAAAGAATGAAGGGGGGGAAAAAAAAGGAAATAATTTTCTTTTTTTTTTTTTTAAAGGAGGAATAACGGCCTTTTTGAACATCCCATTTTACAGAAAAAAAGACATCGTGGAAGTACTATGGCTCCATTCCATCTGTTTCTAGGACAACCATGACTAGCCATTAATTATACTTCGTTACTTGTGCCGCCAGCTTGTGCCTCTCCTTCAGTCCCAGCCTCACCTCTGGCTTGCTGGTCCCCCAGTGCACATCTCACCTGCTCCAGGCGCAGGAGAGAAACACAGAAGACCCAGCCCTATGGTCTGCTCATTCCCCACAAAACCAGGAAAAAACACCCTTCCTTTCCCCCGGACTGTCTGTTCCCATCCACGGGTGGTCGCAGTCAGCAGGACCTGTTTGCGCTCCATATGCTCTTCTCTTTAATAAGCCCCAAGCACGACAGCTCTTTTGTCAGATCCCAGGTATTTAGGTGCTGCAGGTTTCATGCCAGTTAAGCGCACTGAAAAGGGAAAGGGAGTTTTATGGCTGCCCGGACCAGCAGCAGCTACGGGGAAGGGTCCGGGCTATCGGCGCAAGTAACGGCAAAGCCCAGGACCAGCCCTCGCCCCTGCCCTGCCAAAACACCATTAAATGCAGGCACGGGCCTTTCAGGTGAGAAGACAACAGCCACAGCCATTTAAGACTGAGGTTAACGCTTCACTGAAGTCATGTCCTTAGGCTACATTTTTTCAAATACAGCAGCATTATTTTAAAAGCTTCACTTTCAGAAGTAACTTAAGCACTTAACTGGTAAGTCTTACTGGCTTACAGTGAGGTTGACACCCTTAACTGCCTCACGTTACCCTCGAAATAGGCTCCAGCCACTTTGCTGCTTGTCTGATTGAGCCACCAGAGCTTCAGGACAGGGACTCTTGTCTCTCGCTCCATGAGGTCGGGTTTTTATACGTCCATGCCAAAATCACTGTGTTCAAAGTAATAGCTGCCCTTCTTACTGTGGGGCTGACGCCACATTCCCCGTGGAGTAAAGCTCCTGTTACTTCTGAAAGACACAAAGAAAAGCAGCCCACCATCTTGTTGCCAAATCATTCTCCATGGGAGATTTGATTTGAAACTCACAAAATGCCAGTATTTATGAGAGGAACTGGCCACAACGTGATCATAAGAACATGCACACGTTGTAGTTCCCCACCCTTTGATCTTGGCACTTTAATGATTAATTAGTGCTAAAGTACTGGAAAAATACCTCACTTGAGGCAGTTTAAAGCTCCTCTTTGTATAGATAAAAACTATGACTCATATAAAAGGATAACCCGGAAATGCAAGACCAAGAGGGTAAGATTAAAGCAGAAGCCTCTGTTCACATGCAGATGTTTGCCCAACAGGACAAATTGGAGAATCTGTTCGGCTTCAGGGAGTGTTTCCATTCAGCTGCCTAGATTTTCCAGTCCACAGCTTGCACTGCAAGAAAGGCTAACTGTCAACGGGGAGGGAAATTCGCCCCTTAGAAGGATACTATGTGTTTAAGGAGGCGTGAGCTTTAAAGACACTTCACATCCTATGGCAATTTGCAGAAAAGTAATCCTTGCCTCCAGCGTTTGAAGAGAAGCCATTTCCCCCTTCTGCTGTCGCAGCTGCGCGTTTAAATGGTTTCAAATATGCTCCGGGGTGTAAGTCCCACTACCACCAGCGCTCAGGACAAAGCATAACGTGGGAGGGAAAGCTTCTCCTTGCTTCATCTGGCAGAGTTTACACGTACCACACCAAAAATCTGGTGCTGACCTTATCAAAGGCAACGTACCCAGCGGTAACGCTGGCTCTCACCCTTCTTGTCTGGCCGGCTGTCCATCCCTGTGCACGGAAACATTCCGGGACACAGAAAAGGACAAGAACACTCAATCTAATCAGAAATGGTTTATGTGCCTCCTCAGCCAAAAACGACTGCAGCGTGGAGAGTCCAGAATCAAAGCTGACCATAACCTGTCTTCTTCTAATGACCTATGGGCCAAATCCCACCAGCACAGGGCTTGGGACAGGCCAGTGCCTCCAGGCTGGAATTCTACCACTAACTGCTCCTGTGAGCAGTCACCGCTTCCAGGAGAGGGACCTGTGTGCAGCAGCTGTACACAGCCTAATAAACAGTGAGGCTCTTCTGAAATAAAGCGAGTAATACATAGCTCTTTCCTTAACCTGATTCCAGCCGAGTCCTGCAAACGCCTGATTTACGTCCCACTTGTAACAGCACGCATGGAGACTGCTGCTTGCTACCTGCAAGTGGAGCTCACTTTTTTTCAGGGACAAACTTCAGGAGAGGTTTGTTTGGGGTCTCTTTTCTATATGGGAAATTCAAAATTCAGTATTTGATTTTGACTCACTATAGCATTAAAGAGCGTTTGCCAAAGATGCCGTAAAGCCCAATAACAGTTTGGCTGCTTGTCGCCTCCATCGGCCCTGGCTGCAGCCAGGCTACGGGACCATCCACCGCGGCACAGCCTGGAGTCAGCCGTGCAGAGGACCAAGAGCACACAGCGCCAGAGGTACAGCGTCACTTGGCCTGATTTTAAATCTGATACACAACTAAAGGCTATGACATTTCCAGGAATATTTTTTTTCTTTTATATACTCTGTTCCATAAACACATCCACAATAGCAAAATTTTGGTCTTCTGGATGGGGAAGAAAACAAACATTGACACAGACGACTTTCTCACAGGGACAGAAAGGGACAGATATTCCAGTTTTCACATCCAGTTTGCCAGTGATTTTAGGATTCGTTTCACCGTACATTCAGTGTTTCCATCCATAGCATGGGTGTGGGATAACCCTTAATTGATTTGCTTTGTGATCATCACATCAAAGGTACCCTTGAAGTACAGATCATTAGTGTTGTATTGGCAGCAAGTGGATTTTAAAATTAACTAGCAGAGCTACTGGAAGTGCTCTTGGTGGAACCTGAAAGGCAGAAGCATTGGCTGGGTTTTGTGTTCATTACAAAAATTGAAACTGAGCACAGGTCCAGTAAAAGGGCAGCTAAACCTCGGAGGTGAATCACAGCCCATGGTTAGGTAACCTAGAGGCAAGGCCAAATATATTATTATACACCCGCGTCACACGAAACGGGAAAATTGGTTTATGGTTTTGACATCCAAAACCACTTGGCTTTAGATGAATTCCACACAACCCCCAAATTGAATCAAAATCTGAGGTAGGAATACAGAATTCATAGCCTGTGTAATGACAGATCTCTGCTCCCGGAGCTTTGATCCTGTCCCGGTTAAAGCTGAAGGGAAAGGTTGATATAAATAGCATTAGCTAGAAAATAAGAACTCCAGCTAGGAGGATTTCTGAGCATGCAACATCAGCTGTGCTGTGAATTTTGAGGAAAGCAAGGATCCCCTTCCTTCAAAACAAGGCATTTGCCTGGGAGATGTGGAAACCCAAGGCGGTCACTGATCTCAGTCAAGCAGGGTCATTGCTTGGCACCTGAATTCCCACGTAAACCGGCCCGTCAAACACCAGGTCGGAGCCTGTTCATACACAGAAACATGGGGACAAGAAATGGGGCATCCATCTGTCTGTCTCTATTCCTTCTTTTTCTCTCCTCCCTCAATTCCATCTTGGATTGAAGATGTTATCCCTCCAAACAATCTGTCAGAAACCAAACTACTTGTAGGCAAAATTTCAGCTGGAATGATTAAAAATGTCAGCATTTTTTAGAGACAAGAGAAAGAAAGATGCTTAAAAGTCTAGGAATAAATACTTGAAGATCCTTATTAATATGCACACAACAGCAGCCGCTAGAGCTCCCAGCTTGGATGGAAACTGCCGTATGGAAAACGCAACACAGAGGTGAACAAGAAGCAATTGTCCTGCAGTGCAAACTAAACAAAGCAAACAAGCCAAGGCAGAGAGGACAGGGAGACATGAAGTTGTGCACAACATTAACCAGTGGTGTTGGTATCTCCCTCGTCACAGACGAGGAGCTCTGTCACTCACCAAAGAAACGAAAGAAGAAGAGTCACCTCCAAGCCCAATGAACACCTTACACAAGCAGAAGATGCCTATGCAGCGCAGACGCAGCTTTTAACGCTGGAGGAGGACAGGAACGACAAGGGACACCCGCAAGGGCCAGTGGCAGCACAAGGACTGTGCAGGGCGCGCTCACCTTGTCCTGGCAGGTCACGGCTGCTTGCAGTTGCTGGGGGGGGCCACCAGCTTGATCCAGCTCTCCAGCCACAAGGGGCTGATGGGGCAATGCCTCCTGGCTGGGAGCTGGCTTTGGAGTAGGGCTGCGCGTGGAGCCCAGCATCAGCCCCGTTGCTTGTGGCGTGCACTCCCGAGCCATCCCTTCCCACCTCCCCTTGGCAGCTCCTTCATCGAGTGTGATCGGACCTTTGGGTCTGGAGCAGAACTGGGCTTCTTGGCAAAGTCCTCATTCTTCTGGATTTCAAAGAGGACATCTCCGCAGGTCTGGAAGTCAGTACTGAAAACTGTCTGCTGCTAATAAAACATGAGTGCTTGGTCCTGAAAATAGTGAATGTCACATACAGAACTGGAGTAAACGGAGACAACACTTCTTAATTCAGCTCTGGGCACTGTTTGCCCCTTAGGATATCCAGTAATGTTTCCTTCCAGGGGTAACTACTAGGAGATATCCAGGCATCTGCCTGGCTTGCAAGGATGACAGGAGAAAAGCTCTCGACAAAGAGTTGTATCTTACATCACACCCTAAATGCAGGAAGCCTCAGGGCTTTGGCATACCTTTGTAAGGAGCAAATTCCTAAGTCGAGCGAGCCCTCTCTCTGCACAGGAACACCCTATCCTCCAGCACCGACACACTTAATCCACAGTCCCATCAGTCAGAACTTCCCACCACCCACAATTCCTGGGTGATGGAGAGAATTCTGTTTATGCCCAGCTACACCACTGGCAACCAACTAATTACTCTGGCGTAGCCCCGCAGCAGAAGCCGTGGAGTGAGATTCAAAGCGCGCCGTTTGCGGCTCTGTCGCAGTGGCGCATTTTTCAGTGCCCCATCTCTCTCCATCTTCCAAAAGAAAAAAACCCACGTGATTGCATGCTTAGCACACTTGTGAAGTGCTCTGAGACTTGTAACTGAAAGCCTGGAACCACTTAATATTTTTCTTTTCAGAACGTAATAAACTGGGATCTGCTGGTATTTCCAGACACAAAATCCAAACACTGAGTCTTCAGTTCAGTTTTGCAGTTCTGGTGTTTCATATTCTAGGTGTTCTTGCATATTTCCTTGTTACAATTTCAATTGAGTAGTCCCCTTTTTTGTCCTGGTTATCTTCAAGAGATTTATCAGAACATTCCAGACTGGTGTTGTAAATTTAAGTGTATATTAATGATGCAAGATAGCTTTTCAGCTGGACGCAATTTTTAGACGGGGGAATTCCATTCTCTTCTCTTTTTTTAGGCACATTCCAAAAACCTGCCCTATTTTGGACAGGTGGAGGAGAAAAACAGATGTATCTCTAAACGGATGTGCACTAAAACTTGCGCTGTGGAACCAGGCTCATTTTTGCTGGCAGGAAGCTCTGGAGTGTCTGAAAAAAACAGAAGGAAAGACCCCCAAACCCACCAAGAACAGGAAAGGCACGGCCGTTCAGCTCCTGGGTGGACCTGATGCTGGGAAGACACTGCAGGCATTTCTTCACCAGCCCCACACCTGTGTTACCAGAGGTTTCCAAAGCGACCTGCCAGAAGGTACCACAGGCTTCCCAAAAAACCCAGGCTGAAAGGCAAGAGGTGAACGGGAAACACTCCTGCCCGGTCACACCGGCAAGAGCCCACTCTGTGTTCTGAACATCCGCGCGTGCACAGACGCCGGCGGGGAGGAGTGCATTCCCTTTGGGCTGCGGCAGGCAGACTGGTTGGGTGACTCTTTCATTTGCTTTTCCCTGGCCCCCGCATGCCAGGTGCTGCCCCTCATAATCCTAATCTGTCCCCGTGGTGCGATGCCCCGTCCTGCCTTCCTGCGCAACAGCGCAAGCAGCCTCTGCGCTTTCATTATGATCAAGAGAAGAAAGACGATCCTCTGGCCGCAGGTAAGGATTAGAGGTTGGTATCTGTGTCCTATTTTGGGCTATGCTGTTGGGCAAATTATTCAAGCTTCCTGTACTTCCTTGTAAAGAAACTTTACATTTGGAGACGAGGAAATTATCATACTTCCTTCCCTCTTTGAATTAAGTATCTGTCAATTCTTCGCGAGATGCAAAGGGGTTGAAATCCCACACAAGTACACCTGCAGATGCTTTTCACTGGATTCTATACCTAGAGGGTCCCATTGAAATGCAAATATCGGGCCCTTCCCAAATAAACAAGGTGCTTGTTCCTATACCTGAGATAACCTAAGCTAAAGGAAGTGGAATAGACTCTAAGGAAATAACCATCCTATTTAGAACTTCGGCTATCAAAACTAATACCTTTCGCGGCAATGGGAATGGAGTTGTAGATCGCAAAGCACCCGTGGAACGTGAAGCCAGAGGGAAGCACCACTCGACCAGCCCCTTTCTGTGCTGTCTCCGGGTCCCCGGAGCCCCCGAGAGGGACCAGCAGGGCCGTAAGGTGCCCGGAGCCAGCGGAGACGGAGGACGCCAGCACCACAGGTGAGGGCGCAGTCACAGCCCTCACACCGCCCTCAGAGGTAAAGGCTAATCCTGCTGAAACTGCTGCAGCCCTCCACCAACACTGCTGGCGCGGCGGGATGCGGCAGAGGCGCGGGCTGGAGCCTGCCTGCGGAACCCCGAGATAGGAAGCTCTCAGAAGGGAAAAAAACCTGCTTTCTGTCTCCTGCCATCGAAGCTATGTCAGAAAAATGGATTTGCGTGTGTGTTCATCTGAAACACAAAGCCAAGACATGAACGCGGCTCTGCTGATCCCATTTTAGCCCATTTAAGAGTCCAGCCAAAAAATCTCTTTTGGTTCCACTTATTCCTGGCAGAGCGTGTGGGGCACTGACCACAGTATCTCAAAGGAAAGTCACTGCTGTTTTGCAAAACCTGGGTTCATTTTTTCCAATTGGTGTCCCGTTTCAGCGATAGAAAATTGCTGTCTAAAGGTGCAGATACCATTTTTTGGTCAGTGTAACAACAAACAATACACAGCTGTACCTCATTTAATTAAGGCAGCTAATTTCCCTCAATTGTCTGTTAAGGCATCACACAGGTGTTCCATTTCAGAGTGTATTAGTACATGGTGCTCTAAGCCTAAAAGCTAATTTTTAACTTAACCTAATAATGTCAGTAATAATGACCTGTGATTACTGCCTTGTGAATCAGAACCTATGATACTTAAAATAATTAGCATCAAAGCCTAACTAGTAGCTTGCTAAATTCATTATCAGCCATAAAACATCAGCACTGAATTGAACTTTAAATTGAATGTTGGCATGGGCTCTCCCCACCTGTTGGAGGTAGCATTTTAACAAATTGAATTGGGAAATGTAGTTAAAGTTTTGGTCACCAATCGTTTCTTGAAGGAAGAAGCTGTGGTATTAGCAGAAAATACAATTTGATTAAAAACCACAAGCTATTTTATGTGATCCCTGCTGTGTCTGGAGCACACATTCCCCTAGACTGGGGAATTGCTACAGGAATTACTAAACCGACCCAAGCCCGTGGCCAATGAAGTCCATTAACTTCTTAGTGGTCCTCTCTGGGGGCTTCAGAGGGTGACAGCAAACAAGCTGGCTTAAGCAAAGCAAGCTTGGGTGAGCCTAGACACAGAAGATTCCTCAATGCCTCTTCACCTCAAGAGGTTATTCTCATCCTTTTTACACCCCTTCTGGACAGTCAGCCTTCCCACCAAGGTCAGATGGACACTCAACTGTCCTCTGTCTCTGGAAAGGGGGTGCCCTTTTCTTACAAGATGACGGGTCACTGCTGGTGAGCTGGCAAGTGACAGACTAAGAACAGGCTCGGAGCCCTGCATTCGCCAGGGACTAGCTCAGGTCACTAGCTCCCCTCCAACAGTTCAAGGAGAAACAGAAACCTTTCTCAAAACACACTCGGCGGCAACGAAGGAGAGAGAAGGGCTTTGAAGTGTAGCTCTTCCTCTTGGGTAAAGTGGGAAGAGATGGAATCACAGCAAGTACCTACGAGCAGCCAGTAATTATGGGCATGAAAGTGGGATGACTTGGAGGAGGTCAGGAGCCCTTGGCTCCCTCACTAGCATATGGTTCGTAGATTTTTTTCCCCAGGGACCCTCCAGCTTGTCCAAAACTATCTCATTTTGTGGCTAACACGTCTGTTGCTAATAGCTGCGAGTCGCAGCTGATGCTCGCCATCCACCACCACAATGGCAGGGTTTGAAGGCTACACCCTGCCCCTGACAGACAGACAGACACACGCACACGACCCAGGCTGGAGGCTGCAGCACCCACACCGGCAACCTCAGCTGGGAACCGGAGAACCAAGCAGAGGTGAGAGCTGCCCCAAACTGGCAGGAATCACTTATCCTGTACGTGTGCTGTGGAGCAGAACAGCCAGAACACCAGGCCCTGAGTAATAACCGATATTTCATACATTACTAACACACTGGATAGCTGCACTGGTGAAAGATTTGTAGCTGTTAATTTCTCTTCAGTCCAAGCTGAGACCTGAAGCTCAGTCTGCACTTGAACCTTCTCCAGGTGCTCAGATTTCCTGATGTAGATCTGCCTGACAAAAAGCAACAACAACAAAGGCCTGAAAACATGCTGCTGATTTGGAGAAGAATTTCCTCCTCGCATTCTCTGAAAAGTTCAGAGAAGAAAATCGCTCGACTGGGATGTATAGCTGCTAATACCTTCTCACAGGCTTTCCCACCCACAGAACGAATAGCAAAAACCAGTTGGCTTTGGGGTATAAACCAAATTAGAAACAGGGAAGGGAAACCTATGAAGTACCCACAAGGAGTTTGGCTAGAGAACTGTGATGCTCCTGAATATTTGACTTGATGTTCTCCCACAGAAAATCAGAAGGAAGCCAAAGCCTAAACATCCAATTGCTTTTAAAAATGCTACTTTAGGCCTATAAGCCAATTTGGGAGATTTTGAAAATTTTGTCCTGATGCAATAAAAAAAAAAAAACCACTTGGTCCCAATCACATTGCAAGTCAGATATCCTAAATGTCCTCTTTCTCCTATTTATCCCAACTGCCACATTATCACAGCCTGACGTGAGTGAGTCTCTCTAAGACCAGTTGCGGTCAGTACATAGAAGGACGATCCTTAAGGAAAAAAATTGCCTGGACTGAAAAAGTTAGAAAATATTTTTGGTGACTTGATAAAGATCCTGTGGATCATTCCTGGCTTTGTTAGGGCATAGCATTGGCGCAGGAGGCTCTGGCTGTGCTGTGAAAGGCTCTCTGAGCTCACTTGTTTTCATGAAAGATCCCAGAGGAGGTTTTATAGATTCTGAGCATCTTAGCCAATATTCACCCTGGACTATTAGAATTTTATTTTGTTTCTATAAATAATTACACTTCTGGCTATCCTTTAACTGTACTGGAAGAAGTTTTTTGCAACCTCATTTTTTAAAAAAAACAAACCACCAGTAAAAATAAAGCCCTTTGCTGTTACTCCAATGAGAGTAAAGTGACTCTGGTAAGTTTTCATCTCTTTCCTCTTCCCTTACGGTTTTGGGCTTTTTTCATTACTTTATATACTCTTTTGCCAGCGAGAAAATACAGCAGAAGTGGGGGAACAGAGTGGCAGAGGAGGAGAAAAAAATGACAGTGACTTTTTAACCTTTTTTTTAAACAGAATATGAAAACGCTTTTGTGGAGATGGGTCATTAGTACCTCAGAAAACTGTCCAGCTAGTTTTCCTGTACCTTCACACTTAGCAAAAGAGGTCCTTTGGTAAACCCCGCAGCTTGTCTCCTAAGGCTGAGACGTAACACGGACACCCCGCGGGCTGACAGGGCCAGCGTAACTCACTGATATCCCGGTATCCCTAAAAAAGCTGCGGTGCTGCTTTACGGGCAGCAGCTGCTGGACAGGCAGTTCTCCTCCGGCCAGTTCCGCCGCAGTGGGACAGGACTGAGCGTGGAAGCTGGACTCTGCCTGCGGCCGGCTGTTGTCCAGGGCTGATGTGAGATGAAAACTTCTGCTGAGGTTAACACCACAACGAACAGGAAAACGAGACACAGGCTGGTGACAAACTTTGTACGGTCCTGTCCTTTTTTTTAAAATTATTATTATTTTTTAAAAATACTGCAGCCATTTGGTCTGATTTAAGTATCAAGGCACCAATCATTTTAAAGAAGTGGGCAAATCCACTGGCAGCGTCCAGGGCTTTCAGCCCGAGCCTCCTGCACAGCCCCAACTGTTCCAAGGTTTCCTTCCCTCCAGACCTATCTTCTGCAAAGCCTCTTGGCCAAGCAGGTCCTCCACCTTCCTTGCTACTAGGTGGAGTCTAGAGCTGTTCACCTGCCCCTACAAGTCAGCGAGCAGTAAGTCTGCAGCTCCCTGCAGGGCTCCGAAACCTCCTGCGAGGGTGGAGCAGGAAGAGGCTCCTGCAGTTCTCCTGCCAGCTCCTGGGAGATGTGCAGCACAACGGCAGAGCTGGGCAGCAGTGCGTGGGGAGGGAGAATGGGTGCTCAGAGGAAGACAGGCAAAAGGAAAGGGAGAGAAAAACTGGGGGGAGAGGAGTTTTAGGTATTATCTAGCTACTGGAACACACTTCTGCAGGGTTTCATAGGGACGGTAGGTGCAGAACAGCAGTAAGTATGCCATGAAAACAGCATGAGCGCTGCACCACAAAGGAAAATGAAGACCAGGTCTCCGGTTCACGTGGAAGAAGCAAGGTGCATAGGCACTTCCGTAGCGTATGAGAAAACAAAAATCTGGCTCCGAAGCATTTGGCATCAGCTCCTCTCTATCTCCACAAATGGATTTCTAGTCTTCCTGTAGAAACCTCTGCGTCCTCTGCATACAAAGCCACACCATGAGTTCCATGCCGGGCTCCTTGACAGTCACATAGTTCATTCCCCCATTCCTTTTCCTCCCAACAATGTGATGTAACCAAAATGTTACTCGTTGCAACTTTGTAGGATTTTACTCAGCATGAAATTAAAAGCGTGTGGCAGAAATGCAAAAAATTCCTAAGAGAAACTGCCCATGAAGACCACTTGGATCAGGGATTTGCCCTCTGGGCACCAGACGAAACGGGCTGGGCCCTGGGGAGAAGAAATCGCTCTCCACACGAGCTACCGTCGTGTTGCTAATCCTCGTCTCCAAACTCATCTTTGGATAGCAGTCTGCGGGAGAAACTGAAACACGGGGCAAAGTCTCATATCTAAGTAAATAACATCAACAACTGAGGCTTTTACGCGATGTCTGGCATTGGCCGGTGATGAAGGATTTCACTGCAGCCACAAACCTGTTGTTCCACCTCCCTCCGTTCACAGGCGTATGCACAAATAGCACACAGACCTCACTGGCTGTTTTGTACCGGTCAGCCCATGCCTTCCCTGGTCACCCGTGTCCCGCGACACTGCTGCCTGGCTTCTGAGTCTGCACCTCACCCCAACACACGGTGGCTTCTCAGCCGCTGTTCCAAGGCAGAAGAGGACCGGGCTGCAGCTCTCTGCTCCCTGCCTCCCGAGATGGCCTTGGAGCACTCAGGCACCCCTCTTCATTCAACCTGCCAGCATTGGATCGACCTTCACAACGCCCGGGGCCCGGATCCGCAGGAAGCGTGCGCTGTTGGCACCTTGCTGAAGAGCTATTTTGATGGCTCTGTGCCATGGTGCTGGTGCAAACAATTCTTCGAGAGTCCTTTCAGGTGCATTATTAATTCACAAGGAAACCTGTCGATATATTTTTGTTGCGTAACACAGCCAAACTTAGGACCAAAAATGAAGGGAGGTGTTTAATCGGAGCAGTCCCCTCCAGCTCCCACGTCAAGGAGCCGAGCCAGATCTACATCTGAACTCTGCGGCTTGGGCCCACTCTTAGCTCTGACGCTCGGCAAGCCCAAGGGACTTGAGAGGTTCTCCATATTGCTTACAAGCATCCATCAAAACAACTGTAAATGAATTACGTTTCAAGTATGCAAGAACTTGCTTCTCCATGCCAAAAAACGATTAGTGTTCTCGGGCTTCCAGCAATGCAAAGCAGAGTCTGAAATGTCCTGATGAGAGAAATATGCATTTCCTCTTAGACAATTAATATTAGGGGTGGGTTTTATTGCTATTCTTTTTTATGTTGTTAACATCCTGCCCTCTTTCCTGGTTCCTCCCAAAGAGCTACAATGCAATTTGCAAAACTCCCCTTTGTAAGATGTAAACATTTACTAAACATTGTCTTTCCACTTTGTATTATGACAAAAGAATAGAAGTCAAGATGTTAAATATATTTCTGTATTTGCATCTGAAAGCCCCAGGCCTTCCTGAACATACTTGAAGATAACTTCCATTGTTTTGAGCACATTACCTTTTCTGTAGATCATCATCTCCATGAAAATCCAAAGGCGAGGTTTTTGCTGAAACATGGCACAGGACCCACTTACTGCCTTACAAACGCATTATTGCCATACGATGATCATCCCTGTTATTCCACTGTTATTATTATTTAACACTGAGGCGTACACGGCCTGGCTCACAAAATCACCGCTGGGGATTTGAAAACGAGTGGCTTATTCTCCAGTGCAACTACAGCTAAACCAGAGGTTGAACCTATGTCTGCAGAGGTCATTCCTAGAGCCACCGTGTGCTTTAGCAGCAAAGCCTGGGGTGGCCAGAGCAACCCAACTGTCGTTGTGCGGTGGCCAGGCTGTACCGGCCCCCACGGCCCTTGTGCGTCCTGCAGAACAAACTCACCCGCTGCCGAAGCAGCCCAGGAGGGCAGCAAGCGCTGACGAACCCCAGGTCTAGCACACAAACCATCGGCAAGCCGAAAACTCTCCTGAGTTTTCTCTGAAGCAAGAAACACCTGGAAACACTTCAATCACCTCCCTCACGTCTCCACTAGATAGAAGAAATCGAGTGGCTTCCTCAACTCTGCCTTTGCCAAAAGCCTTCGTAATGAAAACAGGACCTTAAGCCTAGTTTTGATGAAGCGTGGAGTACCCGAAGCCTCCTTTTCCAGCCTTCTTGTTAAATACCTATCTGTGCCCCCAAGCACACCTTGGCCACCTCGACAGAACACAGCAACAGACCCACACTGATCTTGTTCTCTCTCCTTTTGTCTTTGCTTCTCTCCCTGCTTGCTATAAACACGGTCCTGGATTTCATGGTAAGAGATGGCATTACAGTCATTGATGCTGTAACATTCTCCAAGGGCTTAAAATAAAATCAGTTTTCAGAATTGCATTTCATAGCCATAAGCAAATGCTTTTCCCTTCCCTTTGTTCCCCATTATTTTGTGCATGTGTGTGCACATGCATTTTTTCACGAGTGAACAGCATAGTTTACCCCATTACACACACACACACACACACACCTCTCTCTGTCTGTCTCTCTCTCTCTAAGCGTAGTTATTTGGAAAAAATCCAGTTAAAAGTCCTACTAAATAAGTAAATACCATTTAAAGAAGGAACTGCTTAGTATCGTTTGGTATTTTTCTTTGAATAATACGAAAATCCATGACATTGGGGTGTAAGACAGGATGCCCAGACCGACTCCCTAGTACAGACGTGACTTTGGGATATGAATTCACAAAACTGGTTGAGACAATGGAGCAAAACCTAATTTTTTTCTGGAGCTATGGGAACTGTTTCCGAGCAAGCCTGCTTAAATCTTTCTTAAATCACACCACAACCACAGGGGCCATCTTTGTGAAATTTTTGGAGGGAGGTGGGGCTGTTTGTTTGTTTTAAATAGCCTGTTAACCTCATCTTCTGCTGCAGACAAAGCCTTCGGGCCAACCCTGCAAACACCTCTGGTATTGTTCAGAGCAGTCACTTTTGCACCTGCCAGGAAATTTGTAAGATCAGAGACGCAGATCCACCTCCTGCAACCTCCTTGCCTTCCTGGAAACTCCCCCAGAATAGCTGACTGGGTAGGATTAGGCTCTTGCTTTGGAAGTTGATTATGTGATCTCTGTTTCTTTCAGCCTTGCCAGCCAGGGCTTACCTCCAGATGAGTATTTCAGCACGTGCTTAACCTTAAGCAACGAGATACTCATGCTTATAGTTAAGTACAGGCTTAAAAATTTTGTTGGAAGCAAATCACAAGCACATTCTTACATACTTCTCTGGGCTGGGCCTAACCATAGCTCTCCTGTTAACACAGTCTTTTTTTTTTTTTTTCTTCTCCCAACACTTATCCCATCACTGTAATTTCCCTCTTCAGCTACCCTCTCCAACTACTTCATTCCAGTGAAACCAAGGGGAAATGACATTCTCTTCTATGGCAAGTAAATCATAATTGACAACAAACCGCTGGGTTGCGCAGGACTGCAGGAAGGGGCAGTATCTCTTACTGGGACCGGCTAAACCGGGCTGTCTCCGCAGAGGGGTCTGTCCCACGAGACCCGGCGCCCCTTAAAACACCGCCCCTCGCACACCCGCACTGCCGCGGCGCGGTGTGACTCCGCTGCGCACACCTGTGCTTGACGGGGTTCCGCGGGGTCGGAGGCCGCTGCCCGGGCTGTCACGCGTCGCGGAAGGGAGGAATGCAGCGCATCGCCCCGCTGCGCGCGGCCCAGCAGAGAGTTAATATCAGTGCAGCAGCCATTTCACCTACAGCAAGAAGTGAAAGCATGCGACTACACCCAAGGAGTGATCACAGAGCACCCTGCAGGGAATTTGCTTCCATTTCAAAGGCAGAGATCAAAACCCACAAAGCGGGGGGCGGGAGGGGGGGGGGGGGGGATGGGGAAAA
>VZSF01004400.1:499723-533580 GCA_013398295.1 Chionis minor
TGCCGTATCAGATCCTCTGTTTGGCACCCATCAACTTGTCCACTAAGTGAGGAATCTGCCCTGGGTGGCAGAACCAGGCTCAAGGCTCCCTGCAGCTCCTTGAGCAGTCCAGACCCAAGCTCATGTGGAAATGCTTGAGTAAATGACTTCCCAATCCCTTGGTCATCTTGGTCACTTAATCATTAATTACTAAATTAATCCAGTCACTAAAGCCAGTTAATGCCAGTGCAATGAGGTGGTGCACTCTCATCAAGTTTGGGCTCAGAACCCAGTGGCAAATATTTAAAGTTAGGACAATGATCTCATTTCCATCGCTATGAAGCTTAATAAAATTGTCTATCTTCAGCTGGTTTGGTTTATTTCTTTGGAAATCCAAAGTATGATGAGCGGCAGCTCCTTACCTCCCAGCAGACTCGGACAAGACAGAGCCTCTGCTCGGGATGTGAGTCCAGCAGCTGCAGTGTATGGGGAGGGCAGAAGGGAAAGGAGCTGGTGAGCAACAGGAGAAAGGCAAGACCACGATGGCCACCCAACACCACCAGCCTTAAGGTGGCCTTTTCCAGCCACCCTTGGAGACCCTTTGCTAAACTAGTCAGTCATCGGCCTGCCCGCCAGTACTTGCAGGAAGGTGGCTGTGCTCGCAGCTCTCTTCCCCTGCACCCCACAGGGACATCTCCCTCTGCCCACCTGCACACGTGGGACAGCCTGGTCCTGGAGAAACACTGATCGCCCATCAGCCGCGAGGTGGGGGTGCAGCCCCTGGAGGACAGGCAGATAGGAGGGAGAGACGCAGGAAGGATGGGAGGAGATGCTTGAGGTTCACACACAAATGAAAAATCCCTAGTTCTTCCTTCTCCCACGAAAAGCTTCCACCACCTAGGACCGCATTATTTCTTAGGAAAATACAGGAGAATCCTTGGTCTGGGCAACAACAACAAAAATCTTTAAAATTAACTGTGAAAAATACAGCTTGACCAAAACTATTTGAATTTGTGCCATGTTCTGCGATGAGATTTTTTTGATTGCCTGTTCAGTGGGGAAGGGAAGAGGAAGAACAGCAAAAACACTTCAAATCAACCTGAAAGGATTTTTTTTTTCCCCTCCTGAGACTTTTCCACTTTGGGCAGCGCACTGCAGAAATCGCTCCCTCCCACAGCCCTGCTGCTTCCAGCCCTGCGGCAGCGCCGAGGTTCTTCTAATGCCAAGCGGCCGGAGCAGATACCAGACCGGGGCAGCAGGGCCAGAGTTGCCTTCCACGGGCCACCCGGACTCCACGTTCGGCCTCTGGATGTCCCTGCCAGAGGCCCGGGCTGCCCGCTACGGCCGGTGGCCGCTGCAGCGAGACAAGCCTCTGCTGCTCGATGCATAATCTCCAATTTATACAAAGCTTTGAAAGGCATCCAACGGTCTAATTGGGAGGCCCTTAAATTAAAGTGGGGATGGGATTTGGAATCCACTTTAGAGCCTGCGGTTTGGAGGGAAGCATGGAGATCCATTTCATCTGTGTTGATATCAGGGGAGCCCAATATAAATGTTTTCTGGCGCTTTTATTCCTCCAGCCCTGGGGTTTACATGAGGTTTACTGATTTTTGTTCAGTTTTTTTTCTTTCTCTGTTGTTGTTTTTTTGCACTCTGAAGCCTCTTCCAAGTGTAATTTTAGAAGCAGCATGTTATCGCCGTGCCGGGGGCACCACCGTTTGCTCTCGGGTCCGGCTGCTGGACCACAGTGCTGTCCCCGCCTGTCACCTTGCTGGTGACAGCTGCCCCACCTGCATTCAGAGGCTGAGGTGGGACACTGGTGGTACGTGTAGGAAGCAAAATGGTGCCTCTGGCCAGAGCCCGGCCACCAGCTCCCCGTTGCCTGATGCCACCTGGGCAAGGGATGTGCTGGCAGGGGAGGAGGGAGAGGGGGACGTGCCCCTCGCAGCAGCCTGGGGGCCGCTCTCGGGTATGTCTCTCTCTCCTCAAGCCTCAACGCTGCATTTTCACAGCTCTGGTGTTAAAAGCACGCCATGCCCTCCGGCCTCGGGTAGCTCCAGGATGGCTTCATTGGCCTGCCCTCAGCAGGAAAACTCTGCTGCCCTTGAGCAACAGCTTCGCAGCCGAGGCAGCTGCTGGGGGCCGGGGTGCCGGGGGGCAAGTCTCCTTTGCCCCTGCCTTTAATTGGACTCTGCTGGAACATTGCAGCCATTTAGCATCACTCCTAATTTGTCCCACTGACAAGGACCCTATGGCCGAGGGCACCTGAATGCTGGCAGCAGACCCTGTGTCCCATCGCCTTCCACTCCCAGAGCAAACCAGGATTTTTATTCTATAGCCAAATACTTCTATTTCACGGGCACCAGAAGCCAAAGGGGACACATGGTGGGAGTCTGTGAGGAAAAACTCACCATTCCAATATGCTTTTTGCTTGCAGATCTGATAGATAATGTACAACATACTAGGACAAGAGGGCTCCAAATGGTCTTCTCCGCAACCCGCCTCCTCAGCTGCCACAGCACGGCCAGGCTGATTTACAGCGCCCAAGAGCTGACCCCTGCACATGGAGAGTGCTGAAACGTGTCAGCAGCTGCTAAACGCGGCCACTTCTCCTTCTAATCTTCTAATAAAATATTCAGCAAGCAACCAGAAGTAAAATGATTTGAGGGAGTGGGAGTTTTCCTAACTCTGTATTTTTACTGCCAGAACAGAGTATTATTTCTCCTTGCCACTTGAAGTGGTTTATGTTCACAAAAGCCCTGCAACAACAATACCGTGTGTGCGCAGGAAATTCCCTTCACATCACAGTGACATGAGGAGGAGGAACGGGGAGCATACAATGCATGTAAAAATATAAACATGAGAAATGACCTCATTTGTGCCAACGTTCAGACTGATTATGTAGGTTCATGGCCAGAATTTCTCCTGTGGCTTTTTTTTTTTTTTTTGCTCTCCTGTCTGCTGTACGCTCTGATCAAAAACAGGATAGCATCATTAAATAAGACTTGGCCTCACGTCATGTGCTTTCCCTCTAACTCCTAAACCTCCTCCTCAGCCAAGCACCACAGTCGCTCCCATTCTCCCGGAGCTGGGAAGGCAGGTTAGCTTTGGCCCTGTCCCCACAGGGAGCAACTGTGAGGGTTGAATGCTCTGGTAGAAACTCCCTGGTGGGAAATACACATGTATGAAAATAAGGGATAGGCTTGAGGCTAAAGTCCTGGCAGGAGATGCAGAAAAACTCGCCCTCACCTCCCAGCTCTCCCTTGGTGACATCTGGCTAATCCTGGGAGCACACAGATTACCTTCACCCCCCAGCGGCGCAAAGCAAAATGATCTTCTCGTTTCTCCCCCCTCCAGAAAAGCAGGCGGGAACTCTCCATCCCTCTTTCCCATGAGTGACTCCAGAGCTGTGCATCATTTGGGATGATCCACTCCTGAACACACCTTAGCCCTAGACCAGCTCCTAACTAGCCAGCAAAAGTCACAAATCCATTGACATCCTAACCAGAGTGGAGGTGGCTGAAGTGCCACACTTCTAGTCTGCAAGAAGCTGTGACATTTTGTGAGTGTGTACGTGGGATCAGCTTCAGAAAGATAATTTCCCACAGAAAGGAAGTCAGTCAGGATTTTTTGTTTCATTGTAAGGGGAAAAAACGTGAAACCTTTCAACAGAATTTGTTTCCTTGATAAATAAATAGACAGCTCTTTTTACACTTCAGTACCTGCTACTTTACCCTGCCCTGGGGTCACAATAAGCACTGGGGACCCCGACAGCAGACTCAGAAAGTCCCAGAACTTCAGGCCCTGGAGCAGGGCGTAGAGCAGGAATGCACACAGGGTGCCAACTTGCATGGCTTTTCAGATTCCTGCCCAGGGGCAGCAAAGGTGGAAGCTGTAAGATCCCAAACTCCCAAAGCTGTAAAGATGAGCTGTGTTGAAGCTACACATCCCAGAAAACCTTGTGCCTCAGTACCTGGAAAAAAAAAAATGCCCAAAAGGTTACCTTGAAACCATAGCCTTGGGGGGACCTGGTTCTTCAGCTGAGATCTTGGCTCTGGAGAGCCTCAATTCAACCACTTCATGGTTGGCATGTTGGCCATCCCCCCAGCTCCTCGGCCCAGGACCCTCCCTGCCTGCTGCGCAGCACACTGCCCACCTTCCACCACCACCAAGCAAAGCAGGACAGCACGGCTGCCCAGGAAAAGGTGTCTGTCATTTGGTTAGTTGCCTGCTGCTCCTCTGCCAGTCCCCTCCTTCATTAAATTAACACCTCGTTATAAAATGCAAGCTGCTTTGTTCCTACAAATGGTGCTGGAGGGTGTTTACTTTCCTAATGAATATCCTGTGTAGAATGGAAATCTGTCCCTGGCAGTCCTTAACAAGTGCTTCATTAAGCTGTTTGAAAAATGTTCCTTTCTGTTCTCCTTTGAACAGGTTACGCTTTGCTCTTTTAAGCTAGTTTTTGGCTGCCTCCCCATACCTGAAAGGATGGGTGGAGAGGTGGCCATCTGCTCCCAGAACAGGATTTTTTAATCCTCAGCAACAGGAAACAGGCTGATAAACAGTGCACTCTCTCTACCAGGTAAAACAGCATCCCTCTGCTGCCAGCGACGGTCTGGCACGGCACTGCCCAGTACAGTGCAGTGGGGACGGCAGCATTCACCTGCACGTGGAGCTCCGAGGTTCACGATCTCACAGTACCATTAGAAAACTAATGAGTTCAATAGCAAACTAGAAATGTGAAGAGTGGTGTAGTGGATGTCGGGGGCCAGATGATCGAAGCAACGTAAATTCTGCTTAGAATTAGGCATCAACTTCAAAAAAAAAAAAAGTCTGGCCACACCAGCAGTGTAAAACTCTTAACAGCAAATCCTTGAGTTTAAATGTGATTGTGTCTGTCAGCAACGACAACTAGAATTGCTTCTAATTCTGTTGATAGAGCTCAGTTTGAAAACTGTTTATTAAAACCTTATGGATAAAGAGTGATTGGTGAAGCTTATTCCCCCAATGGGTAAATGGAAGTAGGCACCACGCATGCTGCCTTTCTCCCAAAACCTAAGGAAAGCTCACAGAAGGACAGAAAATACAAGGAGCATCCTTACAGGGCAGAAGACTCACTGCTATGCCAATGAAACAGGATTCCAGAGCCTTCCCACATATATTGTCATGTTCTGAGCTGATAGACTGCTGCTTTCTGTCTCAAGTCAGTCCCGTGTACAAACCAGGAGCCTTTAAAATCCCCCCAACCTCAAAGGGTATTTTCATGGGCTCCTCCTTCACCAAGCAGGCTGAGCACTGGCTATTAGGATGAACTACCAAAATTCTGGGTTTGGGATTTCCTTCTGGATTTCTGCTAGCATTAAAACCCTCTGCTAGGTTCAAAAGAGATGAACTATATCACTTTGGGGGTGAGAAAGCTGCACTAGTTCAAAGCTAACACAAGATCCGTTGCCCTAGAGCTACTTCGGGAGTCAAATTCGTCTGGATAAACAGGTAACACGCTAGCAAAGGGTACGCGGCCACGAAGTGAGCTCCTCCACCAGCAAACCTCCAACCCCAGGAGTTCTCATTTTGCCCCACTTATCTAACATGGTTCCCCTCAGGCAAGAGAGTTTGGGGAGGGCAACAGTGTTGGAAAAAGAGTCTCATTTCCCGCAGAGTAAATGCAGGTCCCTCTTTAGGAGACCTAATCATCTTTCAGTACAAAGTGATGCCAAGACAATGCAGGCATGACAAAAGCAGAGAAAAAACAAGTTTCAGAACACGCGTGTGTTGTCACGGTCACTGGTGCCGTGGCCATTGGTGCATCTTTGTCATAGAGCTTGGCACCAGCCACGCAGCCTTGGTCTTGGATGACAGGGCCTCAACTCACTGCCCTTCAGACGTGTGCTTTTCCCAGCAGACAGATTACAAACTTAAAAGGAAATGTTGGCTCTGTATTGGACCCTCCAGGGGCACACAAATTCAACGTTTTAATGGAATAGCTTTTTTTTTTTTTTAGAAGGGTTTTTTGTGTGTTTTGGTAGGGTTTTTTTCCTTTCTTTTCTTTCTTTTTCTTTTACTACTGCATGGTGAAAGGTTGCCATCCAGGTCATCAGGCAATACCTACAAGCACACGAGAACTGCAGTGAAGGAGGTGTGGATGTACATTAAGCTCAAAATCTGGACCAAAACACGCAGTCATCAACATAAAACCAGTAATAGCATTTGCAGAATGAGGAAACTAGCTAACTTTCCAGCCAGTCATCCCATTAAGACAAGTTCCCTTGTTAAAACTATATTGATAGAGGAGTTGATAATTAACCAACCAATGTCTGTACTGTACTAGCGCATTGTCCAGTGTTATCTGACAGTGGTTTCAGAGATAACACTGGACAATGGTTTGTTTAGAAAGGTAAACTGGAAAGGAGTACTGGAATGCTTGCATGAAAGAAAAATAATGCTACTATTCAGACGGACACCGAGCTACTAAATTCAACCTCTCCACATAAATACTCATTTGACTTGGATAGCTTTCCTAACAGATTATACATAACTCTGACTGGAACACTAGTAGTCCAGCAGTGCCTTCACTCTCCCTTTGCTCAGTCTATTAGTTAGTTCAAAAGAGAGAAAATCATCTGCCAGTGGCCATTGAAAGGAGGAGGTGTTTAGAAACCACAACGTTGAAAGCAGAGGAAAAATAGCCAAAATATCCAAAGAGACCAGGGGCAAAGCAAGCCAGATATTGTCAAGCATTTCTCTTAGCAAACCCCGAATCCAAATTCTGGCCACTGATCTGCAAGAGGAATCGCTCCAAACTGAGTGAAAAAGAGTTCTCATGACCTAGAGAAAATAATTCCTAGAATAAACACAAGTCCAGTCTAATAGTCTGCAGGCCTGTCCTAAAACTGAGAATTTCTGCCTTTCTTGTGGCCAGAAAATTCCAGCTCAGATGTCGATAGGCCACCTCAAGCACTTGGACCAAATTAGCATTGCCATCATCTATTAATACATATGACTCAGGATTAAATACTTGTAGAACAGGATGGGCTTCATTCTGCCCTAAGTGACCAGCATCCATTAGGAATAGCTCTACCAAGACCACTGGAGTTACGTCTCTTGTAAATGAGATTAGAATCTAACTCAATACCTCTGAAGATTTTTTTTTGTTGTTCACCAAAGGTTCTCTCTGTGAGCTTATGAGCAGCTTTGCTTCTATGATAAGCTCTGACAAACGTGTAATCTAAGGAATTATGTTTGCATTTCTACCTCTTCTATATCTATTGGGTCAAAACCAGTGAGTTTGACTTTAAGTCTATATACAGTCCAGTTTCTCAAAAGAGGCTGGAAGAATTACACCAAGGGCATGCTTAAAAAAAAATGTTGTTTCTAGGATTTTTTCCTCTGAATTGGAGTGGTTGTTTATCACACGCACTGCGGGAAAAACGGTAAAAAAATGCCATCTGTATTCACAAAGTTGTATTTTACATGCACTTTGCTCTTACTCTGTAGTGTAAGGTTACACAGGGAGGAGGACAGGACAGAGGCAGGCCCGTCTTCCTTCCCACCAGTCCTGCAAACCCATCCACATCAGAGTATGTGCCTGAGAACTATTTAATATACATTTTAAAAACTAGCTTCAAAGACAGGCAGGAAACAGAATTTATAAGCCTTGTTCCTGAAGAGAAAGGGAAAGCATCACATTGTAAAGAACCTCTCGCTCCCTATTCCTGCAATGCCTTTCAAAACAAGATCTTGAATAGATTTTATTGGACCTCTGAACATCTCTTCAAGGCTGGGCTAATGAATCATAGCTAGTGCCAGAGGCATTGGCAGAAAACTTGTCGACCTGCTTCACATTTTGTTCTCTTGCCATAAATTTGTTAAAAAAAATAATTATTAGTGCATGCAAAGTTCTCTCCAAGGTTTTGGAAATTCATATACACTCCTCACCCAGCCAGGCCTGCAGGAGCTTTGTGATAATTACATTAAGTAAATCCTCAGTGACCCCACCAGCAGCGAAGTTTGCTTAGTCAAGTTCACCCCTGGGACCGTCACTGGGAGCTGCCCTGGCATCACTGGAGTGTGCCACGACCTCCAAGGCCAGCGGGATCCGCACCCCCTTGGCCAACGCTGCTCCTCTGGGCAGCGACAAAGGCCACAATCTCTAAGAAGCAGGAGTCTGACATCTTGCCATTTACTCCAGCCAGGCAAATTAAACTGCACAGAGAGATCAGAAGGGATGGAGTAGGTCAGCAGAAACTTCATGCAGCCCAGGACCAAGGGCAAGAGCTAGGCAAAGCCTCCCCTCTTACGTCAGTTCTCACGACCGCTTTTTGTCCCCCAGCATCTCCCCGGTTTGCCATCCACATGCTTTTCACTGCAGGTGCTCCCACTGATCCACAGCTCTCCATAGCTCAGCTTGGCTCCCCTCCTCACCCAAAAGTGGCATTTGCTTAATCGACGTTTGTCCCGACTGGAACAAAGTGATCAGGTCTGGGGACACCACGTGAACGGAGCTCCCTGGTGTGTCTGGGCACGAGCTGCCATTCACTTGCAGCTTTTGTAGCCAGATGTGCCAGTGAAAAACTCCAGTACAAAAATCCAATCAGAACAGTAGTGGTTTACCTCCGACTTGCACTGTTAATGACAAGCCGCGGTGCAGGAGCGTTAAAACTTAAGTTGTTCAAATTTAGGAATTCAGCAGAGAATGGGGTTTTAAACACTGCATTTCAAGGGCACTCACGAGCCAATGCGGCGGTAGAAATGCCCCCATGTTCATTTCATTACTTATAGTCCTGTCCCCACCCACCAAACGCTAGACCTTGGCATGGCAAACTGGTCAGGAAGAACACAGGTATAGTTGACCCCAGAGCCCAGTTGGGCCTGATGGTCTCAAACTAAACCAGGGAGTACCCTCTACTTTGAGGAAAAATAGCCACCTCTTGGAAATACAATCCTCTTCCTCTCTACAGCAAGCTAATCAGAGAACAGCTAATTAAGATCAGGGAGTTCACATCTGGAGCAAAACTAACATTAAAAACCATGCAGGGCCTGATGTACGCAGCTGGGAAAAAAACCCAAAACAACCCCCAAATCAAACAACCCCACCAAGTCAACCACCCCAAGATCCGCAACAGCTTCAAAAGCATTTCAAAAGCCCAGGCGGTTACAGAGGATGTGAAAATCTGAGGTCAAGACAGCAGAAACCAGAACTGGCTGCCTTTGACTTTAGACCTGCCTCTCTATACAGTGGCACTGCTGCACACCGACAGTGTGTTACAGCCACAAAAAATGCTGCAGCAGCAATAAAGTCTGTTCCTGTAAACTTCTGTTTCATCACAGCAATATGCCAGATCACGGGTGTGGTTTGAAATAAACCCACATTCACCAGCTATGGATAGAGTCAACAATCATATTGAGTTTTGTAGCTACATCATATTTGGAAATACTTGGCTGCTGCTCTTCGGGAGAGAGAGTGAAGAGGAGTTTGTTTTTAAGCTCAGTGGAAAAAACAGTACAAGAAAGGAAAGAAATCAAGCGGGCAGGCAAGCAATAAGCTCATCAATAAACAGAATCAATAAAACAAACCAGCTAAAGACTGACCCAGAGTTGTCGTCATCAACAGCAGAGAAATCCAAACATCATCTCAGCATGTTTACATCAGCAGAGAAAAAGGATGCAGTAATGACACTGTGAGCCACCAAGACTGAATTTGTACTGACTTTCTGCACCTGTGTGGAAGGGGCACATTGAAAAGTACCACTTTGTCAGACAAGGGAGGACCCCAGCATCTCCCATAAACAACGACAGCAAGTTGAGGTGCTCAGGAAATTGGAAAAGTAGGATCCTGTACGCTAAGGGCGACAAAGTGTGAGCTTAGAGCTGCATTATAGCTCTCTTTGGCCCTTCCTCGTCCATCGTTATCTGGGCCCAATTCCATTCCCACCAAAATACTGTCATCTCATTGTCCCTCTTTCAGCGTCTCAAAAACAGTGATCATAAATTCCACCTGTTTCAGTCTTCTACATAATTTTGTTGAAAAACAAAAAATAGCAGGTTTCCCCGCCCCACTGCAGGACAGCCCCACTATTGAAAGGCAACTTTAAACGGTTTATGACAGGGGATGAACTCGCACCGTCACTCGCACGACTCCCGCGCGCCCGCGGCTGCGCCTCCTGCGCTGCACATCTCCTGCGCAGACCTGCTCACCGCGGCCGCTGCTCCAGGCCGCAGCTGCTGCCACCGCTGCTGCCCCTGCTCCAGCTGCCCCTGCTCCAGCTGCCCCCGCTGCCCTCGCCCCGCACCCTCCCCAGCTGGGACACCACGACCAGCCTTGAGGGCTGCCCTTCGGGGCCTCCCTGGGGACAGGAGCAGCCTGGGGACAGGCTGTGGAGCGGCGCTGCCAGCCTGGAGGGAGAGGAGGGAGAGGGCTGCTCCGCAGCAGGCACACCTGCCCTGGGGGCAATCCAAACGGCAGCCATCCCAGAATGTCCCAATCCCTTCTTTCGGCTTCCCCACCATGCCACCCCCCCTTCCCTTCCCCTCACTGCAGTTCTTTTTTTGGTTAAATTATTCCAGGGAACTCTTATTTTTGTAAGAGCTCTGATATCATTCCTATTAGATGATAAACATTTATAAGCCAAAGCATAATTTCAAATACTTAGCCCTTAGGTAAACACTAGAAAGTAAAGGTCAAACTGTAAACATCAGTATTTTTGTAAAGATTGTCTGCATTCATGTTTTGAATTCTTGTTTTCCTTAAGTAAACGCCAGGCAAGAGATAACAGATGCCTAATTTCAAAGATCCTGAAACTCATAATTTGGCACGCAATGGCATGCGTTGTAATGAAGTTTACAGAAGCATTCTCTGAAGCGTTCACACATGAAAAATTAATGTGGAGATAGTTGTTTTATTTAAATCAAACCTATTTTCAGAAACCTTTTATCCAGCCATAAACTGCTGTGCAGTAAAATATCAACATTTCTGCCTCCAAGTTTTCTTCCTAATAACAAGCCACTAAGGCAGAGCCTTCTCCCTTAAAGGACCATCAGGAAAGCATTTCTTTGCTGGGGGGTATATAGGGATGTTTGTTACTCACCAAACAGATAAAGACGACTCAATGTTCTTGCAAAGCCAAGCACTCAAAAGTGAGAAAAAGCCAGAACTACAGTAAATGGAGCCATTTTCCCTCCCCTCACACACAGCCTGCAGGACACGACCACACTCCCACTGTCAGGGCAGGGTGCCTGCCCCGGCCAGCTGAGGAAGGGGCTGCTCCGACCCTGCAAGCCGTTCCATAAGGGATGCACCGCCTGTGCTGCGTGCTCCCAGGCCCGCTCTGCCGCACGTCGCAAACCCAGCTGCAGCAGCACAATTAGTGATGCCCTCATCTGCTTTGCTACGGGACTCTGGACGTTATTACTTAGGCACGTCACAAACTTGACTTTATCTTCGCTGTTTCCCAACAAAGTAAAGGGACGACCTTTCCCCCATTTTGCAGCCTGGGAAGGAGAAGGGGAGCTGACGGACCCACAGCTATGGGGACAGTGCAGGTAGGTGCACCAAAGTTGTTTCATTTCCCAGAGCACTACGATGCTATTTTCTGTACTGCAGCTCTCCTGAGTCTCCAATGCAACTGTGACTGCTCAGGATTTCAGGTCAGACCCCTGGGTCTCAAGTCAGATAGCCAGAACACGAGGAACACTTAATTAGTGACCACCCATGAAGAGTTTGATATAAGTAACTTGCCTGGAATCACTCTGGAAGAAGGACTGAAAGTGCTAATTCTCTAGTGTACATCTGAACAGCCTTTAATATTTTTTCCTCCTTCCACAACCCCCCACCTCATTCACCATTCATCTTTCCAATCCTGCCAGAAATGGGGTAGAGAGCCTTGGACAATGGTGTCTTTTACCACACAACCCTGATTCATTCCCCAAGCAGGTCTGTAATTGTAGTGGTCTAATTAAAGACTGTATCGTAACACAGAAATGGGAGCAGGGCTGGGAAGAGAATTAAAGTTGCAAGATAATTTTGGTATATCCAAAGCATTTTTAAATACAGTTTATACACACACATGTGTGTGATGTTCTCCACTTAAAAAAAAAAAAGCTACAAAAACCCCACTGCATAGGCTGGAAGCAAATTCCAGCAGGGCTGGGACCCTTGGCGTTACCGAGGCGCCCAGCAGTTCAAGCCAAGCCAGTACCTGTGAGAAGGAGAGCACGGTGCCGTCCGCTGGGCGGGCAGGAGGGAGCCGGGCACACACTCTGCCTGGGGACTTTGCAGACACTTGCTGAGAAGGGGAAAATGCAGGAATCGCCAGCTCCATTTCAGGTTTCTGGAAGGAAGCATGCTGAACACAAACTTTTCTACCGCCTCCCCAAAATACAGAAGTCTCCTGCTGTCTTTTCTACTCTGTTCCATATGTATCTATGCATCAAGAGGGACGGAGAAGCTCTTTGCAAACATCCAGCCCCCCTCCCATGAATACAGAGGGGAATACTCAGCTAGACACGCAGGCTTTTCCTGAGATTACTCCCATCCTAAAACTACAGCTGCAATTACAGAGCAATTCCTCTCTCTCCTGTGCCCCGCTCCATCTCCCTGCGGGACGGGCCCGTCATGGGTGGGGGCTGTGGAGAGCAGCCCCCGCACAGCAGGGAGAAGCCGGAGCCGGCTTTGCAAGGACAGGATTTTTCCCTCAAACATCAGCCGAGCACGTGCAAGCCGAGAGGTTTGAAATGTTCATTAAGTGGCCAAGTTTGGCAGGAAAATGAAGTGAAAGTCACTCTCCTGCCAAATCTCAACAGCACGGTGGTGCTAGAGCTGCTCAAATTGGCAGGTTTCTTACTGTTTCAAGGCAAGCTAAACTTTTTTCCTTTTTCCAAAAAACTGGTGGTGCCAGTCCCCCATCAGCCACACGCCATACGTGCCTACGTGCATAGACAGACACACAAACAGAGCAGCACTGCCACTGAAACTTCTGCCCTAGTACGTGAAGGGATGGGTCTGTCCTGACGTACAGCAAACGTCTGCGAAGTTTTATATTTCAGATCCACTCATCATAACAAGAGAAGATCCCACAATGGATGAAACTCCTTCCTGTAATAGTTTAAAAGCGTCCCCACTGTATTTGCCCACATGCCACCAATAAAGAAGACTTTTGTACCACTCTGACCATGGGAGTGTTTTCATTTTGTTACTTTTCATCAGCTGTCAGGAAAGACCTTTTTTTTTTTCTTCCTTATTTTTCCCTCACTTTCCCTCACATAGCCCCACTTGGCTATGGTTGAACAGCTCATCACCTGTCTACCTCAAGCTAAGAATTTTCATTTTAGACTCAGAAAGTTGCATACATTTTCTTTGCAGACCTACTATACGTAATAGGCAAATAACAAATGTTCTAGAACTGCAAGCAGATTAATTGGGAATAGACACAGTAGACAAGAGTACACACCTTTGCATTTCAGCTCTTAGGAACCAATATCCATCTTGTTAAATACAATACACATCCAAAAGCTAATTACCTGTCCATATTTGGTCCCACAAAAGGAAGCCATCTTGGAGACCGGGCCTACCAGCAAATTCTGGTTGCACTGGTCGCACGTTGGACAGTAAAGCTGGCAGCAGCTGCCAAAGCCGAGGCTTCAAAGAACAGAGAATTTGCTGGGAAAAAAAGTCAATCTTGACAAAAGCCAAGAGACAAGCGGCTCTTCCCTGACCCGATGCAGCACCAGATACGCGATAGGGGAGGAGAAAAAAAAAATACTAGTCTTCCTCTCTATTATATAGACTTTTGGGCCTTGAGAGCCCCACAAAAGTGCAATTATTTTCATGAATAATTGCAAGATTCAGGACTAGTACACACATCTCTCTTACTTCAGGCTAATTATTTTTCATAGTTTTGTTTAAACTCTGAGAGAACACTGTCCACAGGTGCCTATTTTCACTTTGGGATACAACTAAAGAACAAAGAAAATGAACCAAATATAATGAAACAACGTCTAAGTATATAATTTCAGCAGATATAAACGTTAATAAATAACGGTATTTATGTCTCTCTTTTCTACCAAAGGAATTTTTTAGGACTAGACAGAAACCAGCTACTTTTCTGAAAGCTTTAAAAAAACCTCCGATCATTTGCACACCTATTGCCTTTAAGACATTACAGACATAATCTAAAAGTCATCAAACTCTTAACTTTGGTGGCCGGTTAAACAGTTCACTAGAGCAGCAGAAAATGGAAATGCTTTCAGCAATCTGACAAACAGAGAAGAAAAAATAGGAGGTTCTACATGAAATACAGTATCAGTTGAAAAAATACCAGGGGAAAATTTTCATTCAGTTCTGCATTCATTTCTCCTCGCACCTTCCTCCTTTCTCAAAACAAGTATTTCCACTTTAAACAAAGGTAAAATGGAAAACAAGAGGCAACATGAAAGAGCCTGATTTTCCAGAAGATCCAAATCACAGCAATTCAAAGGCATCACATTTCGAGCCATGCCCATCCAGACACTGGCACAGTGAGACACTCAGCACTGCGATTCAGACCTGAAGTGCTGGCCGAGGTTTTCCTTTCACCACATGATTACTGTTCAGAGGCAGCAAAACATGCTCCTACAACCATCTGGAATCCGTGGATCCCTGCTGGCTTGGGAGTCCGGTAGGGAGACGGAAGCAACCAAGCTTTGCGATAACACGTTTTCAAGTTTATGAATCTTCCATCAAAACTCTGAGGGGAAATGTTTGGCTGTTTGCTCGAGCATACACTACTTCAAGATGGTTTTGCAATAAAAGTCATTAACGTTGTGCATCCGAGAGGTCTTGCAGGCTGCAGTGACATCTTCCAAAACTCTGCTCAGTTACATGTTAACTACAGGAACAATGCTGAGTTGCTCTGGATTTTACCATATGTGCTCTGAATGAACCAATGAACCAAAACCAGTAAAAAAGTACCCGCAGCGAGCTAGTGCCAGCTAGATTCTCAGCACTTTGGCAACCAGCGTTTCCCTTCAGCGCCACTGAAGTTCGGGATGTTTGCTTTGGTGACCTGTGGCCTTTCTTTCTTCCCACCCGCCTCATTCTTTCTTTCTTTGCTATGTATGTTAATTTGGGGAAAGTCATAGCCTAGGGCAGCACACCTGACTGCTTCCCACCCCAAAATCATTTACCATTTAATGCACGGTTACATTCATTCTTCTGCCTTTATAGTTCCCTAATGAGCTTGAACTGCAATTAACAAAATGATTGTGTTCACTTTAGTACAATGCACCTGCAAATACCAGGATGGGAAGTCATATTTAAAACATAAAAATACACTCAGTACATATTTCAGCAGAAGCTTGATATTCTAGCGTGGGATTGAATTTTAACAGGTGTCAGTGGCTGCAAAGAGTTTGCTGCCTTTCTTAAATTTTTATTCTAATTGGTTAAAGATGTCCTTATATCATCTTCTCATCCATACTGCAATGATTTTGGGAGTAAACATACAAAACACTTTTCTACTGAAGTAATTTCTTATCTTGTACTGAATAATTTTTGCTGTAAAAGTTCACATCGAACATAGCATTATAGCTACTCTCATCTGCATGAAGATCTTTTTACACTCATTGTTAGGACTTATTCAAAACTGGTATTTATGAGGAAACATGCCTGCCAAAAGTAAATGATCAGTTGTTTATCTTATTTCATTGATACTGGACACAATTTCAACAAATGTGACATACTAATCTGTATACTGCAGCAGACCTGCCTACAAGTTTTTGACAAACTGGTAGTGGAAAAAAGAGGGGGAAAAAAAAAAGCAAAGCGTGTTTTCTCTTTTTCTCTGCTTGTTAAATGGAGTACAAACTAGATATAACATGGCATACACAGAAACAAGAACTCCCTACATTTATATTGATCCATCTACCACTCTTGCTCAATGTTTTTTCTCTTATGTCACAAAACCAAAAACAGTGAGGTTGGAAGGGACCTCTGGAGGTCATCTCATCCAAACTCCGGCTCATACAGAGCAGATCCAGCTTCAGGTTAGATCAGGTTCCTCAGGACCTTGACTAGTCAAGTTCAGGAAATCTTAAAAAGTGGAAATTTTACAACTTCTCAGGGCTCAAGTGCTAAACCACTGCTGCTGTGAATAATTTTTCCCCTCATATTCAGTCAGATTTACCCTTGCTATAATCTGTGGTAGCTGCCTCTGTCCTTCCACTGTATACCTCTGGCAGGAGTCTGGCTTCATCCTCTCTACAAACTCTCTTTGGGTCATGGAAGAGTGCAGTTATATTCCTCCTAGCTAAATAAATTAAGGTTTCCCCAGCTCTCCTCACGTGTCACACAGTCCAGCTGCCCAACCACCACAGCTGCCCTCAGCTCTCTCCAGTTTGCCAGCATTCCTACCAAAAAAGTCCCAAACCAGACGCGGTACTCCAGTGGCATCCTAGTAAGCACAAGCAGAAGGGAACTGTCAGTCTCTTCCAGGCAACCCATCGTGCACTTGGCTTTCATTCCTGCAGGAGCCATGTCGCTGACAGATGTTGGATGTGGTGTCCATGGGAAGCCACAACTCCCTGGGTGCCGAGACGCTACGCCCGTATCTGGGCACGGGGTGTTTCTGTCCCAGGCACGGAACCCTGCATTCCTCTCTGCTGAGCTTCAGGAGATTCTTGTTGTCCCGTTCTTTCAGCTCACTTCTCAGATGGTTCCTCTGGTCAGCAGACTTGCTCTCCAGCACATCAGCCACTTCTCCTCGGTCATCTGCAAACTTGCTAAGGATGCACTCCCTTTGATCAGGTTGATGATGAAGATGTTAACAGCGTCAGCCCTTCAGCACCCTCTGATGCATCCTGTCCAGCCCTATGGGCTTGTTTGTGCCGCCTTTACCTACCGGATCTTTAATTCTTTCATGCAGGTACCACCTCTTCCCTCAAGCTCTGCCACTATGCATAGAGGCCTGAAAGCAGATCTCGCTAATACAGACCAAGACAAGACATTGAATACTTCAGCCTTTTCCCAGGCCTTTCATCACCTGCCACATTCAGCAGGTGGCCCACATCTTCCTTGGTCTGCCTTGCATTGCATGTAGAAATGATCTGCTTACATTCTAAAAGCCTCATCAGTTCCAGCTCCGGCTGAGCTTTGACTTTCCTAACTCTGTTCCTACATGCCCAGGCAACATTTCTGTATTCCTCTTTGGTTGCTTGTCCCTGCTTCCACCTCCATACTCTTCCTTTTTGCATTTGAAATCAGTCAGGAGTTCCCTGTTCAGCCAAGCTGGCCTCCTGCTATACCTGCTCAGCATCCTGAACATCAGGATGGACTGTTCCTGTGCTTTGAGGAGGCTGTCCTTGAAGATCAAGCAACTTCCATGGGTCCCTCTGCCCTCCAGGGCAGACTCCCAGGAGATTCTGCCTACCAATTCCTTGAACAAGCCGAAGTCCACATACTTGAAGTTTTGAGTGATTATTCTATTACTTGCCTTTCCCACTTCCCTCAGGTTCTTCAACAGCCATCTCGTGGTACTGCAGCCAAGTCACCCCAAAACAGTTCTTCCTTGTTTGTGAGCAGCAGGTCCAGCAGGGTGCTTCCATCAGTCAGCTCGTCCAGCACCAGCATCAAAAAGTTATCCCTCGTGCACTCCGTACGTCTCCTGAATTGCTTATGCCCCATCATACTGCCCTTCCAGCAGACATGGGGGTGTTATGGTTCTCCTAAAAGCGTTTTGCCTGACGTCAGAAAAATGAACCCACTTCTTGATAACCAGACTTTTGCATGCCTTCACAGCAGAATATTCCTATTGTGATTTTATAAGCCAAGGTACAATCATGGTCAGTACCCTGCAGGATCACTGTTGGAATCCATACCATGTAAATGTGACAATTACAAGCAACTTTGGAAGGTCCACTTCAACAAATCCACCCGTGGCCTCACTTGTGGAGGATTCCTGGAGTACTTTATACAGTGTAGGAGTAGAGGCAATACAACACAGAATTAACACCCAAAGTGTTCACTTATAGCCAATCTGGGCCTGCAGGCGAGCAACACTGGCTTGCTCCAGGACGTGGTAAGAGGAGGCATAGTATGACCTACCTGAATGACAGAGGCTCCAGAGTCAGACAGTCTACCCACTGTCCAGAGGACAAGGCCAGGAAACAAGTAAAGGAAGAAATATTTCTCTGTCTTATAGGCCCAATCCTCAACACCAGTCAATTTCAGTGACTGCCAGAGACTTCCCTTGTTACAAAAAAAAGAGAGGATCTGCAGAACCGCAACTGAGTAACAGTGGGAACCTGACATTCCACTGACGCGGATATTGGCTGCAGGTAGCACCTTTGCTGCTTTATAAATCAGGAGGCAAGTAGGTTTTTTTAGACCTTCAGCCAAGTTCCCACTCATAATCTCTCAACCCCGCTGAAAGCAGAGTAAGCAAAAGGCAAATCTGGCCTTCACTAGGAACTGGGGCTTGCAGTTTGCACGGGCTCTGAAAAAGCCTGGTGATGGAAATGAGTGCCTGATTTGACTGTGACTCATTTACCTTGTTAGACAGCCCTAATGACCGGCCTGTCCTGGCTCTTCAGCAAGCAGGAACTCAGAGGAACTTCTCCTATCCGTACACTGACTGTTAAGACATTCATATGTCCTGATCATCAACCTCCTTCCCACAGATCAGAAGTCCGTAACTCCCTCCCCGCCCCCAACACCACCTCTGCCATCAACCTTATTTGAACAGAATTACTGAATTTATCTTCACAATGGCCATGCAAGACAGAATTCCCCCAAGTTAATGATATGGCAATGATGGGGCCAGATTTTTTTAAATGGCATTTAGTTCAGAGGCATGCGAGTTTCAATAAACCTTTACTTAGCCTCTGTGCTGGTTGAGTTCATAGACCCTGATTTTTGCTTCGTGTTCCTAGAGTTGTCAGGGTTCAGGCCATGTAAAGGTGCCAAGTTGCACACTGTTTTGTCCATGAAACCATAAATCCCTCTCCAGAACCCCAGGGGTGTGAGTGGGGGTCCACTGTTCAAAAGGTTCATGAACTTGGATAAATTTGGGCAGATATCAAAGTACTAAATTAAATTCTGTCCAAAAGTTTTCCATGGACTTATAATACGAAAGAGCTAATAATAACATTAAGTTTTTGCAGAATTGGGCCATTGGTAAAAAGCTACAACAAAAAACCCCCATTGCCATATTTTGTTCTTAGCTTCATCTTTTTCAGCTAATTCAGTGCATTATTTTCTCCTGAAAAAACAGAGTCAGTTTTCTTTATCTAAGGTAATTTTAACTTTTGGTAGGTAGCTGGACATGATTCTTTCCTGTTTCGTTTGCTTCTATTTTTAAACTACGCATCTACCAAACAGAGACAAATGACCACATTTTACAAGATGAAACTACCTGAAAATGTTTGCTTAGCCTAATCGTAAAACAGTATATTTGCTTGTACACAATATGAACTGTCAGTATTTCTCAGCTGCCCACTTCAGTAAAAAACTAAATCAAAGTAATAGGGAAGTCTTGGGTAATACCAGCTACCACCCCAAATCCACTCCGTTTTCAGTGAAAACTACAACCCAAGTTTTCACTATCTTCTTCCACTGAAGTTTTAGAGGAGAACTGGCCATTCAATAGTCAGGATGTTTGTAATACAGATTTTAGAATAAAACTGGGAAATATTTGGTCACCTATGCTGCAAGCATACATGTCAGCACATTAAAGAAGTATTTGGTTCATGGTTGCTTTGAAAAGAAAGTTTCAAGAGAAAAAAGCATATCTTGCCAGCCAGATTTGAGACTTCCTTGTGATAAATAGCAAGTTGTTCCATCTTAGCATAACGGTACTAATCATAAGAAGTGAGAAAGTCGTATTTTCTTCTCTACAAAGCAGTCATTATAATAAGCCAATGCACAGAGCAATGAAAAAGTCTCTGATTTGATTCATACCGAAGTCACAGACGCAACAGATTCAGTGAAAGCTGTTTAGAGCAGCAGCTACCATCTCTTTCCTTCATATTTAAATAGTGAAACCTCACTTCAACATGTATTTACCACTGACCTATCAGTAACTGTTCTCACAAGCAGGGTCAGATGTTCTGACAGTACGTAACACTATGCACCACGCAGTTTGCAAAGCACTTCGCTCAAAGCTGCTGGGTGATGGGCGTCCCAAAGGCCAGGGGCAAACCCGAGTCCTAGGGTCTTCGAAACATTTCTCTACCCCGATTGACATTCTTCTGGGAAAAGCAGCCCCCTATGGACAGGCATCTCCTAGACATCCATCACTCGGCTCCGGGAGCAGCATCACAGGTAACTGAGGACAGCTTTTCACTTCCTGCCTGCCCAGCGCACAAAACTGACATGACTAAAGAGAGGAGTGAAAAAACGTAAAGTCTGAGGGAACCTTTAATCTCTTAAGTTAAAAAGAAAAAAAACCCAAAACACGCAACCACTTACTAATGGAATGTTAAGATTGTGTATTAAACCCACAAAAGTCAGAAAACGAAGGAATTAAAGACTCCCTTGGCTCTTTTAACCCTTCCCTCTGCCTGTATTACAGGCTTTTCATTACACAATCATGTAACAGCAGGCAAAGGGACATAACCGTTGGTGATGTTAAAGGGGGAGTGTGGCTTGTTACGAAGTAAAGCTACAGAAATGAAAATGTTAATAACTAGTCATTTTGTCTTGTAAAAGTTTAATATTCACTATTAAAGAATGGCAAGACACTAAAGAAATAGCAAGACGTTGTTATGGAGCTAAATGAAATATTGAATAAATGAGCTGTTCCTCACAGTAAATATTTTGGTTGCAGTTTACTTGCAGTGGTATTTATCTCCCGTGAAGCAACATGGTGGTAATACATCATGGTAAGTAACTATCCTCCAGTTTATGCCCACACGTAAACAAATCTCACTGAAATAGGCTAAGTTTGTCCTGTGCACAGCACCCATATATGTACGAGTCCCTCATCTGCAAAACCCAACACGCTCCCCCCTCACTGAACTCCTCGCAAGCTCCCTGTCTGCTGCATTTCGAGCAGCCGCACGCTTCCCAATCATCAACGCACACATCCTCTTCATGCGCAAGGAAATATTATTATCCTGGTTTTACAAATGAGAATCCTAGGCACAGCGAGATGAAAGCTGAGCATTTCAAAGCATCCCAGTTAATTAAAATGACTGGAAAATGGGTGTCCAAATTGTTTAGATACCTTTGAAGTCTCAGAATAATTATATTGCTCAAGGTCACACAGGGAGTTTATGGCTGACCCACAACTTGAACCCAGATTTCCAGCGTCCCACTCCAGCACCTTAATCACAAAGCCATCTTTGCTTTCCAATTTAATACTGGCCAGACCTGGTCCGCATGCAAACTGGTTACCAAGGGACGAAACCTGTTATTATACCATATAATGTAGCTATCTATCTCTACCCTACAGGATAAACAGCAGTGTATTTGGGCACCTCCAAATTCTTTAAGGTACGTATCATCACAAAACACTTCCAAGGCAGGGAAGAGCTATTTGGGAATTAGCACACAAGGACAGTGAGGGACTTTTCCAGTGGCGCGCTCCAGCTCCCTGGCAGAGTAAAGTTTGCCGTCTCTCCCGTCCTTAGTCTGGTAGCCGTGCTGCTACACTGCCCCTTCTTTCCGATGCAGGATTTGACCAGCAGCGTTTCCTTCTAACAGGTTTAGCCACCAAAGCCTGTCTCCTTGCTATCAGCTTAGCTGTGAGCTCTACTACCTTTCGCCACGAGGCCCACCCGACACCACCATCAGGCGCGCTAGACCACGGCACAAAATAAACCCTCAGAGCTGTTCAGAGCAGCACCCAGACTCCAGCAATAGAGCATGTGGTGGAAGAGTCCTCTCCCAAAGGAAAATAAAAAACAAAACAAGAAAACAAAACTCAGAAAGGATCTGTTGGAGAGGCCTCCACACCACAGAAAAGCTTCTGCACACAGCGCTGCACAACACTCATCAGCCTTTCGCATGCCTCTGGGGTCTTCGCGTAGAAGAGGGCTGTACTTAAGCCAGTTCTGACATCCATTAATAAACTTGATCTCCGCTTAATTTCTCTTGAGCATACACTCCAATTGCGCACTCCCCTCATTAAGAGCTGCAGGTCAGAAAGCACTTTTCCAAATGCTGATTCCTATCATCAGCACATCATCTTTGGGCTTTGGTATGAGTCGATGCAGTTACATAGACTAAAACTTCCCAGAGAGGATTCAACCTTGAGTTCTCCCTAGACACACCAACACCCTCCAGGACGTGGAACGCAATGGAAGACAGAGATCAACATAAAACACACACACACACAGAGTTAACATGCTGACTTTTTATCACGGAGGTTGCTAATTTCCCATGCTAAGAACAACCTCTGGAACTAAAATGAATTATGAGTCTCATTCTGAGTGCATCAAAGAGCAGACAGCCTTTTTAAAGGAGTCAAGATCACCTCAGCTGTGCTTTTGTTATCTAGCCCAAGGTTAAGGATTTGGCCTTGGGCTAACAATTGGCTCAGAAAACCAGGATCGTGTAATGAGAGTTCCAGGAAGACAGAAAAACCAAAGCTTGGTAAAGGCACACTCTTCAAAGTGTCCCAGTATTTGACCCTTTCAGATGAATGAGGCTAAGACGAGAGGAACGGAGCCTGAAACCCAAAGGAAAGTACTCGCATACAAGAGGAGCTGGAAAGACCTTCCCAGACACTCGGGCTCTCAGTGAAAGGCCTGACAAGAAGTTTTCCTCACCAGTGAGATGGAAAAGTCAGCAGCAACCCACCGCGGGGCTCAGGCCTCAACAGGAGAAAGCTCTTGGGAAGGGCAGCACCTGATATATTTTCTTTTATATAAAACTGCTTCTATTTGAAAATTAAATCGAACCCTCAAAAACAAAAGGGCTGGGACCCTCCAGCAGACAAGAGCTGCAATAGCTGCCTGCCAGCAGAACGGCCTGCCCAGTTACACAGAATTGTTTGCAAACTACTCATTTTTTTTTTTTAGTGGTTTTTGTTTGGTGTTTTTTTGGTTTGGGGGTGGGGTTTTTTTGTCAGAATCTGCACACAGGAGAGTCACAGCACACTTTCTCAACTTTTGCTGCTGACAAAAACCAGAAGGCTCCACCCACATTCCCAACACCATTTTCCCAGGGCTTGGTCCTCCTCACCGAGGAACTCTGCAGTGGGCAGGAGTCAGTAACTCAGCAGGTGTGCAGGATCGCTCTCTAAATGACTCTGCCCTCTAGGGTACATTTGGGTTATATTTTCAAAGACGAAAATCTTTTCATCTGCCAACCTGGGAGACTTCTTTGCCCAACGTGTCTAGAAGTAGTTAACAATTACCTATTTCTTAAAAAAAAACTTTTAAAAAAATAATCACCAGACCAGGAAATATGAATCAATTAGTCTTTGATCCTCCCCTCAGTAATCTCAGTAATAGCTTCATCTAGAACATGAGTTACTGCTAATCCTAAGTAACCAAAAATGTTGATGGACTTTAAAAATACCACTGGTTAAGAAAAGGAGAACTTCAATTCCATTTCCTTCTGATCTTTGAGTCTCAGGTGGCATTCTGAGGCTTCTTCCCAGACCGCGTGAGGAAATTTTCTTTTTAAGAATCTCAAGCTTCATGGTGTCCTCGTGAGATTGCAACAGAGGAAGCTTTCCTGCAAGATGCCAATGGTTTTGTACACTGAAAGCAGTACAATGACAACGTATCTGTCATTCCAGTAATCTAGGTCTTGAACAACAGGAATAGAAGAGTATCAATAATGCCAGTATTCTGCAGGGGAACAAACCCGCTCATTTTTCACTTAAAGCTATTGGGCCCATCTTTTCTTTACAGTGCCAGGGCTGGGAAAACAGTTTCCATGTGCATTAGGACTTGGTCCAATAGCAACAGTTTGTGGCATCGAAACTGCCTTCGTGTTATCAATATGATGTCAACTAGAAGATCAATGTTCTTCAAGAAAGCAGATAAAAAGCTGGACTCTTAAAGCGCAAGAGTGCTTTTAAGTAAAAGACTTCTTCATTCAAAAGAAGAGAGAAAAACGCAAGCAGAAAAAAAAATGTGTTAGAACTGTCCTTAAAATAGAATAATTTAAAACAACAGCCAGAATGAGGTTTATAAGAAATAATACGTACCCTGTTTCTCTTCCTAATTCCTAAGGAGTCAATAACTCCTTTGGTCTATGAAGTCCCATACAAAGTTATCAATAAGTCATGAGAAAAACGCAAAAGTCAAGATTATAATGAAATGAATCATTGTTTCTGGCTGTAAAGCAGAGGCATTCCGCTCGGCCTGCGTGTTTGGTGCAGCCATAGTCAGATATCCCTTCCCCCTCCCATCACCATTGCCCTTGCAATTAAGCTTCAATATGCCCGTCTGTATATTACTGATGTGGAAACAGCTATTTCCATCATGCCGCAGACATTCTATACTTTTGAAGTCTGTGGTTACAGAGCCATTATTCCATACAACACTTTCCCATCACTAGGGTGTGCAGGATGCTATAAAAAAATGGTTTTGTGCAAGTTCCAAGCTACTGGATTTATGTCCATAGTTAACCTTAAATACATCATTTTTCATACTTGGTCACCTTGTCTTCTGAGGATTTGCTTTAATAAAAAGGACCAGATCGTCTGAGAACAAAGTCAGTAGAGCTGTGCCGATTTACAGATCTGGTTGGGATTTCCATCTTTTAATCTGCGTGGTGTTTCCAGGATGATGATAGTAATAATAATACTACTACATTTGCTTCTGTTTGTAGTAACACACTGCTGGAGTCAAATGCTCTGTTTTAACGAGACACACTGAATGAAACAGTATCCTGCAGCGCAAGCAGTACACGTCAGCTCTCCGCTGCCTTGGCATTATGACTCAAGCTACAGTACAATATTCACAATTTTCTTGGTGATCTCCCAGAAAAACCTTCTTAATTTAATCTCTAATGGGATTATCAGCCTCATTAAATTGTAAATCTGCCACAGTCCAGCTGTTGTGGGAACCTGAACTTTCAGAATGTTATCAATTCGCTGCTCTGATCTCTCTACCTGAAATCCCTCTAAAAACTTTTAACACTTTCAGCTTCAAAAGCCTGCAGGGTCCTTCCCCACTTCCCTCACCTTCCCTGCCTTTTTTCAAACTAAAAGGGCACAGACCTGCTTCTTTCCTGGAATTAAGCCACCGTTCTCAACTGCGGTCCTACCCCAATGGCTCTGGCCTGTTTTCCGTGCGGGCAGCCACGCACAGTTTGTAGGAGCCCCTACGAGAACGGACTGTGAGGAACGAAGATACACCTCACTCATTGCTCCCTGCCCCGTGAGCCGAGCAGCACGCTGACCCGCCGCCAGGCTCCTGCCCCTGCCGAAGTCCAACAGCTCCAGAGCTCTTCAGCCATGGAGGGCAACAGGAGCCCGGGCAGGTATTGCAGCCGAGTGCCTTCACAGCGCCACGCAAATACAGATGCAAAGGAGCTCTGGCCCTCCTGGGACCTGGCAAGTCACAAAGCCGGTCCCAGGCGTTACGAGGCGTCTCCTGCTGCACACCGTGGGCGCAAGCCTTCAGACCCTGCCCAAACACAGACTCCCGCTGAAGGCAGGGACGAATCTGCCACTGTAAAGGACACAGAACCAGGACAAACCCAGTGTACCTGCTTTTCTAAGTGACCACTGCACAAGGCTTGCGGACGGAAGATTGCTAAATCCCACAGGGCACTGACAGGTGACTAGATTCCAAAAAGAGAGGAAACTCCACCTTAGGAAACCATTACTGCTTCTTGCAGACAAGGCTGTCAGGAATACAGGTAAGGAAGGATTAGTACTGGACAGGAAAGAAATAATCTGAAAATAATTTTTTAATTCTTTTTGTGTCCAAGCAAGGCAAATGTAGTGGACACAAATGGTTACCTTCTCACACACCTACAAAATCTCTTAGGAGAAATAAACAAAAAATTTGGAGTACGGCAGAGTAAGACTATATTCTGAAAGAGCTGGGATTTTTCCCCTGGACATAGCAGTCTAAAAATAAAAGACTGCTGCTTTTATCCAGTACCCTCCTTACAGGAATAATATGTAAAATCCAAGCATCCTTCTGAACCTAGCTTCTTTATTCTTTCCTATGTAACTAAAAACCTGTTTGTGCCTGTAACAAATGTCTTTAAAAATACATTTTAAGGCTTTTGGCTTTTCATCATTATTCTTGAGCAGCTGAAGTCAACTGGGAACAAGATTTGTGGTTCTCATGTTCTTGTGTTGTAAGAACACAACAAATCAAGTTCTCATAGCAGCAGTCTGCCCTACCAAAAGGGGTGGCCCTAACATAAAGGAGAAGAGAAACATTCCACATCCATAATTAGATAAGTAATACTTCAGGCAAGATATGGCACCTTTAAAAGCGCCTTTTCAGTCTTGGATTTTTCTCTGCTTGTTACTACAGAAACCATCTAGCAACCAGAATCTAAGACAGACTCCACCCAAAACAGAGGAAAACAATATAGACAGAGTAGGCTTTTCCTCCACTTCTTTTTTCCCCCTCTTCACCCCCCCCCCCCCTTTTTTTTTTTTTTAAAGGGTGGGTGAGCGCTGAGGAAAAGTCTCTTACTGTGCAAAGGATAGAAGCATTTTGCATGCAGTTGAAACAGTAAAGCTCTGATTACAGATGGCAGAAATGAAAGCAGGGAATGAGTAATGAGCAATGAGAAATGCGTAATGCGGGATGAGGATATAATTTCCACACATCGGCTAAAGAAAGGTTTACACTCTTAAGCAATAAAAACAAACCATTAAGCCAGACCTGCACTGTCAGGAAGTATAAAACAGTTCTTGAAACTCTGCAGTTATTATACAAAAGCTTTTCATAAACTTTTGTTTCCTGATCTTCATAAAACATTAACATCAAGCTGCCATATGGCAATTAGCTGCCTCCTGAAATCAATAAAAAACCCCAAAATCAACAATTTAGGAATAGCTGTACAATAAAATAGTTCAATAATTATCCTCTTCTAATAGTGTAGCAAATTGGGTCTAATATAAATGCAGTCCAGATGAGCTCCTTCTTCAAAGCTGAGAGTACAATAAATCATGTTCCTCTCCAAGCCTCACCAGTACCGATGGCACAGGCAGGACCTCTAACTGCCTAGCAGGGGGGAAGCAGGTGACAGTCTGTGGACGCCCAAACCCAATTATCAAATGAGCAGGAAAGGTCTCAACACCTGATTATGATGGGCCCAGGTTAGTGCAGCAGAGCGGATCCTGCTCCGTGAAAATGGCCAATGCTCTCAGGAGAGCTTACCTCAACTGAAGATCTTCCCGCGTCATTTTTACATGTTGCTGACCACAGAAGTCCAATTGAATTTTGCGCAAAAATTATCAAGCCACTCGACAAAGCTGCTACTGAGTCTCAAAAGGACAAGGAGAGATGCTGATCACATTTGTGTTTAGAGAGATGCTTATCTGAAATGCACAAAGGGTGACATTATCTATCACAATCTCTGCCTATATAGATTATATAAGTGCCTAGAAGCAATATGTTTAGGGGAAACAGGCTACAGGGTAACAAAGGCAGTTCTGCCTTCCAGATCTTCCGCTTTTTCTCCTCTTAAGAGGGGAGGTGGGGGAAAAAAGCTCATTTCTTCCTGTAGAGTACCGTAACACTAATAAGTACCAGAGAACTGAAGTAAGTACTAGGGTACTGTGGTAACAGCATACCTTTAGTACTTAGGATTATTTAGCAGTCATTACCAGACTTTGATGTCAGAAAGCCCAAATCTTTCAGAAGGACTGTCTGATCATCAACTCTATTTAGCAGAGTTCAAGAACCCAATGGATCTCTAGGAGAATTTTCTACCACTCATGTATGAAAGTTTGTTTTGCTTCTTTTATCTTAAATCCTACACAAATGCTTCAGTGTGCCACTCATCTGCAATCTAGAGAGAGGTTAAGGATTTGAAGATACATTATGAAACCATTTCTGCAGAAGTTTATGGATGTGCTGAGCTTGGCACATGCATATTTCCTCCTCAAAATCAGTATGGAACTGACGATCCTGTGACTAACACTAAACAGGTATAGAAATGCTTACAAGAGTGGGTCCTAATAGGTTTACAATTACACATTGGTCCCACGGTGTATTTTACTAAGGATTCTTTGTCAAGCAACAGGAGGTTTGTCTTTACAAGGAATGCGGCATCACGCCATGAGCCAGCTACTGCTCATGCATAGACAAGCGCTGTAGCCAATTTTTTTGAAACAAGATTAGCATCAACGTGTTCTCATGCCTTAGAAGTAAAGCAGTCACCACTCCGTAAAAAGCCTCCCTCAATCTAGTTACACACGAAGGGCTAGGAGCTGTGAAACTTGAGCCTTGCAACACTGGAGTGTAGGATCTGGTTATAAGTACCATGGAGTCCTTCCTGATGTCAGCAGGTTTGGGATCGTACCTTTCCTGCTCACAGAAATGGTGCAATCTTCAACTTTTCAGCACTTTATGCCCAGCTTTTGCAAGCTCAGGTTATAGAGTTCACTAGCGCTGCTGTGACTTGACTAGCACAACCGTGCACTGCAAACCGTCAACGAATTCCTGAAGAACCTTCACGGTGGCGTATCTGCGACTGACAACAGGAAAGCTGGCAATAAGCAAAAGGCAAGCTAAACTTCTGCACATATGATGCTCCCCCCTAACAACATTAGCCAACAAAATAGCACTGGTCCTTTGGAAAAGCAAACAGAGGTTGTCCACCCTAGGAACTCACGGGCTACTATGCAGTATCAGCGTGACCAGTAACATCAGCCACCTCTCAGAAATAAGCAGAGCCAAGCTGCAGAGTGGGAGATGGTTCTCTAACAGGCATTCAAAATACGGCTGCTACAAAGAAACATATGTTTTTATCTCACCACAGCAGCTTAGAGCTAGCCTAAGATATTTTTAGGATCACAAGAGAAAAACACAAGCATCCAGCAAGACATTAGTTTTCCTCTATCCCCTGCACCCATTGCTTTTTGTGATAATTAGCAGTAGAGAGCCGCTCTGTAAGACGACCTGTAAGCCATCATCAAATTAGCCTCTCTCATCAAACCTATTTAATACCTTCACTGTAACCCAGATGATTCTGGTACAAAAGAAGGAGTTTCGGGAGGGCCAAGAAAAAGAGGAGGTGTCTGTTAATAGACAGTTGGTCTAATGAAAGGCCCAAATCAGAAGTTTCCAGAGCTGACGTAGAGAGGGCTCTAACGGGACAACTGTAAACATGGCTTTCGGAAGCGCTGCCTTAGTTCACCAGATTCAGAAACGGATCCACAACAGAGCCCAAGGGGATTCCGACATCTCTGGAGGTATCAGCGCATTCAGAGTCATTCTACTTGCACTAAATAAGGTGGAGAGCTCCTGAAATAGGCAGAACAACACAACTTCAACCACTGGCAGTCCAACACAATTTCACGCTGTTGCCAGCTTCGGTGCACTTTGCAGTGGATGACCAAGAAGTCAATTTAAGCTACTGGCCTGCTCTACTATTTCAGCACAACTTTCATGCAACAAGCACCCCAGCCCCTGCACGCTGCCCCCAGGTTCTACAGCCAGTAACCTGCCTGCCCGACCAGCCTTTTAACGTCAACAGGAAGAATTAGCTTTAGAGGTGCATTTGCCACCTGCAAATCACGCTTTCGCCCCGTACGGGACGGGCTTAAAGAGCAAGAAGACGTAAGCCCAAGTTATCCTTGTGATGACTGCACAAGTGAACCATCTTTCCTTACAGACTGGACTTTTCAGAAAGAAATATCAGATTTCTACGATTTATTATCTGAAATAGATTTAAACATTTGNAACCCTGGAAAGGAAAACAAGCTAATCTGCAAAACAGCAAAACCATCAGCTGAGGTTAGACAGGAGGCTGCATATGACAACAGCTTGCTGTACGTAGGGCAAAAATTGAAGATTAATTTCACTACAACACTCCACAGAAGTGAGCTCTCATCTGAGGTGAGGAAGTATGCAAAGCTTTTCCAACTGTTAAAGACAAGGGCCGGTACAAATGAGATAAATATTCCTCTTTAGCATACATAATCACAAAAAAAATGGATGACATTTTAGTTTTTATTATTTTATATTTGGCCAGGACTTTTTAAAGGAAGGACTTTTAAAGGAAACATCAAACATTCACTTTTCTGTAGGTCTAGAAAGGATTCAGTCTTCCCCCACCCCCGCCTCCCCCAGGATTTCTATTGGCCCTTCTTATATTCACACTGCAAATTAGTTGAGAATAGCAGTATTTATACTAGATCAGCAACGTCTGGTTCTTATCCAAGTGTTCCACCTAAAGAGGATGCCAGTTCTCATGGATTGGACAGCCCACCCTGCAGCATTCCTGAGAATTGTACAATATAATAATCTTGAAAGTCAGCAGAGTGGATTATCCACTTTTTTCTGGACTTGAACTTGTGACCTTAACAGTAGCACAGCAGAAAGCAAATGTGCTATGCACTTTGCCATAGTAACCTTCCACGTATTCTTTTCAACTTAAATACACACAATTGAAACAGCTACAATTTTGGAAAATTATGTACAAACCCTATATTTTTTTCTTTTTGATTACATATAAATACAAATTAGCTATTCTTCTAAAAAGTGGTTATAATAGTAAATAAATACAAAATAAGAATCTGACCATTATACTTCATGTGCTGGGGTTAAACCCATATAAAATGTACAACTAAAATACATTTAAAATCTTTAAAGGAATATTTCTCTGATTAAAATATTTGTTTTCCCAACTTTTTCGTAGACATAAATATATTTTCAAAATAGTTGTGTTTTTTTTCTTTCCATTTCATTACATAAATAAAGTCTTCATTGGGAAATATTAAAGTGTCAGCTTTTTTTTTTTTTTGTATTTGTCTAATATATTTGCTGTGTTAGCGGCACCCACAACCCTCCACAACCATATCTTGATAGTTCTTTAATACAACTTTTTCATTCTCATCAAGGTAGAGCATGGAAATAGCACTCAGTTCTGTCGGCACACAGCAAGCCTTGGGGATTTTGGAATTCACTGAATTGACCAAAGTCTGAACAATGGCATGGTTTGTTGAGTTTAGATGATCTGCCAGTGGAAAAGGACATTCCCCATGGCAGTAAAAGGCACTATACCCCGGCGGGGCAACAATCCAGTCATTCCACCCCACATCATTGAAGTCCACATATAACGGATGCCTTTTGCAACTGTATTTGTGGCGTTTACGCTGTTTGTGTTTCGCTTGACGCTTTTCTCTTTTATGAAGCGGGTGTCCCTTGCCATCATGCCCAAACGTTACTAACAATGGCCTGAGCTGAGACCAGCTATCTTCATCCTGATGTAAAGACCTGCTAATCCTAACGTGCCTCTTGGAGGCACTGTTCTCTTTGTCCAAGTGAACCACCTCTACCACAAACCCATGATTAGGTTGTCCATGTGCAATCCACCTCAAAACAGCTGGCGTTACATCAAAACTTTCCCATTTACTTGCATTATGATGCACCAACCTGGTGTCCAAAAGTCTTGTGACAGGGTCCTTAGAGGTGGCTGTGGATGGCTTTATAATTTCATAAATATTAATACGATGATGGTAGCTGCTGTTGTTCTCAAAGGCTCCGTGCACCTGTTTCCGAAAAATCTGGAGTTCAGCTGAGGTGATAGATTCCTCATTAGGGATGGAAGTTAAATTAAAGAAGAAACGCCGTGCTGTTTTCCCACTTGTTTCTGGCAGTTCTTCCAAAACTTCTAATTTGATTAAACAAGGAAAATAAATAAAAAAAGAAAACAGAAAGAAAAAATCAGGAACTGAGACAAGCAATCAAACCCCCGACACAGTCTGCTGTTGGCAGCTTTCAGATGACAGCTACACACGTGACATACAAGATCTGAAAGACTTCCAGGGAGAAAATACCGCCTCCCTTGTCTCACTGTTTATGTATGCAAGCATGGATAGCATGAAGTTAAGAATGCTTCATTCATTGTTATGCATTTTGACTGAACACTGGTTTGCATTCCAGGTGGTTATAAGTGGCAAGGAACCCGCAGCATTACTTTGGAATTCAAGGACATTAGTAAGAAAGCTCAAGCACTATAGTTAGTTGGGGTCTGATGAGAATCATTAAAATTAATTGAGGACGTACGGTAACTATTGCGTTTCTGCTTTTTTCAAGAATATGGCTCTAGCATCAATCCCTTAAACCGCATTCTGAATAAATATTACTCCGCGATTTAGGTGACTTACGAATCTTCACGTATGGATTTTGATACCATAGAGATGGTGAACTCAACATCTGTAACGGCACTTTACAAAGTGCGCCCAGCATTTACCCAAAAGGGCCGTAAAGAACGGCAAGAAGGTTCAACTGCTGAACCTTCTTGGTGGATGGTAAAGGGATAATGAAACAAAGTCACTTCCGAAGAACAGATTTTCAAAACAAACCGAATTAAAAAGTCACTAAACTCCAGACCATTCTCACCTTTGAGTCAACAAATAATTGAACAGGGCTTCTGAGGCAGTAAAAATCTATCTAGGGTTGCTAGGAAGTACACTGTTGCCACAGACATTGAAGAAATTAAAAGTATTTGCCAAAACAAATCTGTCTCAAGTCACAGCTTTTAATTTTGGTACTAAGCATCCTGGAGAAACAATCACTTTCTATGGGGAAGCCGTAACTACCGTTAGCAGTTCTTAGTCATGTAACCATTCCCTGTTGAATCCAACAGGACTTTTTGCACAAGGTAAGGCTCAGCTTTACCTTATTTCAGGACCAGGCCAACATCTGTAAAGACGCAGATGTTTTAAGTGGTTGCAAGACAAATGTCTCCTTTCAAGAAGCCGCTAATACAGAGTGAAAACTCAGTGACAAAAAAAGTCAGATTGATGTTCTTCCAAGTTTTCTGAAAATTGTAGAATAACTTTTATGTCAAAACCAGTCTTTGCTGTAACAGTATGACTACTTCAAATGGCAGATTTTTACATCTGCCTAAAAATTATAAACTTTGCCCTTTCATCTGCTGTCTTGCTCAGCCCCTTGCCTACCGTGCTCAGGTTTAACATGAATGGCCCGTGCACGGGCTTCTCCCTATTCACTGCCAGGCGTTTGCTCTCCACGTGGGGAACTGCAGACAGGAGGTTACGTTTCATCACTGGTTTGCTTTCCCACGATAAGGCTCTCCGCTAAACAGCGCATCCACTTCTACGAGGCCACCTCCTCTGTCCATCAGAAACATTAAATACTAACAAATTTCTTTTCTCAACGGAGTTTCACATTAAAAGCATGGGAAAACTGCATTTTCATTGCTTTTACAGCGGAGCCGCTGCACACCAGCACTGGGGACCAGCAGCCAGGAACGATTCCAACCTGGGGAGACGTTTCCCAAAGCGCACGCGAGCGACACCGGTGCCAGCGGCTCCAGGGGCCTACCCCCGCCACGGCTAACGCCGCCGGGAACGCACCCGGCCGCTCAGTGGGGGCCTGGCCCAGAGGGTCCGGCCCAGAGGGTCCGCGCCTCGGGCTGCAGGCGAGGCGGGCGCAGGCGCTGCCGGGCGCCTCGCTCCGCCTTTGGCCAGGTCACCTGCGGCGAGAGCTGGAACCTGCCCGCAGGCGCCGGGCAGACGGCGCACGGGCCCGGGCCGAGCCGCTCCTCGGCAGGCGAGGGGGGAGCTCGAGGAGAGGCCACGACCGATCGTTTCACCGATCTCTCACGGGGATTAGAAACCTGCGCGGCGGCCCCGGCTCGGCCGCGCGTTAGGGAGCCTCCCCCGCTCCTCAGCCTGGCGAGAGAAGCCGCCTGCGGGGCCGCCGGACGCGGCGGGAGCCCCGCGCCGGGCGGCGGCGGAGAGCAGCAGCCGGCGGAGCTCGGCGCGCCGCAGCACGGACCC